>WOVY01014308.1:0-336237 GCA_013436015.1 Rhipicephalus annulatus
TGCCATCAACATATACTTCTAGGGTGTTCCGGTGAAAACGTAAGGGGAAACAAGAGGATTATGGGTAGGTCGACAGGGCAGCTTCACCTCCAGAAACTGCACAGCCTAGTTTTCCGGGGACATTGCGGCGGTTTGAACAATGGCGAGGGAGAGCGGCGACGCGTGTTTGAACGAGAAGGGCGGCTTTGAGGCGGTGGCGACGACGGGGCAGGGTGGCCGTAGTCCTCAGGAGCAGTAAATGCTGTAGACTCATGCGGGTCGGATAACGGTGGTTTGGTGGACGGAATGAGTTACTGTAAGCGAGGTACGAGCCAAAAGACATAGATGGCCATTGGCTGCGACAGTAACGAGCGATGTGTCCTGCGCGACACACAGCGGAAGCAGATTGGCTTATCATCAGCTGTTCGCCATTCAGGCGGGTTCCTGGTTCGAATAAAGTATGGACGGTGACGTCTCATGTCCACAGAAGCTATCGAGGGACCAGTATTATTCAGTGTGGATGCAGTGGACAGGATACCAAGGTTGGCGAATTCCGGCGGACAACAGCCTGGATCAAGGCGACAGCTGGCGTTGAGGCATCGGGCAACGTAGGTTTGTTGGCAGCCGGGTAAGCAGCCTCGAGTTCACGTCGCACGATGCGCGTCACGTCTTCGGTTGTAGACGGATGACAAGGAGTGGCTTCGCAAGACGACGTTGCCGCGGTGTTGGGTAGGCGCTGAAACAGCTGCAAAATGCGTCGACTCTTCGCCTGCTCGAGACGGCGGCACTCTTTGATCACGGCGTTAATGGTCGTTACGTTGGTAAATACAAGCAGGCTGAACGCATCGTCGGCGATTCCTTTTAAAGCGTGCGAAATCTTGTCGGCCTCACTCATGTTGGGGTCGGCCCTTTGACACAACGCTAAGACGTTTGAATATAAGTCAAGTACGGCTCAGTGGACGTCTGTGTAAGTACAGCCAATTGCTTTCGGGCATCCTAGCTGTTGACCAAACGATTGTTGCCAAAAGGTCGCGGAGCTGTCGTTTTAAACATTTCCCAGCTTGTGATTTCGTGCTCGGTGGGTCTCAAACCAGATGCGATGGGGTCTTGTCAAGATAGAAAATGACATTCGCAAGCATAACGGTTGGGTCCCAGCCATATTGCTTGCTGATTTCTCATACATGCCTAAGCCACTTGTCCACATTCGCGTTGTACTCTCCAGTAAGATACCGGGATCACGGGGTTGCGTTAGGGCGACGTACCGGGTTACTGTCGTTGCTGAGGTAGGTGGCGAAGCCGTATCCTCCCCCGGAGCCATGGTAGCAGACTTAAGGAGGCGTCCACTGCGTAGCTCCGTTGTCAGAAGAGCACCCAGCACTTCCACCAAATTGTTACGTGGAAAATAACAGTTTTCAGTCCACAGCCACAGCGCAGCTCACCGACAACGTCCACTTCTTCACTCTCAGTCTGAGGCACCTTACTTAGGTATGCCCCACTATGCCCTCTTTCAGTCAGACGAAATCACGTAACAATATATTCGGAATGTATACAAAGCGTTCCGGGAAATGCTGAGATTTTAGTGTACTTGCATTTCTGTAAATATTTCTCCTAAACAGCTAGTCACCAGGAATTATGTGGCCGTATAGTCCGATTTGCTTGAAGTGCTGGCCCGATTAAACACCACCTCGCAGGCGGTAATGTTAACTCACGTGGGAGCACTATTGATAACAATCGTTTGCCGAACGATTGAAATTTAAAATCAGCGTTGCAACGGCTTCGATGGGGCTCTCAGCGACGTGACCCATGTATTAGTTAAAAAGTGTTCGCCTCAATGAGACAGCGTCTGGTCTCGAAGGTCATATCGGCATACAAGTTAATGAAGCTCGGGAGCAGTTGTTACAGCACCGTTGCTACGATGCTGCACGAAGTTTCGCAATTAACCTCAGCTCGTTTTTTACGGAAACGAACACCCGAATTTAGTGTGAGGAAAGCACCAAACTACATTACGAGTGAGTGAGTACATGAAAAACTGTTATAGCTTTACCGCGAAGTCGAAGCAATGAACGCAATAGCGACAAATTGGAAGGTCATGTGCGGATTGTCAAGCAGATCGAAACGTGCCCCGCTATTCTCACGCACAAAGGACGCACGAAACGTACTCACAGGTACAAATTAACACGAATAAGTATCTGAATTCTTACTTCGCTGTGTCTGAAAAGCGCGCCTTTTTCGCAAACGAAGGCTGTGCAACGATAGAAGTGACTTTGTGCGCCCTGTTAACTACAACAGAATCGTTCCGAGGAAACTCAAAGGCTAGTCAAGACGTACGATAAGGGCGCACGTTTGAGCGTATACAGTACTCCTCCTTAATCTCAACGCGGGTCAAAAAATGCGTCAGAGATGAGAGCCGCCACGCGCTCACTGCCCCATTTTGCTGATAATCCTGAAAACACGATAGTATCCACCGAGATGCCCGCCAACAGCGGTAAGTGGTAGATATGAATATCTTGCCGTTTGACCTCTCAGTGGCTCAGAGCTCAGTACCTATCGGTGGCTCAGTGGTTAACGCCCCGCATTCACGATGGGATTCACGCTCAAATCCATGCTCCGGAGTCTATTTTCTTGAATTTTCCTTCTTTCTTGCGTTTTCTTATATACATAGATACGTATGCATATACAGTGCATGACATCGATGCTGACACCGACGCTCCCGCCAACGCTGGTGGCGAAATCCAGCCGAGAGTGTCCATATAATTGCTATCAAAATAAAAAGCAAATACAACTGCTTCGGTTGAAGTTTCAGCCAAGCACTTTGCAGATGCCTTGCGAGCCTCACTACTGCATGGGTTTTCGCAACAGTGCGTAGAGCTTGGTACAGAAGCAAAAAAAAAAACTGCAGCCAGATAATCACATGTGTCCGATACAAATACAGCTTTCAGAATTGTGGGCATCATATTTGAAAAAAAAAACCCGCTCGGGAAGAAAGGGTTGTAATGATGTAACTACACTGTGTTATATGTAAAAATCCCGACTTGAATACGGGACACGCTGTAGAATAACTCGGTATCATAGCACAAACATGCCCTTGCTTTTCACTCATGTCGGTATGCAGCTGCCGCGGCCGAGAATCGAACCATTCCTCGAGTTTAGCAGCACGAGAACACAAACCTGATGGAAGTGTATGGTGGAGCACGGTAACCGTTGGTGATTTTACTGAACAAAGCTTTTTAGCTGTTTTACTAGGAGCATTATGTTTTCATCATTCATTTGAAGCTTGAGTCAAGTGAAAAACAACCGCAAAGAGCGTAACAGTGTACGATGCCAGCGCATGTCATAGTAGGCGCGCCATGGCAGGCCTCGAAGCAAACTTGCCATGACGTCATCTCGCCAGGCGGCGCAACCCTGAACTTTCGGGGCTAATAGGCAGGCGCACAACGCAAATCAATGCTGTGGGCGTGGTGAATGCTTGTGCTACGGTGGACACCTAGCGGTGTGTTAAAGGGCCAGTAAACAGGCTCCGACTTTTTTTTTACACCCCCCCCTACAAGCTCGGAAATTCTTAATTAGACTGCAGCGATCACGTTTTCTGAATGTTACAGCGCTGCGCCCCCGCGCAGAGCCTCTATTTTGAAAAACAATTCCCGTGCATCTTTCCTACGCCTGTCCGACCCGCTTGCATGCGCAGTGATGTCAACTCGGCGATCGGCGACGTCACGTAGCATGCAGCTCGCCGATTGGTTTAAATCAGGTTTGAAAAACAGTAGTGAAAGTGAACGTCAGTTTCTACTCCCACCACACAGCTACGAAACTGACTCTTGTCTCTTGGCACTGCAGTAAAAGAACCAGCCTTGCAGTTGTCGCGTGCACGTGTACACTCCTCGTTCAACCAAAGCGCCTGTGCGCACATACGAACATACTTTCGCCCGTCAGATGAGCAACACGGGTAAAGAGCGTTGCTCTGTCAGTCGGCTGCAATCGTGCGACTGGGTAGCGGAGAAGCATCGGCACCGGGTGCCTCACGATGGGGCCCTGCGCGCTGCATGGCTCAAGCTAATCGGCCATCCAGCGACGTACGTCGGGGACCTGATCGTTTGTGGTGGACACTTCGCACGAGACGCTTACGCGGTCGACTCGCGGCTGGTGTGGCAGACGGTAAACAAACAAGCATGTTTCGCAGCAAGCGGAAGTGCGTTGCGACTGATCTATCACGTCGATGACGTCAATCGCTGACGTGTGTCACGTTGCCAAAGTGGGTGGAGTCACGATGATGGGCTACGCCTTCCCCTTCATGAAAGAGAGAAAAGGGGTGAGGCCGCGCGCAAATTTGAAACCAGCTTAGACCGATGTTCTAAACCCTGTAACTTCCTTAATATAGCCTGTATTCGCAAACTTCTTGCGGCAGCATGTTCGCAAAGAAAAACTGCACATATATCTCTTTTTGAAAACTTTTGGACCTTAGGGCGGTTTACTAGCCCTTTAAGGCCTTCGTAAAATTGCATTTTGCTTTTGAAAACATGCTGATTTCAACGGACACACGTAACTACGTGTTGCAGGAGCTAATAGCGGGTGTACATGGCCATGATTGATAACTTCACCGCCGACTGAGAGCACTGTCGGAGGAAAGTGTGCGATATAGAAAGTGAGTTTGTGCAGCCTCCAGAACATGCGACCATGGCAAAGTGTAAGCGTACCGAGCTTAGGTGTCGCGGACCGTGACGTCACGAGTTTGTCTCCCGTTGGGATATTCTTTTTTGTGATCTTATTGTGTGCGCTTTTTGGCGTCATTTCTGTGATTGAAATGCATCACAGAATCGCTAGTGTGCCTTTGCTTGGTTTGTCACGTATCTAACGAATATAGGGACAGAAGTTACTGACGCAATATTATGCATTGTGCGAGGCCTAATTTATACCCCATAACATCTTTCAGACTGCACAGTACATTCATACCGTATACTAACATTTGGTTAACCTCCATGCTTTCTTTTTTTCTCTAATTTCTCTTTAGCAAAGTACAAGATGAAAGAGCCATAAGCAATATTGCTTTATTACTTCAGAAATATGCTAAAATGACCAGAACTCGCTGCTCACGTTTGAGAAAAAACAGCGCTAGTATGTGGATTCGCTAGGACTTATCAAGCACTACGTCCCGAGAATAGTTCAGGAAGCTTTTTCAGTGGACCAAACCACGAAGATTTTTCTTCATCTTCAGGCTTGCTGTTTTGTTCTTCACCAGAAGATGAGCCAGAATCATAAGTCATCCCGTTTGAGTCTGCCTCCTCTTCATGCTTTCCACCTCGGCTACCACTGTTTTTCTTCGGTCGTGCTTGAACCAGATTCCGCAGTAATCTCGTTTGAGTCTTCCTCCCCTTCTTTCTCTTCATCCTTGTTGTTATCGTTTGCTTCGGTTGAGATTGAGCCAGATTTTGTAATGGTCTCTCCGGAGCCTGCCTCTTCTTCCCGCTCTTCCCCTTGCCTTCCACTTTTTATTTCAGTTGTAGTTGAGCCTGATTCTGTTGTCATCTCGTAAAAGACTTCTTCTTCTTTGCGCTCTTCAACTTGGCTGCCACTGTTGGCTTCGTCTGAGAATAAGCCAGATTCTGTGGCAGTTTCGTTGGCGTCTTTCTGCTCTTCATGCTCCTCATCTTGGCTTCCACTGCTTTTTTCGGTTTCAGTTGAGCCAGCTTCTGTAGTTTTGTTGGAGTCTTTGTCCGTTTTCTGCTCTTGGCTTCCACTGTTGGTTTCGGACAAGTTTGCGTCCGTTCCTGCAGCTTCGTTGCTGGATTTCTGCTCTTCATTCCATCCATCTTGGCTTTCACCATTTCTTCGATTTCGGTTGGGCCAGCTTTTGTAGTTTCGTTGCAGTCTTCATCCGTTTCGGGCTCTTCATTTGGCTTTCACTGTCGGATTCAGTCGTGTTTGGGCCAAATTCTGTACTTATGTTCTCGGAGTTATGCTCTTCATTTCCTTCATCTTGGCTTCCACCATTTTCTTCGGTTATGGTTGAGCCAGATGGTTTAGTTTTCTTGGAGTCTTGGTCCTCGTCATCTTGGTCTCCATTGTTTTCTTCGGTTGCCGTTGAACCACACTCGGTCGTTTCATTGGTGTCTTTGTCATCTTCGTGCTGGTCATCTTGGCTTCCACTGTTTTCTTCGGTTTTGGTTGAGCCAGCTTCTGTTGTTTTGTTGGAGTCTTCGTCCGTTTCATCTTGGCTTCCACTGTTGGCTTCGGTCAAGTTTGAACCAGTTTCTGCAGCTTCGTGGGTTGATTGCTGCTCTTCGTTCCATTCATTTTGGCTTTCACTGTTTTCTTCAGTTTCAGATGAGCCAGCTTGTTGTTTCGTTGCAGTCTTCATCTGTTTCGGGCTCTTCATCTTGGCTTTCACTGTCGGATTCGGTCGTGTTTGGGCTAAATTCTGCACTTACGTTCTTAAAGTTCTGCTCTCCATTTCCTTCATCTTGGTCTCCACTGTTTTCTTCGGTTGTCTTTGAGCCAGATTCGGTCATTTCATTGGTGTCTTCGTCATCTTCGTGCTGATCATCTTGGCTTCCACTGTTTTCTTCTGTTTTGTTTGAGCCAGATGGTTTAGTTTTCTGGGATTGACTGTCCTCTTCCTGCTCGTCGTCTTCGTTTCTACTGTTTTCTTTGGTTTTGGTTGAGCCAGCTTCTGTTGTTTCGTTACAGTCTTCATCTGTTTCGTGCTCTTCATCTTGGCTTCCACTGTTGTCTTCGGTCAAGTTTGAACCATTTTCTGCAGCTTCGTTGGTGGATTGCTGCCCTTCGTTACATTTATTTTGGCTTCCACTGTTTTCTTCAGTTTCGGTTGAGCCAGCTTCTGTTGTTTCATTGCAGTCTTCATCCGTTTCTAGCTCTTTATCTTTGCTTCCACTGTTGGCTTCGGTCCTGTTCGAGCCGGATTCTGTACTCACGCTGTCGGAGTTCTGCTCTCCATTCCCTTCATCTTGGCTTCCACTGTTTTCTTCGCTTATGGTTGAGCCAGATGGATTAGTTTTCTTGGATTCTTTATCCACTCCCTGCTCGTTGTCTTGGTTTCCAGTGTTTTCTTCGGTTATAGTTGAGCCTGATTGTTTAGTCTCGTTGGATTCCTCTTCCTCTTCATGGACTTCATCTTGGCTTCCAACGTCTTGATCGGTTGAGGTTGAGCCCGAGTTTGTAGTCTCCTCATTGCAGTCGTCTTCCTCTTCGCGCTCTTTATCATTGCTGCCACTATTTGCATTGGTGAAGACTGCGCCAGGTTCTGCAGTCGTTGCGTTGAAGTGTTCTTCAACTTCTTCGTTTTCTTCACCTTGACTGCCACTGTTGGTTTCAGCTGAGATTAGGCCACACTCTGTAGTAGTTTCGGTGCTTTTTTTCTCTTTGTTCGTGCTCATCATCTTGACCTTCAATGCTTTCTTCGGTTGAGGTCGGGCCAGAAACATTAGTTTCGTTGGAGTGTTCGTCCTCTTCGTGGACTTTGTCTTGGCTGTCACTGTCTGCTTCGCTTGAGTTTGTGCCGGATTTTATGGTTTGTTTAGAGTCTTCGGCCTCTGCAAGCTTCTCAACTTGGCTTGCACTGTCTGCTGGGGGTGTGGTTGAGCCTGATTCTGCATTTGCCTCATCGCAGTCTTCCTCCTGGTCATTTACTTCGTCCTGGTGGCTGTTGCTGCTTCCTTTCAATGTTGATGTGCTCGTCTCTGCATCACTTCTGCTACTTTCGATTAAGGGTGTTGGCTTTCGAGAGCCTCCACCAGCGAACTCATTTTCGTCTGGTTCAGAGTGTTCAGACGATTTTCGCTCATGTGGCGCGGTATGGCCTGAAAGTCGAAGGAAGAAATGTTTTAAATAAGCTCTAAATTTAGCACAATATATATAGCAGGCACTGAATTAGGGTAAAATAACAAATAAATCAGCTCACAGATAATGAAAGCTATCAATCACAACATTTGTTAAACTTAGTGCCACTTGGTAAGAATGGTTCTGCAACTTTAAGGCACGAAACATAACAAACGTGTACAATGGACTTCTTAATATATTGACAACCTTTCTGCTTATCAATTGTACTGGCAGTGATTTTCCTCATCGTAATTTACCCGAAGCAGTTGGTGTTGTTCGTTATTATAGTAAGATGTCATTACCTTTTTACACACCACGGATTAAGAAAAAAACATGTTTACAACCAAAGTTCTACCAGTTGCATAATAGTGGTAGTCGTAAGTACATACAGATTGATTTTTTATAATTAACAGTAAAATCAATAACTTATTTAGGCAACTTTTTATTTTCACTGGAATCAAGAAAATATCGACCTTATGCTTTACGTCGCCTCATTAATTTATTTTCTGTTGAAATATTCTTGATTATTTTTTTCGAGAAAAAACAAGAGCGCGCAGAACACACAAAATCTGAAATAGACGCGCGCTCGTGCGCCGCGGCTGTAGTGCGTTTAAGCATTTTTTAGGGGTGAAGCTCCTCTCAGTCTAGCCTTGTCCTGCGTCAACCACAACCGGAAGCATCTTCAGAACAGTGTAATAGATGGTGCTGTTTCATCACCATTTCTCCTCTCCTTTTATACATGGCGTTGGTGCAACGGAAATGTGTGAAACTGAATGGACGAACGCACGCACGGACGGACGGACGGACGGAAGCATGGAAGGATGCCTGGGCGAACGGAGGACGGACGGACTGAAGCATGAACAGATGGATGAAAGGATGCACGGAGAGACGCATATATAGACGAACGAACGCACGGACGGACAGACGGATGGATGCTTCGCACCACTTATCATCTTTCACTCCATGATTGTTCTCTGAATTTTATAACTGATACAGAACAGAGGAGGTTTATTGTCCAGGGCCTCACTCTGTTTGACATACGCGCATCATAAGACGCTGCTGGCGCGCTCATCATCGATCGTGAAGCCTTGTATAATGCCCTGACGAACGATCACAGTCGAGTGTCAACTTAAAAACTTCTGGAAGGTGGTCGAGCAGTGGTGCGTAAGCACGCGTATATTTTATAGCTAATGTGTTTTACGTGCTTGTGTCTTTAAAAAAAAAGCCACCAGGCCTGCGTGAAATGTGTAGCAATAATCACAGCCGAAGCTTGAAGAGTAGCCTTTCAGAGACTTTTCAGAACTACATTTCGGTAACGGCTACAAGAGCACTTGCAGGGTACCCACTACGCCATAAATATTCATGATCTTTATGTAGTAGCGAGGCAATCACGACGCTATCCTGCATTAGTCTTCGGAGAATATTGCCGAGGAAGGAATTCTGTGCAGTTTTTTTATGCTGTGGCTGACGATGGTGAAGAATTATATCTGAGCCTTTTGTAATGGATTGGAGCATTCGATAACCTACTCGTTACGCAATTCGCATTGTATGTCGCCTGGTTATTTCTTTTGCTGTTCTGAAACGCGCTATTCTCATATTAACGCGTTTCCTTTCTTTACGTGAAGCCTTCCTAAGGCCAGTTTGCATCGCGCCTTCCTTAGCACCAGCGTAGCTCAGTGGTAGAATACTCGGGTGGTACGCAGGTAGTCGAGTTCAAATGCCATACGGTCCTTACTGTGTTTTGTTGGCGAAGGTTTTTTTTCTGATTTTGCGTGGTGGTGGTTACGGACACCTGCCACGCAAAACTGCGGTACACGTGAACTCTGTTATGATCTCATAACAGCCTACGCTGTAAACGAGACACTTGCGAAGCTTCTTCGGCTAGGAGTCTCACTTCCGCCGCTTCATCAGATGTGTGGCCATTACACAAGCTGATGACGTCAGATACAGCATTCACTTGAACGAACGGCTATACAGGCAAGTTATATTCTTATGCTTTGGGCCATGGCTCTATAGAATGAACGCACGACTAGAAGTTTTTGGAAGTCATTCTGTTGCATCACGATGCACCTTGCGGGCTCGTGAGTGGTTGCAACGAGACTTTCTGTTAATGATGCTTGAAGAAGTACTGAGAACTTGGCGTACAGTACACAAGATGTCATGTGCCTACCACCCCCAAACTGACTTATAAACTACATGGTTGCACTAGCCGACTCGATATCAGGGCACATTGAACTAAACCACCATAACTAGGACATTTGTGTTATTTGTGTGAAATGCCGCCATCGTACAAAATACCAGGCAATTACGTTTCTGCATCGTCTGTCCTCAATTCACTAACAATCATCATCGTCTTTCTTCAATGTACTAACGAAAATATCTAAGACTAAATCTGATTGTCTCTGGAAGGAATAGATGTTGTCAACGCAATCCCCTCAGCACAACTCTTCCATTTCTATATTTGTAAAACTTTGAACCACTCATTTTCACCAGCGGCCAATAGCAGTCGCGTCTTCATTAACGACTACCGACAAAACAACAGTTGAAGGTAATCGATGATCATCCCACTGGCTTGTGCGATGTAATGGTTTTTCTCCTGAATTCACGTCTGCTCGTAGCGCGCTCTTTTTGCAAAATGAACGGATCATTTCATTTTTCGCATCCTATTGGTTAAAAGACTCGTGACTGCAGTTTGTGCAGAACAAAATGAAGCAGTGAATGCATGAACTGGAGCTTTTTGCCTAAAGCAGTGTCTGCGACTAGTTCTAGGAGACAATAAAACAAAAACTTTAGAATGGAATAAAGGCGCAGCTTGAATATACACTGAAACGTCTGAAGAAATGGAAGCAAAGCAATATAACAGCGCATTTGTAGTTTCGTTTATCCGTGTTTTATTTTTTATGTGTGGTACGTGTTGCGAGATCTAATGCTGCTATCCTACAACAAGTATAAAAGAGTGGGCTGTTGATTAATACGTGGGGTTGAATGTCCCATATCCACCATATGATTACGAGACACGCCGTAGTGGGGGATTCTGAAGAAATTTCGACCACCTGGGGTTCATTAACGGGCACCCAAATCTGAGCACACGGGCTTACAGCATTTTCACCTCCGTCAAAAATGCAGCCGCCACAGCCGGAACTTGATCCCGTGACCTGCGGGTCAGCAGCCGAGTACCTTAGCGACTAGATCACCACGGCGGGGCTGAGTGAGTTGTAGATCTCTACTTATTGAGACTGTGAGAATTCTCTGAATAAGAATTTCCTGTACCTGATGAGCACAGTGACGTCCAAAGACATTTCAAATGATACCTTCAACATGTCGTACATCATTACCTGCTCCTAAGTACTGTTGCTTAGTGTACCTGCATTTCCTGCATTTCCACCAATTTATAAAGAAATGATATGCGCAGCTGTAGTAATATTAATTATCCAGAAACGAAACAAGCAGCTAACCTAAGTTCAGGAGAACGAATGCGACCAGGGTGGCGAAGACGAGCTGGGGCCTCATTTCTCCTTCAGTAGGACCTGAAATGAAGACGTATGATACTGTTTCACGTGACTATTTTTTAAGACGCACTGTTTCACTTTGAATTGATCTGCTCGCACCATTTAAAGATAGGTGAAAAGCAATGCTGAACACCAAATTTGAAACGCAATACAACTGTCATTTGATCTATCTCAGGCTTCAAAAGTACACCCCACGAAATGATGGACGGTAGGTCGTACGTCATGGGGTGTACTGTAAGTCACAGATGGGCTCAGTAGAGATAAAAAACAACCAGAATTCAGCGATTCAAAATCCAGTGAACCAATTTTCGCAACAGCATAACCGGTTGTAATTCCGAAGTTGCACGTGCCGACGTCCTTACTTGAGTATTCGAGGCACGTATCCGCGGAATAATTGCGAAGCGCAGCGGCTTTGTTAGAGGACCAATCCACGAAACGCAATGTTGTGCCTGAATAATGCGGAGTCTCTGTAGGAGCCAAGCCTGCTGTGTTTAAGCAAGCGAGCCTATGTATGAATGCGAAAACACGTTATTGCAATGGTCTTGCAGTCAAAAATTGGAATAATAATTTCTTTTGACAACCACTTTTGCTCATATAGGAGACCCTTCATGTCATCTGATTGTGAAGTTGAGAAAGCGGGTGTGGTTGGAAAAATATTTAGCCCGCGCTTTCGTGAAAGGAGTGAAATTGAACGTAATGTAAAAGGTAGCACAATTGCGCAAACAAGTGGCTACCAAAGGTGTACCAGATGTGTGCGTGGTGTCTATTCTGCGGTAATTTGTTTACATTGTGGCAGTACGTTTAACTGGCAACCAAATTGCGTAGAAGGAAGTATTGTCGATGTGCATACCTTAAGCTGCAGATAATATGCTTTTCTTCCCAGTACATACAATTGTGATTCACATGCGAGTAACTTTAGACAAATACACATAAAGTGCCTCTGAAGTCATGTAAGATTTAGGTTAACGCAAAGGTGCGTACACATTCTCATACTCAAAAAGCGTGCTTGTTTTACTGAATGTTTGATTTCGTAAATACGTTAAATAGGCATACTTAGAGTGCTAGAAGCGGTAAAAGAAGCTTAGGGCACCTAAGCGTTACTCAGGTTACCCCACCGGTCGCCGTTCCGAGAAAGTCTCCCTTTTCACGCTCCCAGTGTGTGCTTCTCAATAGGGTATTCGTGAATTCTGCTTACACACTGTGCTCAATCAAGACCCAATGGTCTTTAGTTGAGCATGTGCGAGCCGCGGCCAACGTCCATGAGCCCCAGTAAAGGAGTGCCCACCTATTGTTTGTAGAGGGTGGTCCCATAAGGATCACTTCGTTCTCTCTGTACATAACACACACAATAATTGTTTTTCATCCTCATTATCATTATCTCGTGCACCTCTCAATTTCTTCAATACAGGACTATCTTTGTAGGCTATGCTGGCGAAGAAAGTAAAACAAACGTGTCTACAGTAAATGTCTAAGAGAAGCAGCTAGCAGAGTAACCATGCAAGGCTTCCGAATAACAACGAAATTTTAATTGGTGAATCTGTAGGCATCGCAATTCACATTTGTAACTTAAATGTTTTACTGAAATTCAAATAATGATGGCACGATTATCTAATATATATTTATCTTGAGTTATTTAGAGGTACATGTGTGCCGGTGGCATGTATTGATACGCACTACGCCCTACGTAATTCCTGGTTTTTCATAGTAGAGGCACTAAAACATATGAGCGTGTGTTCACGTTTGCGTCACCAAACTCATGTAAGTCAGAATCAACGTAGATTTGCCGTGACTCGGCAAATCGTATTGTAAAATGTGCTCATCAGCTAAGTGAGTACGATCTTTAGCAGCCCTGAGGGCAACGAGTGTTTAAGAAGGCAACGTTTATTCGTTAAAGATTTTAACCAACCAATAACACACTCTACCATCAAGAATGAGTGTCATCAATAGCCATTTAGAACCTTGAACATCAACACGTTTTCGGCTTGAATACACGAACCATTGGGAGACTGTTATATATTACCAGTGATACTCACCTCGAACACTGGAGAATCCTATGTAGGATGTGTGTTGCATTGTTGAATCGTCTGCCTTTTATAGTGGTTTCATAGGAAAGTTTGCGACTCGAAAAACTTCTACCAAAAAAAAACACCCACTATCTACAAAACTACTTCCTTTAACTACATCACGAAGCATCACCGAATTGCAGAGATGTTCCGTTAAGCAAGCATGACGTCAAGTTAACCACTCAATCAGGTACCACGAGTCCTACAGCAGCCAGTACATCACAGTTTCATGCAGTAAGGCAAGTGCTCATCGCGAACGTTGCAAAATGGTACTTGACAAGGTATTTTGACAATGAAGCATTAGCCTCACACCATGCATCATTTTGAATAAATAAAATTGAGCACTGTTCGTGTACATGTAAAAGCTGTGGATTGACACAGAATCATGTTGCAATACACACGACGCGCAGTAACTTGTTCCTTATTGCTTCGCAGAAGAGAGGAATGTGTATTTTATAGTATTAGCGCATTGGTCGTGTTGGCTGAAAATATAGCTTAGAATCTTTGTGTGGCAAGAAAGAGATTTCCACGCGTGGGGTCAATAACCGGAGTGATTGGATATCGCAGACGTGTGATGAGACCACACTCCCAAGAGAAAATATATCGTTTGACGCCATTTTACACTCTACGCACCACTCAACACTCTACGCCACAAATCTACACGACGCCACGACATGTAATCACGGTAATGCCGCCATTGTGCCGAGTGGATATGGCCGATAAAACGTTTTCTCCACACATTCAGCAGGAGCATGACATTATCGACTCCGAAGTTTTTGGGTAGCTCCGCCCATCGCGCAACACACTCCCAGTACGTGTTTGCTTTAGGGGCGAAGCTCCGAAAGTGGTGGGTCGTGTAGTAGTAGTAGTAAAAGTAGTAGTAGTAGTAGTAGTAGTAGTAGTAGTAGTAGTAGTAGCGCGTTGTAGTAGTGCGTAGCTCCTCCACGGCCGGACTAAAGGAGCGGCACGTGCGCACTCTTTTGAATTGAGGAGAAAAACCGCACACGTTAATCATAAATAAAACGATAGTTCTTTCTCATAAAACAACTTAGAGGCGAGTATCGGTGACTTAATCTTCAATAAAACGTGCCTTGAATTTGATGCTTACAAAAAAATTACAGCATATTCACAGAATGAATGATGATGAGTGGTGCGAGGCGTCCGTCAGCCTGTCGGTGCTTCCATCCGTACGCTAATTCCTGCTTCTGTTCGTCCGTGTGACCATCCGCGCGTCCATTCATGCGTCCGTTCGTCTGTCCGTCCGTAGGTCCGCGCATCCGTCCATCTGTCCGTCCATCTTCTAGTCTGTCTCTCCGTCCGCCTGCGCGTCCATCTAGTGAACACTCTAAGTACCGTTATTTGCATCTCGCATCTCCTGTGGAAAATGACCGCTCCGTGCGTACGTCCTTCCATCCGTCCATCTGCTATTATGTAGGTCCGTTCATCTGTGCGCCCGTCCACGTGTCTCTCTAGTGAACACTCCAAGTACCGCCATCTCCAATCTCGCATCCCCTGTGGCACATGCCCGCTCTAGAGCGGGTATGTGCCACTGGTGGCTACGTATGACAACGACGGAGGAAAGACATACCCACACATTAAAGAACTTCGCCCCCTAAAAACTAGTAGCAGAACAATGCAATTTGAGCCCTATCTGACCTGAAAGGGTGCCACGTTAAACTCGCTCGGCGTAACTTCCTCGGTTTGAGCAAGGTTTAGCGAGGATAGGGCCGCAGTGCATTGAACTAGCCGGGGCGAAAGGTGTACAATAGACGCAAAGGGCAGGCTGTAAGAGAGTGCGCGTGTGCCGCTCCTCTAGTCCGGCCGTGCCAGCTCTCATTTACCCTTCAAATGTCCGCTGGATGGCGGGGCTTCTATATGATGAATATATGATGACAAGATGCGGGCTGGCGATACTTAGAGTATTCACTAGATGGACAGACTGATGGACAGACAGACAGACAGACAGACACACAGACAGACAGACAGACAGACAGACAGACAGACAGACAGACAGACACACAGACAGACACACAGACAGACACACAGACAGACAGACAGACAGATGCACGTACGGATGCATCGACAGATTATGGGTGGCTGCAGGGAAGACCGCATGGACGGACGCACAGACAGATGGACGCACGGACAGACGGTTGCACAAACGGACGCACGGGCGGACGGAAGCGTGGGCGGAATGACGGACACTTCGCCCCACTCATCATCATGGAGCCCGTGGATACGCTGCGATTTTTCATATAGGCTATGAAATTCTGTGTAGAACCAGGCGAGAATCTAGCTGGAAGAATTTGTTTTCGAATATATATGAAAGATCGTGGGCTATCCGACGCCAAAAGAGACGATACAGGCCCCCGCCATCTTCGTGAGGACTCCACGAATCGCAACGCAGGCATGATACGGGCGCTTGGTGAGTTCAACTTTGATTGCCTGCATCATTATTACAGTGAGAGTTGCATGTGAGTAGGAGAAACAAAACCCTGTCCGGCAGCGGAATCACGAGTGGTCTCCATTGTCTGCGCTATTAGTTACGTCATTCTAAACGTCCTATCAAAGTTCGCGCACCATTCGCTACGTTCTTAGTGACGTCGCCCCTCTCGTCGCAGCCGTGGCGCTGAGCCCAGACGCATAAGTTTCTCCTGAAACATTCCACATGAGTATGCCACGGACAACTCTAGGAGAGCTCCGTTGGGGCGAAAGTGAGAGAGCCCGCATTCGGCGGGCCATTGGTGCTGTCCTGGCACAAAAGCAGGCCCGGAAGGCAAGTGGCAGCAGCAACTGCGTAACCATGATAGAGTAGACTAGAAGTGTTGAGTGGCGTGACCGCGGCGGCGCCACCTGATGCCTTCCGCGTTGCCCGTAGTGGCCGGGATCTACGACGGAAAACTTTTGGTCTGTCTGTCTGTCTGTCTGTCTGTCTGTCTGTCTGTCTGTCTGTCTGTCTGTCTGTCTGTCTGTATGTCTGTATGTCTGTCTGTCTGTATGTCTGTCTCTCTGTCTGTCTATACATTTGTCTGTTCGTCCACCCTAACGGTACCTCAAATGGCACCGAACGGCCAACCTCTTTCGCAGCGCCCACCAATATTGCGCAAGGTTTAGCGTTCATAGTTGTGCGATTGTCAATTAAAAAGCAAATGTTGCGCATATCTGAGGCGCCATAACAACACTTCGAAGTTTTGTATGTCTGCCTTTATACTGGAACAGGCCCACACAAGTAGCTCTAAGGAATGTAGCGTTTCAGCGCGCTGCGCTGACAGTGCAACGCGATCCTCAGAAAGTTGTTTCCAACGCTTTGCTACGACGTTACGCTGGTGGCACCTGCCCGTCGCTTTGCGTTCTACACCTTATTACCTCCGAGACTGGCACGCATCTTTTCAAACGCCTTTGTTTTCGAAGATAACTGGCAGATGGCGCTTTAGTCTAACGTGCCTCCATGCGCTCGTTAGCCTCCGCTACACGCTCGAGGCACTCTAACGCAGCGCCTCCAGAATTCCCTTCACCAATTTTCTTGCGCAGAACATCAAATAAACGTTTTGTTCACTCTCTTCAGACGCAAGACTATCGTCTTTCGACTACATTTGCGTTGTAACATGCAGATTAGGAACCAATTTTTTATGCATATTTCTTTGTAGCTGCCCACCATTCATGCCTAGCACATAATATCATAACACTTGAAGTATGACACGCCAATTCACTGAATTTGAGCACCATAAAAATCCCTGTGCGAGATCGAAAATTATTTAGAAAGGGCGTGTCTTATTCTGATTTTTTTCAACTATTTCTTCGTTGAGCAGGCGTCTACAATATTAAGAATAACTGAGTAAATTTATTGGAAGGTAGCTGCGCTAAGTAAGCGGTGGTTTAAAAAAAATACCGTGTCGAACGCATGCAGAACCATGAGGCCGCAGAACCATGAGGTTATGAGAGGGGCGTGGAAAGGAATCTGAACCCCTTACACCGCGAAATGTTTTCGTAATGCAACTTTTCAGGGTATACCAAAATATTTACACGTACTCACAGCGACCACCAATCGCCAAAGTTGGTCATTCTGCTGCACATTCATAAAAAATAAAATCCTGGGTAGCCCAGCGCTGAACGTTTACAGTTGGCGAAGCTGAATATAGCGTGCCTCTGTACTAATGCGCACTATAAATGTAACCTTTTCGACAATATGAGGTTTCAAAACTAGTTCAAGTCTAACGCATTTGGACAAAAAATGCACGGCGTAAAGTAGCGGCTGTTCTAAGGGGCATCGCTTGGACGTTGTCGAAGGGGCGGTGACGTGTGCCTTAAATGTGTGTACTTGTGGATGTATATATATATATATATGTGTGTGTGTGTGTGAGTGTGTGTGTGTGTGTACATATACAAGTTACATTTCTCAAAACAAAATGCACCAACACCTGCATACACTTTTTATACTTCACAAAAGAACTACACATATAATGCTAAACATCGTCATAAATTTTCTCGCTTGCAACGGCGTCACACCAATATAATACTAGGAAAGCAGTACAGTTTAAGCTGTCGATACAATATGAGAACTGCTTACAGTGAATTTACGCAGAGTAACAGACGGGCAATGTATGCTATACAACTGGCACTCTTTAATATGTTTAGGATAACCCCTTTCGCATAGGGTTCTCGACTAGGAGGTGCAGGTGTTTAAGGGTCGAAGCTCCTTATAGCGGTACCCGTTTGTCCCTCGTAGTCGTAGTGTGTAACAATTGTTACATTTCGACTTCCAAGGTGGTGCAGGTGGGAGATTTCTTCTGTGCGTTGTTGAAAAATAAAAAATAGTGCTCAATGTACATGCCAATGGCTGCTAATGGGGAATGAGAGACAGGAGCATTCGGATTTTAGTTAACGCGCACGTTGCGATCCCCATTAGCAGCCATTGACATGTACATTGAACACTATCTGACAAGAAAGGGTTGCTACGTTATACTCGATGGGTGTAACCTCCTTGGTTTTAGAAAAGTTTAGCGAGCGTTGAGTCGCAGTGGCATGAATACAATGAACTAGTATATACCATGAATGAATTCGAGGTGGTTAAAGGTGGGAAGTAGGTACGAAGCGCAAGCCGTGAGAAAGTAAAAGCCGAATTCTCCTGCCTCTAATTTGCCATTAACAGCCATTGCCATGTACATTGAGCACTACCTGACAGGAGAAGGTTGCTACGTTATACTCGCTGGGCGTAACCTCCTTGGTTTTAGAAAGGTTTAGCGAGCGTTGGGCCGCAGTGTCATTAATACAGTGAACTAGTATATACCAAGAACTCGAGGTGGTTAAAGGTGGGAAGTAGACCCGGGGCACAAGCCGTAAGAAAGTTTGTGTGTGCCACCTCTCGTTTAGTCCTTGGAATGTCCGCTGGATGGCGGTGCTTCTATACGGGGAATATGTGATGAAAAGATGCGAGATGGGGGTACTTGGAGTGTTGAATAGATGGACGAACGGACACACAGACAGATGCATGGATGGACGCATACATGGACGTAGGGGCGGATGCATGGACGAACGCAGGGATGGACGCAGGAACAGACGCACGCACGGACAGGCGGATGGACGGTCACACAGACGGACGCATGGATGGACGGAAACAAGAACGAATTGACGGACGAATGCTTCGCCCCACTCTCCATTATTCACTCCGTGGATATGCTGCCATTTTTTTTTCAGCTCGGCTCCTTGGCTCGGCTTCCTGGAGCTTGCATAAAAGAAGCAAAGTGAGTGCAAAAGCTGGCAATTAAATCAAGAAAGCTTTTCAGAAAGCAATAATTATTATCTTCCACAAAACTGAGATGATTAAACTAAGTCATCACTGATATAAATGTTGTGACAACATTACTTATAATCGGGTTTCTCATCAAATAATCAAGCGCGTGTGGACTTATATGAGGAAGAATGCTCTGGATATGAAAACTGCCAACCAAACTAGCGTATGTATTATTCGCGGTTTTGAAACTTCCCTCTTTGTAGCCAGCCCGTAGTCACTTATGATGTAGTGCCGCTCAAAGCGCTGCTTGATTGAAAAGTTAGGCGTATCTGTGCAAATTCTGATTGTACTACATGTTTTCTTTTTGATCAGCAGGCTCTTGAAACAGTGAGTGTCCGACGCAATTTCTGCGTGTCTGCATCATTACTCGTGCACTATTGCGCTTAGTAGGTGTGCATAATGTGATAAAAGCTCTGAAACGCATTAAAAGTGCTAAAAACAAACAGAGACATGCTTTGCGGGCTACTCGCGCGCGCTCCCAATGCAGACGCTTTTGATATCTTCAGTACCATGCGACTCTAGCGCCGCCGCTACTGTCACCCGCCAGAGAATCAGCAGAGATATGGCGCGGCCGCCTCGTTCACTTCACTGCCCCCTTCGAGTACACTGTACCCATGTTCCGGATGCCTTCTAAGCCGCGCTATATCAAGAACGGGAACCACAGCGCGGGTGATGGGCGCATCCTTCGAACCACGCCGCCGAGTTAGCTCGCGATGTCAAACGCTTGCATCAATGCCGCACCGAACAATAAATGTGTTGTTCTTGAAAAAGTAAAAAAAAAGGCTCCTAATTTTTTTGCTGCATATAGACGACAAGGCGCAGTGTCTACGCCAAAAGCAGTGGTGTTGCGGCGTGAACGTGATTTTTGTAAGAGCGCGTTTACCGTGGCAAAGGCCGCTTTCGACAGGAGTTTCTCCAGCGGCACATTGCCTTCGGCTGCGACGTATGTGAGCGCCGATGGTTCGACCGAGAATAACCACGGTGAGGAACAAATGTTCATAAGCATCACACTCCTCCATGACCCTGATCATGCGAGGCACAATGCGCGGCACGTGACACTAGGCAGTTTCAGTTTTACGCACGTAGGAACTCGACGTACGCAAACGTGAAAAGTCCACGTACGCTATGCGCAGCCATCTGAAACAATTTTAACGTCCCATACATGTCGCGCGCTTAGAGCTACCACGTAGCCGCATCTGCTGGGCATCATGAACACTTTGTACTGACCTGTCTTGTTCGCATTGTGCGTTGTACGCTAAAAAGAAACCACCGAGTGACTTCAGCGTTGACAAAAGGCGTTGACAAAATTGCACTGCCATTGGACACGTGCCAAACTGGACCAACTCATAAACATGAGGCGTTGAAGGAACTAATCACTGGATTCATGGTCATGGTGCATTACTACACTTTACTATGAGCACTTTGAGAGGACAGTGGTTTATGTGTAACTACGATCACAGTGCAAGCATGACACACAAAAAAAAGTTATCACTTGTCCTTTTGAACAGCCGTTGTGATAAAATCTCCTAGCAATATTTCATAAATATGTGCGCGAATCAAAGACATTACCTATAACATTGCAAACATCTGCATTGACATCAAGGAGAGTGCATAATTATCTTTCATTCACTTGCAACTACGGTAAAACATATATTTTCAACTCATCTTCCCTGTCCCGTGTCATCCGCATTTAATGATTGCTAGTTTCTTGTGTTATTCTCTTTTCTTCTCTCACCTATTTTTTATTTAAAGAGTTTTTTTGAAATTTTATTGCTTAAATGCCATTCAGTTCTGTGTGTAATCTTGAACAATTTTCTTTTTTTGAGTAACGGAAAGTCTTTTTGCGAATTGTGTTCGATATTTTATTGCTTGTTTTACGTAAATAGGTCGATGTATAGTCATCTGCTTTTCATTACAGTTGCATTCTTAGTGATATTAATATTTTTCTTTTTTTCATCATTGTCGCTGTTAGGCGTTGTACATTCATTGAAAATTTTCGTATGTTATTGTTTGCGTGTAAGTTGTGGAAAAACCTATTTATCTATTTATTTTTGATGCGCCCTCTGCACAATGCACTGTTGGGTCTTTAAGGTATTAACAATAAAGAATGAACAAAATTAATCAATAAATATAGAATGTGTGTTGTGAAAGGCTACAAAGCATGCTACCATGGCCCAGTTGATGGCGGGCCCGCCATCTGCAGTGTCGCTGACAGGGAGGTCATGGGTTCTACTTTACTTGATGGAAGGCTTTTTTTTAATCTTTTGATCGTGTGTACTTTTTCGTTGGCCTTTCTGTTACGGAAATGCGTCGCTGAAGTCTCGGGTGAATACAAACATCAAACACTGTCGTGTTAAAAAGCAAGTCAACCAAAAGTTGACCGGAGTTAGTGGCAGTTGGCGCGTTTGATTTTGTTTGGAGCGATCGCTTGGTGGCAGTGCCAACACATGATGTCACTGCCCCAATAGGGGCACGCAGGCATCATCACCTGTCATGGCTCGAGGACTGTGGCAGAGAGATGAAAGAACGTCCCTGGATTTTGTTTTGTTCAACTGTGTTATTGTCAGTATTACCAGATTGAGGGCTGGAGTCCTCATACCAATGTTTATTCTCGCATGGCAGTTTTAGCATAGCAGTATCTTGAAGTTTAAGGTACTTGATGCATTGCTTTATGTATTCGTAGCACAGTACTATAGTGGTATTTCAAAACCCCAGGTGGTCTAAATTTCCCGAGCCCTCCACTACGGCGTCTCTCATAATCATATCGTGGTTTTTGGACGTTAAACCCCACAAATCAATCAATCAATAGTGGTATTTCAGACGTATTACAATAAAGATACATGATACGAAATCACTAACATACGTGTGTCATTCACAGTGCTGCATTGCCTTGTAGCAGTTCTGACGCTGTGTAATTGCATATTACGGACACTAAGCGAAACTCCCTAACTCTCTTTTAATGCCTGCCGAAACCAAGTGGCTTCACTTGTATCGTGTAAACTTGGTAGTCCCAACTTGGGTGTGCTACAATTTCTCACATTTGGCAGCGCACAGTTCGGGCTTCCCGGGCAATTGATTAGGTGCGCATAGCTTCCAGGGAAAGCAGCGCCCAAGCGAGTCTTGACGGGCACATTGCCATCTTTCCGATTGAATTGATCCGCGAGGCAAAATGCTATATCGCGGTCAGTTTATCACAGAGGCTGGCTCCGGTGGCCTGGTTGATCTGCAAGCCACATCAAGTCGTAAATTGCTGAAGCCATAATAAAACTTTTATAACAGATTTATGAAATCTCCCATGGAAGAAATCTTCATAAATCTCCTATGAAACCCACTGCCACCTAGTGAAATGAACAAGTGCTCAAGGCGTTCATTAGTTTCTTCGAGTTTTATATGCTACTTCCAGAATCTTTGTTCTTGCTATATTTCCTAATAAAATAGAAGCTTCAAGTAATAAGTACAAGATTACAGAGTCACACTCCCCATTAAGTGCTAAAAATGTACACTGTATGAAGGTATGTACGCGTCTGTACTGCCCACTCACGCACACTTCGTTATACGCATCATAGGCGTGCTGCGAGACTGTATAACTACAGTGAAATGTGCGCATGGCACACGTTCTTTTGTTTTTGTGTAAGTCTTGACTAACAGTAGTCAAGACTTACACAAAAGAGAGCCAAGAAAGAATTTTCTGGGGTTTTTGTTGGTTTGTTCTAATTCAAGCTGCGGCGCCTAAAACATCAGCCCCTAAATTTCACCTTCACCCTTTCATATGTGCCTAGACGACCTTTAATCATTTGAGAATGTCTGCCGAATGTGCCTCCTCCTCCCCCCGCATGCTTATTCTTTCAGTTAGTTTAGTGTCACGGCTTGGCTCCCCGGTTATTATCTATCTTGTACTCCTTTACGAAAATTAGTCTCCTTTTCAGAAATTAGTCGACAAGGTGCTTGCTCAGAACATCACTGAGCCTTCTTCAAGCCCCTGGGCTTCGCCTGTCGTCCCCGTCAAAAAGAATGACAACAGCTGGCGTTTCTGTGTCGACTACCGAAATCTTACCAAGGTAACGAAAATAGACGTGTATCCTCTGCTGCGGATAAATTACGCACTTGACTGCCTTAGTGGAGCAAATTATTTTTCTTCCACCGCCCTCCGTTCTGGCTACTGGCAGATATCAGTTGATGACACGGACCGTGAAAATACAAAATTCACAACTCCCAGCGGACTCTTTTAAAGTAATTCCGTTCGGGTTATGCAATGCCCCAGGTACATTCGAACGAATGATGGACGCTGTCCTTCACGGTTTTAAATGATCAAGTTGTTTGTGTTGCTTTGATGACGTTATTGTCTTCTCACCGACTTTTGAAACCCATCTTCAGCATCTTTCGACCATTATTTCTGTTTCCCGCAAGGCAGGGTTTCAGTTAAACTCGTAAATATCACTTCTGCCGCCACCAACTCACTGTTCTCGGTCTCATCGTTGATTCTTCTGGTGTTCGTCTCGACCCTGAGAAGATCCACGCAATCAAAGATTTTCCTCTGCCGACCTCTGTGAACGACGTTCTAAGCTTTCTGGGCCTCTGCTCCTACTTTCATACATTTGTGCGGAATTTCACTGCCATCGCGCTCCCACTAACGGAACTACTGAAGAAAGACGTGACTTTTGTGTGGGGACCTGACCAACCCAGAGCATTCACTGAACTTACCATTAGACGTACGACGCCACCGATTCTTAACCACTTTTATATGTCCGCTCCAACCAATGTGCGCACCGATGCAAGTGGCCATGGAATCGGAGCAGTTTTGGCACAGAGACAGCATGGCTGCGAGCGCGTCATCGCATACGCTAGCCGTCTCTTATCACCAGCGGAACGAAATTAATCACTGAACGTGAATGCCTCGCGCTCGTCTGGGCAGTGCGTAAAGTTCGGCCATATTTGTATGGACGGCCATTCACAGTTGTCACTGACAGTCACACCTTATGCTGACTGTCGTTCTTAAAAGATCCTAGTGGACGTCTCAACCAGTGGGTTCTACAGTTACAAGAATATTCGTAAACAGTCGTTTACAAAGCGGGCCGCCACCATGAAGATGCCGACAGCTTGTCGCGTCATCCAGTCGACCCGCCGGACGTTTCTGAGAGCAGCGAGTCTGCTTACCTATTGGCACTGTCCACCTTCGGCAACATCGGAGAATAGCAACGTCGTGATTCTCACTTGAGAGATATTATACCTCGGCTGACTGGTCCCACAACTCCTCCGTCTCTTCACACGTTCCTGCTCCAAGACGGCGTATCATATCGCTACAGCATGCATCCTGGCGGACCTGAGCTGCTACTTGTCATATCCCAACATATGCGTCAGGCTGCTTCGCGCAGTTACATGACATCCCCATGGCTGGTCACAAGGGGGTCTCAAAAACTTATGAGTGCGTTCGACGTCACTTCTTTTGGCCTGGTATGTACCGATCTGTCCACCCTTACGCCGCTTCTTATAAATCCTGTCAGCACCACAAAAAGCCAACAATCCTTCTAGCAGGACACCTTCGGCCCGTTCAGATACCATCCGAACTATTTTGTAGAATAGGGCTTGACCTACTTGGAAGTTTCCCTCTATCGGTCAGTGGGAACAAGTGGATAGCAGTCGCCATGGACTACAGCACTCGGTATGCCATAACGCGGGCCCTTCCTACCAGTTGTGCAACCGACGTCGCCGACTTTCTCCTAGAAGACACCATACTACATCACGGCGCCCCTCGACAACTACTTAACGATCAGGGTCGCTACGTCCTATCACAAGTTACACAAGACATATTGCATTCTTGCGCTACAAGACAAGAGAGAGAGATAAAGATGCAAGGAAAGGCAGGGAGGTTAACCGGACGCATATCCGGTTTGCTACCCTGCACTGGGGAAGGGATTAATGGGAGAAAATAGGTTGTAGAGAGATAAGAAGGTACACACAATCACGAGCACACTCGGGGGGCACACATAGTCTAAAGGAGGTCGCTCAGGTTTGTTGACTTTGAATGAAGTAGGAGTGCTTTAGTCGCTTTGTGCGCAACTGAGGCAGGTGCCCAAGGTCCTAGAATCTTCTGCACACAAAATGGTCTGGAGTCAAGTTGATTCAAAATCATCCGGAGCTGGCATCGCTGTGTGTCGTAGCAAGCGCAGCTGCACAGGACGTGCTCAATGGTGTCTTCAGCTCCGCAGCAGTCGCATGTAGAGATGTCTGCCATACCAATGCGAAAGGAGTGCACCTTTGTGAATGCAACACCCAACCAATATAAGGCGGCATAACAGTGCCGCATCGGAGCGGGAAAGTTGTGATGTTAGCTTTATCTTGAGCGAAGGATCCAGTTCATACAATTGACACCTTTGATGGTAGACGACCAGAACGTGCGTGTCAGATCTCGAGCCAGCAGGTAAAGTTGTCTTGCTGCATCATTCCTTGATAGCGGAATCGAGACCACATGGGTTCCTTCATGGGCTGAGCGGGCTGCATCATCGAGTAATTGATTTCCGGTAATACCGATATGTCCAGGCAGCCATTTATATATAAGATCGAGCCCTCGTGCTGAAACTCCGTGATGGCAATGTATTATTTCATGTACGAATTGTTCATGATTCCTCCTGCACATGGCAGACTGCATACTCTGAAGCGCTGCCTTCGATTCAAGAGATTATGACCCATTTTCCTGGACGCTCTTGAACGAGATATTGTAAAGCAGCCCTTATAACAGCAAGCTCTGATGCCGTAGATGTAGTTATATGCGACAAATTAAATTTGATTGTCATTCCTGTAGCCGGAATTACAACGGCACCTGATGAGCTGCTGGACGAGACGGACTAATCAGTGTATATCAGCGTTCGGTCTAAGTACAACTCATGTAATAATAGCAGTGTTGCTTGCTTCAATGCTACTCTGGAGTGATTGCTTTTCTTTTTGATACCCGGAATTTCTAGACGTACTTGCAGCTGGTCGAGGCACCACAAAGGACATGCCATTCTCGTAGCTGGCGTATATCCTGATAGAATGCTGTTTAGGTGCTTGGCTATGACGTCTGAAAACGTAGCACGTGATCTTCCGGAGAGTAGAAGGGCCAAGTGGTGGTCAGGGACACGGCTAGCATGTCGAATCTGCACTCTGAGGCAATCCACAAATCTATATGTCCTGACCGGATGGTCTTTGGCAAGCACGATTGTGGTATAAGTAGAAGCGCATCGGGGCAGTCCTAGGCAGATACGCAGCGCCTGACCCTGCAAACTCTCCAATGAATGAGTATTGGATTTGCAAGTGTTAGTGAGTACCGGAAAGCTGTAGCGCAATAGACCCACAAATAGGGCCCTGTACAGCTGTAGCATGGAGGCCACAGAAGTTCCCCATGCTTTCCCGCACATGAATTTCATTATATGCACAAGAGATAGCAGTCTCTTCTTCAAGTACGCACAATGTGGGCCCCACGAAAGTCTTCTGTCGATTATTATGCCCAGGAAACGATGCGTCCGTGCATACTTGACACTCTGCCCATTGATGTACACAGGGTATGGCGTCATTGGTTTGCGTGTAAACGCCATCGACGCACACTTCACAGTCGATATAGTTAGGTCCTGTTTCTGAAGGTAGGCTGTTGTGATGGTTGCTGCCCGCTGTATTCGTGCACGCACCTGAGGGCGAGTAACTGCGGCACTCCAAAGGCAAATATCATGGGCGTATATGGATAGGCACACCGACTTTGGCAGGACCTTCACCAGACCAATGAGGGCAACATTGAACATTGTGGGATTTAAAACAGCTCCCTGAGGTACTCTGCAGTAGGTGTAATGTTCAGCAGTTTTACCCTCATCTGTTTGCTCAAAGAAACCCCTGACAGTTATACAATCTTTTATACATAGAAACATTCGTCCTTCTATGCCCATTGCTGCGAGAGAAGTCAGGATGGCATCGCGAGCTACATTATCATATGCACCCTTCACATCAAGAAAGAGTGCCGCTGATATACGCTTGTGACTTTTTTCTTGCTGAACAAATGTCGATAAGTCAAGGACACAGTTGATGGAGGAGTGGCCCCGACAAAAGCTTGCTATGCAGAAAGGGTATTTGGTTTATCGTTCCAAGTTCCACTCGAGACGAAATCGAACCATTCTTTCCATCACTTTTCCGAGGCAGCTTGCGAGGGCAATAGGGCAATACGCTGTCAAGTCCAATGGTGATTTTCGCGATTTCAGAAGTGCTTTTAATCGACTTATTTTCTATTCTCGGGGAACACTGCCGCTGAGCCAGGAGTTGTTGAAGCATGCTGAAAGTTCTCTTCAGGCCCTGGCGATGACGTGCGCTTAGAAGCGACTAACGCACCTTCCAGTTCTTCCATTGTGATTGGAATGTCCATTTCTGGTAATCGCGTCTCAGAAACAATCAAGGCGTCGATGCTCTCATTTATAATATTCCCGGCAACTCTCGTGCAAAATTCTTCAGCCACCTCGAGTTCTGTTTTTTCATGATGGAGTGCCAAAGCTTCAAAAGGGCGCCGTTGTTGCGAAGAGGACCGAAGACCACGAACTGTTCTCCAGATATATGACAGCGGTTTATGAGGGTTTAGAGATTCGCAGAATTCTTTCCAGCGTTCGCTCTCCAGCTTGTAAATGCGTCGCTGAATATTTTACTGAAGCCGTCTTGCTTCCCTCAGGTCGTAAGTTGATCTTTTGCGTCTGTATTGTCAATCAGCACGCCTTCGTGTAGCTCGTAATCTTTCCAGTTTGATGTCAAACTGTGTTATTTTAGATGAAAATGGTAATTTACACTTGAACGCTTGCATAGCTCCCGTGATGGTATTTTCCAGGCTGCAGGCAAAGCCTTCTTGGCAAGCGTCCTCAACACGCGATGTAAACATCGACCAGTCAGTACCAATTAAAACACAGGAAGACAAATTTTTTATGATACCAGCGATCTTCACGTAGGTGGGTGTGTGATCACTCCCATGTGTTTCAATATCGCAAAACCATTTAACTTTGTGAGAGAAGCACCGTGACACCAATGTCAGGTCAAGGCAACTACCATACGTGAGACCGCGCAGATATGTAGGGGTACCATCGTTCATGATGAAAAGGTCATAGTCGGAAGCGAATGTAACAATGTTCCGGCCCTTTGCATTCATCCTAGTGCTCCCCAAAAGCTTGTGATGGGCGTTAAGTCACCGCTGATGATCCAAGACCCATTAGTCCTCATTAGGATGTCTTTTAAAATGTCGCAGTCAGATCGCGATGACGGAGATATATATCCACCAATAAGCGTGAACAAAACTGCTTTCTTCTTTACACGTAGACACACGTACTGATTCTCGTAATTTGAACTTTTTGGGTGCGAAAGATAAGTCAAGTCCGTGCGAATGTAAACAATTACTTTGCTTCGTTCTTCGCAAGCGGGTGAACAAAAAGCTTCGTAACCGGACAATCTATAAGGCGTTGATACGTTTGGTTCACATATGAGAAGTATAGGGAATTGATTGGCCCGAAAAAATTGGTGAAAGTCCGAGATACGGGACTTCATGCCTCTGGCAAAATCTCATCTAAAGATGAGATTTTGTTGAGCTATTGTGCTTATACGATGTTAGCAAGAACTGGATTCAGTGCATCCAGTATTTGCAGTGTACTCTTATCAGACGGAGATTGTATGCTGCTTAGTAGCGTGTGAATTGTGGCAATAAATGATCGCACGATTGCAGTCACTTGCCTGTCTTGGTTGGAAAGATCTGGAACCGGGATCCCGGGCTGGCCGTCATGAAACTCCTTAGGTTCGCTTGGTGCTGCTTCCCTTTGAAGTGCAGGCCACTCTGTCGTAGTTAGGGTATGCTCACTGGTTTTGTCCTTTACAGCCTTTCCCACAGCATGTGGTCAGGGAGTTAAAGAAGGTGGTACTGATGAGGGATCTGACAAACTGTCATAAAACAAGCGCTCAAAAAAGGGCGCGCCGCCAAATTCTCGCGACGAAGCGCCGAGAGGTCAACGAGAACAAAAAAAGGAAAACAAGCATCCAAAGACTCCCCGGGCGCGTGTCCCTCTCCCCTCGGAAGCGTAGGTTCGCCAACGAGCCTCCTCGCATCGGCGGCCGAGCAAGCCCTAGAGAATTCTCGATGGGAAGGGGCGTGGCGATGCAGAGTTGCGTCATCCGCCGCGGACAGCCCTCGTACCGTCTCGCGCTTTCCCCCAGCCTTCGCTGCGTATCGTGCCGACGAAATGATGAGAACTTTCTGGAATCTCGCGCGGAAGGTATTTAATCAAGCAGCCGAGATGAGAGATCAGCAGAAGAAGGAAGTTAACGCCAGAGTGCGTAGAGTATTCCGCCGCGTCTGTTGGCGAATGTTTTGTCCTTGGTGATCAAACAGGAGAAGAAGGAAGTTAGCGCCAGAGTGCGTAGGTAACCCGCCGTGTCCGCCGGTGAAGGTTTTGTCCTTAGTGACAAAGCAGGAGAAGAAGAAAGTATTCGCCAGAGTGCGTAGGGTGTTCCGCCTTGTGGGCGAAGCCTTTTGTCTTCTGTGACAAAGGAGGAGAGCAAGAGGATTTCCACCTGAGGGGTGAAGACTCGAGCTACATGCAAGAGTGTGTGTCTACCGCTATCGAGCGAAGACGCGTGGCAACAGCTGCTTGTGCGAAGCCGACGTGTTTCCGGCAAAGAAGTTTAAAGCTTGGAGAGTGGCCAATCCAAGACGCGAGGTTTCCTGGAAGAGAAACTTCGGGGGCAGCAGAACGACAACAACGCTGGACTTTGAGTGAGTGATTCTCGGAAGAGTATCATCCAGACTTTTGTTCAAAGAACTTTGGACTGAATAAGTTTTCTAACTCTTTAGTTTTTAGGTGTCTTGGTTGCTCGATGCATGCGACTGCATTGTAGTGCGTATTGTTGTCTGTGTCCATTGTTTTGAGTGTGGCTGATTGTACTGTGTAGTACATTGTTTGATTGGTGACATATTGTATTCAACTATTGACGAGTGTGCATACTTGTGTATCGTTTTGATCTGTCATAATTGAGAATATAATTTTGTTTTGTTTATCAACTCTCGGCTCTGACGTGTTCTTTGGGCCACAGCCGGCTTCCGCAGGCGCGCCAAATAGGACCACTTCTAAATTGTACACGCTTTCGTGGTGCGGTTCAGGAGGCCGATACTTCGGCCCTTGGAATTAGCCCAGCGATCGCCTCCCGAGTAAACGGGACCTGTCACAATTATTCTGGCGTCCGCGACAGGACCTTTTTTGTGCACAGTGTGTCCAAAGTAGTGAGAAAGAGCCTCGAGTTGTTGTTTATGCTATCGGAACGATTTTGTGTGTTGCTCAGTGTTCTCGTTAACAAGTGCAGGAGAGTGTTGCGATAGACTAATTTAGGCAGATACTTTTTGCACGCGGCAAGGTTTTATTTGCGAGACACAATGGACCTCGAAAAGTTAGTAGCTCTTGGTGAGAAGATGGGTCTGTCTTGTGCCGAACTACGGAAGTGGGTAAGCCAGAAGGAGAAAGAGGCGGCGGAGAGAGAGAGGTTGGCAGCTGAGAGGACCAAGGAAGAAAAAGCATTTGAGTTGGAACGAGAGAGGCTGGCAGCTGAGAGGGCCAAAGAAGAAAAAGTAGCCGAGTTGGATGATGATATATGTTGTTTAATGGCGCAAGGGCCAGTGATGGCCAAAGAGCGCCAGGAAATGATATTGGTTGAGAGCAATTATTATGGTGAATGGCTGTAAAAGGGCCTAAAGTTCTGCGCTCTAAAAATGCGTAAGACATATATTTATTAAAATCATGGATGTGCCTGGTGGGAATGAGTCTTTAGTTGTCATGACATCATAAAATAGGAGCGTTATATTAGCACCGATTTCTCGCCAGTGCCCTTAATCCCAAGGGCCGGGAGACAGGTGCTCTTTTGGATGTAGCATCCGCAGCAGCAGCCTCCTTTCGGAGGCCGTGCTACTGATCACTTGAGTAGATAACATGGAAGGTATTTACTTCCTTTAGGAATGCATTCAATGCATTATATTTAAAAAGAGGTTCGCGACCAATAAACATAGCTGGGTGAAGGGGTATGTGTTCCTTGTACGCTAGTGGAAAATGTTTTTTCCTGTAAGCCTCTAGCTCAGAGCATTCAAGGAGTATGTGAAGTACGGTAAGTGGACGGCCACATCTTTGACAGCTGGGTGGGTCACCACCGGACAAAAGGTGTGTGTGCGTGCTGTGTGTGTGTCCTATTCTAAGCCGACAGAGACTGACCTCTGTACGGCGTGTTTTCGACGTGGGTGGCCAGTTACCGAGGTATGGTTTAATCAAGTGCAACTTGTTACGAGTTTGTTGGTCCCATAACTTCTGCCAGTAAGCCCTGAGCTTTTTCCGTATGTTTGGTTTTAGGTCCATTATAAGGACAGCAACTGAAGAGTTGGCGGAGCTTCCGTTATTTGACGTGGCGAGCTGGTCGGCCAACACATTTCCTTCGATCTCGCGATGTCCTGGCACCCAGCACACGACGATATGTTGCTTGGAAGTATAGGCCGCGCAGAGTATTGAATAGAGGGATATAATTATAGGGTTTCTGTGTTTTTTAAGATTTCTCAACGCTTTTACGACACTCAGGGAGTCTGTGTATATAACTACCCTTGGCGTATTCAATTCTTTGATGTGTTTAACGGCTACGAATAACGCGTAAGCCTCGGCTGTAAAAATGCTTGTGTTGGTGGACAGAACGCCGGTATCCGAGAAGGATGGGCCGACCGCCGCATAGGAGACGCCAGTATGAGACTTGGATGCATCAGTATAATATTCTGGACAGTCATATTTATGTTGCAGCTCTAAGAAATACATCCGAATGTGTATGGGGGAGGCATGCTTTGTGACAGCTGTGAAAGATGTGTCACAGTCTATAACCTGCCACTGCCATGGCGGGAGCCGCAGAGTGGGGTGGCTGAGCTGGTATTCAAGCAGTGGGACATCTGTTTCTTCAGCTAGGTGTCTAACACGCAGCGAGAAAGGGCGTGCCATTGCGGGTCGATTGTAAAAAAGTTGAGAGCTGGACAGGTCGTTGATGGTGAAATATTCAGGTTGCTCACTGTTCGCATTTACTTTAAGGAAATATATGAAGGAATAATATGTTCTCTCCAGATAGAGTGACCACTCGTCCGATTCTACATAAAGGCTTTCAACTGGGCTTGTTCTAAAGGCGCCTGTGGACAGGCGGATGCCTTGATGATGAACAGGGTCCAACATTTTCAGAGCGCTTGGTGTGGCAGAGTGATAGACTATTGACCCATGCTCAAGACGTGAGCGTATAAGGCTTCTATACAGATTCATGAGGCACTTTCTGTCGCTGCCCCACGTTGTTCTTGACAGCACCTTTAGGATATTCATTGTTTTCAAGCATTTATTTTTAAGATGTTTTATGTGCGGTACAAAGCTTAACTTCGCATCTAAAATTATACCTAGGAACTTATGTTCTGTGTTTACGGGTAGACGCTCACCCTTAAGGACCAGTTCAGGTTCAGGGTGCAAGCCTCTTTTTCGTGAAAACAGGACACAGGTGCTTTTCTGTGGGTTCAGTTTCAACCCATTTTCATCAGCCCATTTGGATACCTTGTTAAGGGCAAGCTGAAGCTGTCGCTCACAGATCCCAAGAGAACACGATTGAAAACCTATCTGCACATCGTCGACATATGTTGAATAAAAGATAATACGTGGGATGTACAGACGGAGAAAATTCATTTTTATAATAAAGAGCGTACAGCTGAGCACCCCACCCTGTGGCACTCCGGTTTCCTGTACAAATGTTCGGGACAGAGCATTGCTCACTCTAACGCGGAAGGTGCGATCAGACAGATAGCTTTCAATGACACTGAACATATTACCGCGTATACCTATGTGTGAGAGGTCTCTCGATATTCCAAACCTCCACGTAGTATCGTAGGCCTTCTCCATGTCAAGGAACACAGATAAGAAAAACTGATTATGAACAAAAGCCTCACGTATGTGTGCCTCGATACGTATAAGATGGTCAGTGGTAGATCGGCCCTCTCTAAACCCGCACTGGTATGGGTCGAGCAATTTGTTTGTTTCTAAGTAGTGGAGTAAGCGGTAATTAATCATTTTTTCAAATAGTTTGCACAGGCAGCTTGTTAACGCTATAGGTCTGTAACTTGATACAGCAGAGGGATCCTTTCCCTGCTTCAAAATTGGAATTATAACAGCCTCCTTCCAGGAGGAGGGAATCACACCTGAAAACCATATGAGATTATTAAGAGAGAGGAGGGTTTCTTTAGTTTCGGAGGGTAGTTCCTTCAGCATCGCGTACATTACGTTGTCAGGACCTGGGGTAGATGCATTACAGCAGCTGAGTGCTGTTCGCAGTTCTGCTAAGCAGAATGGTGCATTATATGCCTAATTTCTTGCAGATTTTCTTTCTAACTTTAGTTTTTCTATTCGTGCCTTGTAATTCTGGAAGGATTCGGAGTAGTGTGAGGAGCTCGATATGTGTTCGAAATGTGTGCCAAGAAAGTTGGCTTGATTCTCCAAGCTTTGCCCGAGGCTATTTACTAGTGGAAGAGAGTACGTTTGTTGGCCCTTAATTTTCTTTACCTTATTCCACACTTTTCCCTCATCTGTGTACGAGTTGATACTCGATATAAACTTTGTCCAGCTCTCTCGTCTAGCTTGTCGACGCGTTTTCCTTGCCTGCGATTTGACCCGCTTGAAATTTTCCAGGTTTTCTGCTGTAGGGGAATCGCGAAGCAATGCCCCTGCTTTGTTCTGAGTGGTCCGTGCTTTCCTGCATGCGTCGTTCCACCATGGGACTTGCCGTTTAGAAGACATGCCGCTCGTTTTGGCAATACATTTAGATGCGGCATCAAGTATAAAAGCTGTAATATACGTGACAGCGTCATCTATGGTCAGGGCAGAGAGCTCAGTCAATGTGATATGTGTAAGAGTTCTATACCGTTCCCAATCAGCTGAGTCAATCTTCCATCGAGGAACCTGCGGGGGTAGTTGATCTTTGTTCGGCGCACTCAGGATGATTGGGAAGTGGTCACTCCCATAAGGGTTTTTAAGAACGTTCCACTTAAAAACAGGTAAAAGGGACGGTGATGAAATGCTAAGATCTATGGAGGAGTACGTGTTGTTTGCAAGGCTAAAATACGTAGGCTCCTTTGTATTTAAAAGACATAAACTAGAAGAGAAAAGGAGCTGTTCAATGAGACGTGCTCGCGCATCACAGTGAGCATCGCCCCACAAGACATTGTGTGCATTAAAATCACCTAGAACCAGAAACGGCTCTATTAATGATTCCAGATCACGTCTGTGTAGCTGTTGATGCGGTGGTATGTACACAGAACGTATGGTAATGAGTTTGTTAAAAATACAGCTCGAATGGCCACTGCCTCAAGGGCCGTTTGGAGCTTCAAATGCTGGCATGCTATACTACGATCGACTATAGTGGCTACACCGCCAGATGGTACGACAGGATCCTCCCAGTCTTTTCGGAAAATAATATATTGTCGTAGGAAGTCCTTGTGCTTAGGAGTTAAGTGCGTTTCTTGCATACATAGCACTTTCGCGTTAAACTTACACAGAAGCTCTTGGACGTCATCTAAATTTCTAAGCATTCCCCTTACGTTCCACTGTATGATTTTGTCCATTGTGAAAAAAAGGGAAAAAGTGCTGTGTGCAAAGAAGACGGGGATTAACTCATTTTACAGGGCCTTTGTCAGGCCCTGTAATCGGTGTTCTGTCCTTCTTGGGGCGATCGAGCGAAGCTCGTTGCTCCTTCGGCGCTTCCTGTGCCGTTTGGCTTGAACTGGTGTCCATAGCCTCTTGCGAGGCACTGGACACCCGCTCTAAAGAGTGATCTGTGCGTCGCTTAGACTTCGCCTCGATCGACGAAGTCTTTGTCCCCACCGAGCTGGGGGTCGATAAAGCCCCCTTGGCCTCGTGATTGCCCTGGCTGCTGCCAGAGCTTGTAGAGGTCACTGGTGTGGACAGGGTGAGTGTGGGCAGGGCAGCGCTGGCTGCTCCCGCCGTAGGGGCTTGTGGCGTTGGCCTCGTCACGCAAGGCGCGGTCCGGGCAACTGCCAAGGGCCTTTGTGGTGCCGCCCCTCGTTGCACCATTTCGGCGAAAGGTGTTTTTAGTGCCAATGGTAACGACATCCGTTGTCTTGCTTCCCTGAATGTGATATTTTCCTTTACTTTTATAGCTATTATTTCTTTTTCTTTTTTCCAGGCTGGGCACGCTCTGGAGTATGCGGGGTGACTACCTTCGCAGTTAGCACAAAGGACCTCATCATGACTACATTCATCAGCACTGTGGCCGGTTAAGCCACACTTAGCACAGATCAGCTGCCCTCGGCAGCTCTGAGATGCATGACCAAATCGCTGGCATTTGAAACAACGCCTCGGGTTTGGAATGAAGGGTCGGACATGGAGGTTTATATAACCAGTTTCGAGAGACTCAGGTAAAGTGGTTGAGTTAAAGGTGAGTATTAAGTGCTTTGTTGCTATTTCGTTGTTGTTACGTCTGATTTTGATGCGCTGGACATGTATTACACCTTAGTCCTTCCATCCATCAAGAAGCTCTTCTTCACTCAGTGTCATCAAATAATCGTCCGATACCACGCCCTTTACTGTATTCATGGTACGTTGTGCGCTCACAGAGATGGGGATGTTACCAAAGGCTACAAGGTGCGAGAGTTTATTGTGCTGTTCCTTGTCTTTCAATTTGAGAAGCAGATCTCCACTTGCCATCTTCGTGGCCTTATAACCGGTTCCAATGGTCTCTCTCAAGCACTTGGCCACAAGGAAGGGTGAGATTGCTCTAGCTTTTGTAGATGATTGTTCGCAGTGGAGGACATGGTATTTCGGGAAAGTTTCTCTGTTTTGGGGCCAAAGTAGGAAAGTTGCGTCGGTGCGTACCCTTTTCGAAGCACGATCAGTTAAAGAGGGGGTCGGGGATCCCATGAGAAAATGTGTATTTTTCGGTAACGGCGCCTACCACCCACCACGGAGTCCAACGAGGGGACGTGGCAGAGCATATGGGCATGTCTGCGCAACGCCAGCAGTACGCAGTTACTATAACCCAATATGGTTTACCCTAGTTTGGATAGCCACACAAGGTTAACCCTTGCCGCCAGGAAAAATTGGAAGTAAAATGAAGTGAGGAGAAGACAGGAAAGATGTAAAGTGAGAACAAAAGACGAAGATATAGGGAGAGAGAGATAGGAAAAGGCGACTGCCGATTTCCCCTGGGTGGGTCAGCCCAGAGGTGCCGTCTACGTGAAGCCGGGGCCAAAGGGCTGTGTTGCCTCTGCCGGGGGGCCTTAAAGGTCCAATCACCCAGCGTCGGCTCAACCTTCAGGATCCTCTTTTCCCCGGACACGGCAAAGCCACGCACGGCTAGGCGTGGGAGGGAGTCAGAACTCCCCCGTTAGCTCGGGTCCGTGGTGTCGCTACATACCAAACGCCTACTTGCGCAGGCGCCCCTGCGGGGCAGCGGAGTTGGAGAAAGAGAGAGGTTGGCAGCTGAAAGAGCCAAGGAGAAAAAGCAGCTGAGTTGGAGAGAGAGCGATTGGCAGCTAAGAGAGCGAAAGAAGAAAGAGAGCAGCAATTGAAGTTGGAGCTGGAGAGAGAAAAGTTGGCAGCCGAAAGGGCGAGAAAAAAACTAGAGGCAAAGGAGCGACAGCAAAAGGAAGAAAGAGAGCAACAATTGAAGGTGGAGCTGGAGAGAGAGAGACTGGCAGCTGAGAGGGCGAAAGAAGAAAGAGAAGCGGAGATGGCTGAAAGGGAACGGCCGCGGCAGCATGAGATGGAACTTGAACGGCTCCGTATGCAACAGCGAAGCGAACTCCGGTCCAAGCTAGAGTTGAAAGCAGCGAACGGGAAGATCATAACTTCCGCTTGAACCAAAGCAAGCTGCTCGTAACGTTTGATGAAAGGAAGGACGACCTTGACGCGTACCTTCACAGATTTGAGACGATTGCATGGAGCCAAAATTGGCCGGAACATCTATGGGCAACTGCTTCAAGTACTTGCTTGAGTGGTGAAGCGCTCACTGTGTACGGCAGGCTGACGCCGACCGATGCAGCCAACTATGCAAAGGTTAAAGCTGCTTTAATGAAGCGATTTAAATTCACTGCGAAAGGATTCCGGGACAGATTTCGGATAGGAAAGCCAGCTGATGTTGAGACGGCTACGCAGTATGCCGCCCGACTTTGCCATTATTTCGACAGATGAATTGAACTTTCAGGGACAGCGCAAGAGTACGATGAGCTTAGAGAGCTCCTAATTAGTGAACAATTTCTTACTAGTTGCCACCCGAGCCTATCGCTGTACTTGAAAGAGAGGAAGGCTGAGTCACTTGAAGGCATGCTTGAATTGGCTGATCAATTCTTTAAAGCGCAAGGTGGAACTAATTTGGCCGAGGTCAAGAAGGAGTATCCCGAAGATTCAAAAAATTCGGCATCCGAACAAAGAAGCGTGCACCGGAGAGTGTTCCACGATGTTTTCTGTGTAACCGAGGGGGTCATCACGCGAACAACTGTCGAACGATCTTTACGAGCCTTACGGTACTAAATGTTTCAAGTGTGGTCAGACTGGAAGCAAAGCAGACGCATGTCGTAACGGAGCGAGTCAAACTCACCAGGTATCCTGTGTGCTAGCAGCACCGAAATCCGATAGTGAAGCCGTCGCCGACGGAGTTGTAGAGTTGAAAAATGGGGAGAAACTTCCTATTGTGGGTGCTGTATTGACAAAACAGCCGACCGGTGTTACGAAGGGAATGCCAACGCTGCCTGGAAAAGTTGCGGGCAAGAAGGTTACGGTGTTAAGAGACACCGGCAGCTCCACTGTTATCGTGCGGAGAAATTTGGTATGGGAAAGTGACTTAACAGGCAAAACGAAACCAGTTTGCCTAATTGACCGTACGGTTCGGATGCTTCCCGAAGCAGGGATTGAGGTGGAAACCCCGTACTTCAGCGGAAAGGTTACCGCTCTATTCATGACGACCCCCCTGTACGACATCGTCATCGGAAACATCGAAGGGGCGCGAGGGCTTAACGAACCAGAACCTTTGGGGGAAGACCCGAAGATGGAGCCCCCGCCGACACAGAGACCGCGAGATACAGCGGAGAAAAATCCCGTGAAATATTTCACTCGAGCCCAAGGTGAAGCCTGGGCGCAAGAGACAGCGAATGAGAACATGATCGTATTGAATGAGTTTACGTGCTGGGCAGCTGGACTTACGTCGGCTCGACCTCAACCAACCGACAGTGTAAAGGTGATGGAGTCGGCCAGCCAGGGCCAATGTCGTAACATGAACAAGTGGGTGACAGGATCGGTTGAACGTTATGATCCGTTGACGGTGTCGGAAGTGACAACTATGGCTGAGACGCCGCCTCAGATACCGTCGTTGGAAAGGGCTCGCCAAAAAAGAACGAGGAAAAACAAGAAGAAGTCGAGCGAGCACTGTAAGAAAGGGCGCAAGCGCCGCTCAAGGTACACAGGATATGTGCTGAGGTGGAATCGAAATGTGTTTGACACTGCTGAGCGCAACATGTTAAGTTAATGTGGTTGTTGTCCTGTGTCACAACTGTATGTCGAGCTAGTCAAAATGTTTTTTACGGTGATGTGATGTATAGTATTGTACCATTGTTGTATTGAGAGAACTTTGTACAATTTATTGTTTGGAATATGTGATGGGGTGTTGTACTCATGTACCTGTGGTTATATTTCATGTGTTGTGAGATTGAATTACAATGTACAATTGTATTGAGTGATCTATTGTGAATGTGACGTGTCATGAGGAATGGATTATGTTACAGTCTTTGAAAGTGTGAGGACTGTTCGAGTTCGTTTGTGTGGTTTTGAATATTATGAGATAATATACTTAAAGTGGGGGGCAGTGTCACAAAACAAGCACTCAAAAAAGGGCGCGCCGCCAAATTCTCGCCACGAAGCGCCGAGAGGTCAACGATAACAAAAAAAGGAAAACAAGCATCCAAAGACTCCACGGACGCGCGTCCCTCTCCCCTCGGAAGCGTAGGTTCGCCAACGAACCTCCTCGCATCGGTGGCCGAGCAAGCCCTAGAGTGTTCTCGATGGAAAGGGCCGTGGCGATGCAGGGTTGCGTCATCCGCCGCGGACAGCCCTCGTACCGTCTCGTGCTTTCCCCCAGCCTTCGCTGCGTATCGCGCCGACGAAATGACGAGAACTTTCTGGAATCTCACGCGGAAGGTATTTATTCGAGCTGCCGAGATGAGAGCTCATCAGAAGAAGGAAGTTAACGCCAGAGTGCGTAGAGTATTCCGCCGCGTCTGTCGGCGGATGTTTTATCCTTAGTGACAAAACAGGAGAAGAAGAAAGTTAGCGCTAGAGTGCGTAGGGTATCCCGCCGCGTCCGTCGGTGAAGGTTTTGTCCTTAGTGACGAGGCATGAGAAGAAGAAAGTATGCGCCAGAGTGCGTAGGGTATTCCACCTTGTGGGCGAAGCCTTTTGTCTTCCGTGACAAAGGAGGAGAAGAAGAAGATTTTCACCTGAGAGGTGAAGACTAGAGCTACAGGCAAGGGTTTGTGTCTACCGCTATCGAGCGAAGACGCGTGGCAACAGCTGCGTGTGCGAAGCCGACGTGTTTCCGGCAAAAAAGTTTGAAGCTTGAAGAGTGGCGAATTGAAGACGCGAGGTTTCCTGGAAGAGAAACTTAGGGGGCAGCGGAACGAAAACAACGCTGGACTTTGAGTGAGTGATTCTCGGAAGAATATCATCCAGACTTTTGTTCCAAGAACTTTGGACTGAATAAGTTTTCTAACTCTTTAGTCTCTAAGTGTCTTGGTTGTTCGATGCATGCGACTGCAGTGTAGTGCGTATTGTTGCCTGTGTCCGTTGTTTCAAGTGTGGCTGATTGTACTGTGTAGCACATTGTTTGATACGGTGACATATTGTATTCAACTATTGTCGAGTGTGCATACTTGTGTATCGTTTTGATCTGCCATAATTGAGAATATAATTTTGTTTTGTTTATCAACTCTCGGCTCTGACTTGTTCTTTGGCGACAGCCGGCGTCCGCTGGCGCACCAAATAGGACCACTTTTAAATTCTCCACGCTTTCGTGGTGTGGTTCGGGGGGCCGATACTTCGGCCCTTGGGAATGAGCCCGGCGATCGCCTCCCGAATTAACGGGACCCGTGACACAAACGCATCGAGGAAGTAGCGAGCGTCCTTGATGACCGACGTCGACGTGAACGACACTTTCTGACTTTAGCTGCGGCTTTTCGATGAGATTAGTGATCGCGCACCATCTCCTTCAAGATTTCAAATTCCTTCTGAATTCGTGGGCAGTCCTTCGATGTGGCTTCATGGGATTCATTGCAATTAGAGCATTTCTTTACAGTAGCGACGCACTTATCCGCTGCATGGGGCTCGGCGCAGCGGTGGCATACAACCGAATTCTCACAGATGCTGCTCACATGTCCAAGTTTCATGCATTTACGGCATAGGAGAGGCTTTGGAATAAAATGCCACACAGCATGTCTGAAGTACCCCACCTTCACATGAGAGGGGAGAGATGTGTTCTTAAACGCTCTCTTGACACAGCGAGACTTGCATAGCCAGGTGACATCAACAATTAGAGTATCAGTTGTTGACTTGACAAGAAATTGTAAGTCTTTATTGGAAATAGCCACATCTATGTCGTAAATCACGCTGGTTACTACATCACATCCCAAGGGAACATGAGAGCGCAGCTGATTGCCGTCCAAGTCAGTTACACTGCGCAGAATGCCCAACGCGCTTGCGTTGAAAACGTCCACAGTATATTCTTTCTGCCGTTCACTCTTATGTCCATGATCTCATTCGGCACGAGCGCTTGCATAGACCTCGACACCGACTGTCTGTTAAGGCGTTTCATGCTGACGGTAGGAAGTGCAGGCAGAAACAGGATGGTATAAGTGTTCGACTTTGGCACTTCACTTACAGTTTGATCACTTGAGGATGAAGATGTCCTCATATTCCTCCTCATCGCCTTGCGGCTCAGCACAGGTTGGAAACCGTCATCTGAAAAGTCATCACTGCTGAGATAGTAAGCATGAGTATATTCACTGTCGCTTTCACTCGCTTGTCCAATCCGCTTCCTGGAGGCAGCCACCGCTGACGCCGCTGGTGCCGGCAGGCGCCAGGGGTGGTCTACATCCATCCCCTCCAAGGAAGCAGTGAAAAGCGATCAACAGACTTAAATTACCACTGAAATACGCCGGAGTCATCAGAAGTAGCTCCTATTCAAAACACACTTCTTCGACTTTCGTCCGCTACAAGACAAAAGTTCACAACAGCCTATCACCCTCAAAGCAACCGGGCTCACTGAACGGCTAAATCGAACGATTGAAGAAATGCTCGCCATATACGTTTTATCCGACCATCGTCACTGGTACGTGGTTTTGCCATTTATGACATGTGCCTATAATACGTCGTGGCATGATACTGCAGGTTTCTCACCTTTTTTCTCATATACTGACAAGAGCCAACGCTAACTTCTGACACGCTCCATCCTGCCGTTACACATACATCTATGTCGTCGATGTTATCTCTAGAGCTCTACAGACACGTGAAATTGCTCGCCTGCTTCTTAGGGATTCGAAACAACGCCAACGACTGCTCTACAATACCCGCACCATGATGGCAACTTCCAGCGTTATGACACGGTCCTTCTCAGCACGCCATCACTGTGAGTTGGCCTGTGCGAAAAGCCGACTTTGCCATACTCGGGTCCGTACCATGTCGTACGCCAAGTTACCGACGTGACCTATGAAGTTGAACCACTTCACAGCACCAGCGCGCGCTCGGGTTCTGACGTTGTCCATGTCTCTCGGCTGAGGCGATACCACTCGGGCCAACCGAGCACCATGACGGTGCCTTCGCCATCGGGGGTGATGCAACGTGGCGCCCCGGATAGCTCGAGTTTCGATAGGGGAGAAGACAATGTCTGAGCTCTCGTGCAGACTAGGTTTCATCTTGTGTGCCTGCCTGTGTTATCGATAGTAAACATATTTCCCACACGCCTTTACTCTGAAACAATATTAGGATCATTTTTCGTTCATACTGTCACTTTTGCGGTGCTTGTTCGCTGTGTGAGGTCACTCCTGTTAAGCATCCGTTTTAGTTTGCGGGCTTAATAAATTGCAGCGACCTAGAACCGGGAGACATGAACAGCTACAAGTGCAATCTCCCGTCAAATTTTATCTTTGAATAATGATGTGACGCAAGGACGCGTTTTATTTGTTTGCATTAAAAGCATGACCATATATTGTGACGAAGCTGTGTAAATAACGTGACACATTATCAATCAATATATTATTATATTGCATTCAATTTTCTATTACTATACATATTGTTCAACCTGCCACGATGAACAATATTCATAGGTTGTCTTATTTTCGGGGCATCGCTATTCATTTGCTATCACCTGAAAGCAGCATATATGAAGAGCTGGCTATGTAGGTGGCAGATGTTGCAAGATTTCTTGGAAAACGCACACGTAACAATGAGGCAATGCAAAGCGAGCATCGACGATACAGCTGGTGCCTGCTATAATTCACTGCATGCAGGGTGTGCAAGTGTTTTAAGTAACATCAGTGCACTGACGTGGATATTAACACATATTTTATTATAAACTCAGGAGCAAGACAGGTAGTTGTCTGTCTGTTAGATAAATGGCTTCGGCAATGAAGCAGAAATGACAAACTGACAAAAGAGCTGAGCGCATGTGTGTATTTGAAGCCAGCTGTCTGTGACTGCTGTCTAAGCCATGCTTACACCGCAGTCACATTGGTATATTTTCCGACGATTGCTCTAACATAAAGCATAGTTTTACAAACAAACGACTCGTCCTGACACCAGTACCACTAAGTAGGCTCGTGAAATGTGAAACTGGGCATGAACGACCGCTTCAATTACATGGTAGCTATATTAGTAGCATGAACAGTAATGTGTGGTGATAAAGTCTGGTATACATGACTAAGCGTATAACACGCCACCGATGTGACCTTATATGAAAAGGTACACACCGAATGGTGCAAGAGCTCATATTTAGCAAACTGATGTACCCCTGCTACTACCACAAACGTGGCCAAACACAAACAAAATGGACACTATCCTTCGCACGGAATTCGTTTAGGTTGTAGGATGGCCTCATTAAGCATAAATAGAGAATGTAAAACTTTTCGCTCACAACACCACCTGAGAACTGGTAACAAGTTACATTTACGCACAAATTGAACACCTCCAGTGGACTAGACTGGCTCTGCTTTGTCAGTCTTCGCTAGGATGCACAATCCAAAACAAAACGTCGCCAAGACAAAATAATCTTGCACTTCACATTCGAAATAATGTTGACGTGGCCCAGGTTTCCTGCAACATGCACCGCGACCTCATAAAGACAAAAGTCATGGATAACACAGGGTCGTTATATGTGCAAGAACACGTTTAGCACACGGCTTAAATTCGGTGACGTGGCGCAGTATCAATTCAAATGGGTCTTGTGCACGATAATGTTTCACTATACCGCCCCTTCAATGTTTTCCGCTACTTGTAACGTTGCGAACAGCGGCACGGCATAAGAAGTTGCTTTCACCATAGCAACCATAAACGCTTCAAGAATTTTGGCACCAGATGGACAAATCACAGAGGACACACACTCACGACTGATTGATGGAACATAGCGAATGTGCAGGCGATAGTCTACAAACACGCCGTATGCTGACATAGTTACAGTCACATTGTTATACAGGATGCATATCGATTGAACATTTACACAAGCTTCTTTCCACGGTAATGAATGCACTGATTCTACAGTTCGCGATTTTAGAAAAAGGGCGCAATACAAAAAGCTGTCCGACCGGAATATGCACTAACTAAACGAAAAAATAAACCGAAATGGTACAAAATTACACCGAAAAATGAAGGTGTTTTCCATCTCCACAAAAATAACTGAGAGGAAGTTCTCGCATAGAGGAAGATGCAGACATTCCCCGCTCTTTTCATCCTTCTTGAACATTCCTACTGGGGCATGAAATATTAAATATATTATGCCTGAAATATTCTATTTGCAAAAGTAGATTTCAGTAGCGAGTACTTTAAATTGAGGAATGCAAGGGTGTCGGTCACAGAAGCTACTTGCTTGGCTATTTACTGTTTGTTCTGGAAATGCTGGAAATGACCGGGGCAAGTACGAAAGCAACAAATAAATTTTGCTATAGTCTTCTCTTTTTTTGTAGTCATATCATTACTTCTAGAAAAAAACACATTTGTAGGTGTGAACAAGTAAAGAAGCCTTGAACAACAATCAGGATGTACTGTGTGATTCTCTCGTCGCCGCTATCACCTGACACCACCTCCATCAGCTACATCACCTCCACCAGCTCAATCTGGTTCCATGTGAACCATTCACAATGCAGACGTCCAGTGAGACCAAGTTTAGGACTAAGAATTTCTCAACTTTTACATTGTGACACGTATCTATATCAGCTGAAATCACCACATGATCCCTTTTTGTCACGCTACTCATTTCGTTACTCGACTCAATATTGATGGTGCGAAATAGTAAGTGCTCTTCAGACGTTAAACTGAAAACAGAAATGAGGTTTTGCTCCCCCTCCTCCTACGGAGAGGTTGTTCACTAAGAATCTTACAGAGACAAGGCCTCCAAGTGGGGTCTAAATGCCGTTTCTATTTTCATTTCAACGATTGGTCAGTGCTGTTTTCCTCCAGGATTTTTCCCGGCCAGATGGCCTCCCGCAGAACTCTTGTCTCCGAAACAAGAGTTCTGCGGGAGGCCTCTTCCGCAGAACTCTTGGCAGAACTTTCCGCAGAACTTTGGCCGTAAAGAAGAGTTCTCTTCTTTACGGCCAAAAATACGTATCTGTCACTCGAACGTGGCTGCAAGTGATAGCCTAGTATTAGCAAGAAAAAACTAGCAGAGTTTACCCCATCAACGTATTAGGCGCCCACGCCAACATTATCAAAAGCAGCTACAGACGGCATCCGAACTCCCGTGGCCTATTGCATATGCCGAGGGGCCAGTAGAACCGTTTATGCACTACCTGTAACGACGCAAGGCTGACTGAATCACTGCTTGCGTAGATAACGTCACACGTTGCGCAGAGAGTGCAGATTTGACGCCCACAGTGATAGGAAGCGCTGATAGAGATAGGGAGCGCTAAAAAACGCCGCTGACTGATTAACTTTGATGGTCTAATATACGATTGTTTTGAAAGGTTTTAATTCATTTCTCCTTCAAGACAGAATACTTTCAATGCTGTATTCACACGACGGACGAAACCCGTCGTGTAAATATCCATCGTGTGATCACGTCCCGGCGATACTCGCTCCGGCGCCCCGGCGCTACTCACCAACGGAACCCACTAATCTTCAGCGGCAGTGGTGAGCAAGACGACGAAGACTGGCTCTCCTTGTACGAACGCGTAAGCGCCAGGAACAAGTGGGACAACAACTCTAAGCTCGCCTAGACTATCTTTTACTTGGCAGACGTAGCTGAGCATTGGTTTACCAACCGCGCAACCGCCATCGCCAACTGGTCCTCTTTTAAGACACTCGTGACTGAAGCGTTCAGCCGACCAGAGGTCCGCAAGCTCCGTGCTGTCCAGCGCCTGTGCCACCGTGCCCAGCATCCTGGCGAGACGTTTACTAGTTACATAGAAGACGTGCTCGACCTTTGCAGGCGTGTAAATTCATCTATGCCCGAAGAAGAGAAAATTCGGCAGATTCTCAAGGCCATCGAGGATGGCGCATTCCAGAGGTCGCTAGTGAAAAGCCCGACCTCGGTGGCAATCCTCGTAAGCCTCTGCCAGAGCTTTGATGAATTGCGCCGTCAGCGTTCCATCACCCGACAGAGTGTCCCACCGCCGGATTCGATCTCGGCCGTCGCACTCACAAATGCCAACGTTCGCCAAGAAAGTCTGTCGAACCAGATCAAAGACTTGATCAGGGAGGAAGTCACCCGACAGCTCTCCCTGCTGCCGCATAGCGACGCGCCCACCGCAAGCCTGCCTTCGACACTGCAGCAGGCCATACGCACTGAAATTTGCGATGTTCTCTCTGGAGTGCCAGCCCCTTACCCATTCACAACCGTAGCACCTAATCTCTCAGATGTCGGCTACGCACCACTTGCACCACCTTCACCTCTCAGCTACGCAGCTGTGGCCGCGCGGCCCCCACCGCATCCAGTCGCCTTATCGGCTCCACCTCCTCCGGCCTCGCCTTCAGTTTACAGGCCCTCACCTTGATTTTTCCGTCGATCTAATGAGTGGCGCACCCAGGACAATCGTCCTATCCGTTTCGCCTGTGGCATCGTAGGCCACATTGCACGCTTCTGCCGCCGTCGCCCTACACCTGCAAACGCATACTTCGAAACTCCTACCTACGCGCCGCAGCAGGCCACCGCATCTGCATATGAACAGAGGCACTCAGACTCGGATCGCCACCCATCGACTGCTCGTTTCCCATCCCCTCGTCGCCGATCGCCATCGCCTATGCGTCGTCGACCACCTCCTGAGGAGGGAAACTAATCAGTGCAGTTGCGGAGGCAAGAACTGCAACTTGAGCGCAATTCCCAAGGCCTCCGTTTTCGCCGCAAAATGTTGTTGATGTCGATGTTGAGGAAGTCGGCACATTAGCGTTAATTGATACCGGGGCCGCCGTTTCTGTGATGAACCCCAAATTTTGTCGGAAACTGAAGAAAGTGACCACATCTCTCTGTGGCATGGTGCTGTCCACGGCTAGCGCGCAACGCATTCATCCCTCGGCTGTGTGTACGGCGCGCGTCGTCACCCAAGACGTTTTGTACGTCGTACAGTTTTTGTTCTGTCGTCTTGCTCTCATGACCTTATCCTCGGTTGGGATTTCTTATCACGTCATGAAGCTATCATCGATTGTTCCCGTGCCGAAGTGTCCCTTGTGCCAACATATGAATTTCCACCCCCCGACCGGTCTCCTCGGCTCTGCAAACTCATCGCTGACGACGACATCACCTTGCCTCCGGAAGCTTCGGTCCCTATAAACCTTTCATGTGTGGCGCAACCTGACGTCACGGTGGTGTTTACGCCATCTCCGGTTTTTACTGAACACAAGGGCATCGTGCTCCCATTTGCCGTTCTTACAATTGCGTATGGTTTAACCGTAATGCTGGTTACCAACCACTGCAACTACCCCATTGGCTTACTTCGTGGTGAAACATTGGGTTATGTGCAACCTGTCAACCATATTGATGATATTATTCTTCCTGACGAAACGCCATGTCACATTGCCACAATAACTCATGCGTCTGAGCCATCAAGTTTGCCAGCCTTCGACAATGCTATTGACCCAGACCTTCCCCTCTCGCATCGCCGCACACTTGTTGCTCTCCTTCACAAGTTTCGCTCTTCTTTAGACTTTCAAGAACCTGCTTTGGGCCGCACGACTACTATCACTCATACTAATGACACTGGCTCACATTCGCCTCTACGACAGCGTCCTTACCGCGTTTCCGCCGAAGAGCGCCGCGTCATTACGGAGCAAGTAGTCGACATGCCTAAACTTGGAGTCATACAGTCTTCTCAAAGCGCTTGGTCATCACCTGTGGTTCTGGTAAAGAAAAAAGATGGCACCGTTCGATTTTGCGTGGACTATTTGCGTGGATTTTGCGCCGCTTAAACAACATTACAAAGAAAAATGTCTACCCAGCACATCCACCAAATGTGATGACGTTTATTGAACCGGAGAAGTCGCAACGATGTCGCAACGAAAAATTGCCGTACGACAAGTCTGGCAAAAGCGGCCCAGGTTCTCGCGCAATCAGAGCACGGGGTTTTTCGTTCTCTTTGGAAGGCGCATACGCGTTAGTGCGTATGCTCCAATAAAATTGTGTAAATTTATAAGCTGCATACACTCAGCGGAACAAACGGCGATTTGACCCCGGGGATCACGCAATTTGTCACCAGATGTCACCTGTTCTGACGCCTCCGCTTTGGTCCTGCGGAGTGATTTGTGAAACGACGGAAGCCCAAACCACAGTTGCGTACCTTGGGGAGCAATGCTTAAATCCTCGCCTGTAGCATTAATCCCCCCCCCATGTTGTGTGAATGCTTGTTGCGGAAGGATTTGGATCACGTCACATGTCACGTGACTGATCCATCCACGATCAAGCACGTCGTGTGAATGCAACTTAATGGGTGTGCTTGTTTTCACAAATCTATGCAACTGCGGTAGCGGCGACTCGGGGAAGAAGAGTGAGGCAAAAAAAAATCACTGCATATCCACGAAGTGAACGCTGATGGTTGGGCCGAAGTGTCTATTCGAATGTGCATGCGTTCATGCGTCTGATCGCGTTCGAGAATGCAGACGGCGCGTGGGTAACACAGACGATAAGAGAGCCAAAAAAGCTGAGCGCAAGCGTCTTCAATGCACCCGCCGCTGTGATTTGTCCATGCCCCACCAACCATCCACAACGTACAGCGACTATCCAGTAGACTCAGAGAGGCACTCTTTCCCTAAGTACCTAGGCACATCCCGCGCAGCAGCCAATCACAAAGTAGAAGTACAGAGCCATCTAGAATATCCTCACTCAACTGCAGTTTGTAGGTACTTCTACGAGACAGCGCCGTCTGTTATACTGTTCGGGAGATACTAGCTGCTTTTCTTTCTCGTCTTTTCTTCTCTCAGTTACGTGTGACGCATGACAAGGTTAGACTAAGAGGAGCTTTCCCCCTAAAAACCTTCATGTTTTGAGCGCGAAAACGTAGTGCACGTTGGCGTCAGTTGCCTAGCGAGAAGTCCACACGACAGCTATATGTAACACTGTCCAGCTTGGTGCATTCCTCAAAGAAGCAGCTAGAGGACGTTTTAAATGCGGAGCATTTTGTAGTCGATCGAGGTCACGCATCCGCTGTCAGCGGCACCATGCACACTTCCACTGCGCATTCTCTTGTCTCGCATCTCGTGCCACGTGCTCACGTCTCGTGCCAACTGTCACTCCCCTCCCCTTTATTGCCCCGAAAGGCTAATGCAGGCAGCGTCTCAGAGTAAAAAAAACGACTGCTAGCGCTGCAGAACCATTCACTCGCCACCCCATATGTGTAGGCACTGGATCGCGAGTGCGGAGTTCAGTGAAGGGTGTCATTACTTGGCTTTCGCTTGACTTGACGCCGGGAACTTCTATGAGAAATGCCTACAGGTTCGTAGCCGGAGGAAGGGGGATATTTTGATGGAAGGTGCATTTAGTGAAACCAATTAAAGTAATTAAATATGCGTTTTTACTCAAATAGCCAAGGCCATCTGCAGGTGCGCCATTCACCCCCTTTTTTTGCAAAAAAAATCTAGCTTCTGCAAGCCTACAGGACATAGTGGCCTGCCCTAATGGACGTAGTTTGTACCTACAAAGCTCTCAACACTTTTAGTTGAATCGATAGACAACACAAAAGCTGTCCCACTTGCAGGGCTGCACGTACTTTCTTACGCTACAGCATTTTGTAGAGTTACGCCAGATCTTATTCTAGATGGTTAACTTTCCACTTTCCTGGTATCACATTCATTGTTTTCCTTCCGCAGCACACAGTGCCAGCTGTAGAACTGGTTACAAGAGCTATCAATCCCGCTTTTTATAAGTGATGCGAGACTGCATTATTCTTTTTCTTTCAGAACACTGGACGTTTCACCCATATCAGAGGATTTCAGGAAGGTAGTCACACACTTCTGAGGAAGTAAAGAAAAATGCCCGATGCCATGTTGAGGCATCCTGAGTTGTCTTCATCGCGCAAAGGATTTGTGTCGAGGTATTTCTGATCAGGAAGCCTTACAGTGGCATAACTGTTTCCCAAATTTCAGGAAAAAGCTGCTAGTAACCATTAGGTTACAGATGCCAGCTTTTGAGAGCATTAGTGCATGAAAGCCCTCGAAACACCATTTATAACATGATATCTAAGGTCCCCGGATCGATCACTCACTAACCACTGAATGTCACCCTCGTGCTTAAGGTCACTCGCTTTGTCTCTGCTACTGATTTGACCTAGATCTAATTTTTGTTACGTTGGGTAGTTCTCGAAACATGAAGATAAGAAAATTTTGTATATTGATCATGCTCACTGAAACACATGGCAGCAGTCTCTTTCATAGTGTCGGCTGGCATTTTAAACTATAAAGTTCCCGAAACTGCACTCCGGCTGAATGACTGTTTGGGCTGGCCATTGACGTAGCTTATGCAGTGCTTGAACCACGGAACAGAAACAGGCGGTTTGACTAAGAGATGCGGAAAACGCGGTAACTTACACCAGAGATTTATTATTGACAATTGAAATACTTAGAATGGTGAAAAAATAGTTTGTTTTCAAGCATATCCAACAAATATGCTTTAAAACACCCAGACAATTAAACAACGCAAAATGAACACTGCTGAAAAACAAAGCCTTTCTTTAGTACACTCATGCGGCTCTCAAAAAACGTGTGTTTTTCTGGACAACCACAGCAAATAATACCGGTGAAGATTTTTGCATGAAAACAGCCACCTTCGGTTGGCGTGATAGCGGAGTTACTTGACAGTATACTGCTCATCCATGTCAAGCTGGCTTGATGAAAGAATTAGGCCGTTAGATAATTGTAGACTTTAGAAAAACTAGCAGCGTCCTTCATGTCTTTACATAGGATTCATTCAAAATGAACTACAACTTCTTTTCCTTCTCAGTCTATGCAATGATCCTCCGCCGCCTCCTTCCGAAAACTTTTTCCCTTAACATTGTTGCACGCTGCTTGTGGGAATGCTGGAATGACAGGCGTTCTGAAACTCACGCGCTTTCGTACTACCACCTTGATCGACCGACCATCGACCGCATGTAGTGGTAACGTCATCAGGAGACGTTACGTTATATAACGTTAGGCTGACGCTATAGCGACCTCGTGATGATTTCACTAATTTTGGCGATGTATGACAACCTCACATGAGGATTTGTTTTATCACTCATGAGACACCGCCAAGATAGATGTTAAATTTCCGCATATGACGACGTGACTACTATTTTCGTCCTAAAATCACGCTCAACCACATAATGTTCGTACAACACCGAGGTGAAATGTACAAAACATTGACAATATTGAGGCTAGCACGAACGCTCGTAGCACCTTCTTTTTACCTGAAATAATACCTGGAACCCTAAAGACAGCCTGTGGCTGTGGCACCGGCTAGTGCGTTATAACCTAGCTTAAAAAGAGATAAGTAACAGTGCCTGGCAGGAAACGAATTGTCGACAATCGAATATTGTCATTCTGGTTGCAAGAAAGCAAGAATGACATCACAACTGCAAATAGTCAAAATTACCCTACACAAGTAAAGATTCGCCATCAGTCAGTGAACGCTATTGAATTTTATCCAGCGTTAACGAGTGCTGATGCTCTGATAGTAAGTATAGTAGCTGTCGCCACGTCTCTTAATGCGACGGTTCCTTAGACTATGCGGCATATACAATAGGTTAGTTAATCTGGTCACTCGTGAATTCAGGAAGATTATTTTAAAAGAAATTTAGGAAGATTATTTTACATGTGAATGCATTTCTTAGTCGGGCTACGTCAGGCATCGGCGGCGGCAGCCGCGTGCCGGCAGGTGTTATCTCTCCGCTGTCACTCCCTCTTCCATTGCAACCGCTGCGGGTGCGCGCGCTTATCCTTGCTGCTAGGAACCAGAGTATATGGTGCGAGAGAGTGTAGGTGTCGTGTTTAGCCGCTCCTTCTCTCGCAATTCGCTCTCTCTCTCCTTGCGTCCCACTTAACCGCCCACTTGCGCCTCATTCTCGACCATTCGCTGGCTGTGCGCCTCTCAAGAACATCTGCCAATGTGTGCTCGAGATGCCGCTGTGAAACGCCAGTGCAGAGCCGAGAACGCTGGCGCCCCACTCTCCCGTCCGCTCGCTCCTCACTATCGACTGTTCGCTGGCTGGGCCCTCTCAGGGCGAGGGCAGAAGTCTGTGAAGGCAATTGTCTGACAGCGACGGTGCCCTCTCTCGGCGCAAGAACTGCATTCGCATTCCCTTACGAGTTCTTTCGGGGAGTTAGGGTCATTGTTTGCGTGCAGACAGCTTTTTAAAAACACGAACAAATGTTACGCATGCTCACGAAGATGCTATATCTGCAACGCAACACTAATTTTAAACTCCCAAACAGACACACCATGAACTCGGTCATCATACAGAAACGCAAGATAGGTAGCTTCAACTTGAAGGCTAGGCCATATTCTAGCTTACTATAGTAGTCACTATGATGGTCTAAACTACAAGCGTGTAGCTGAGCATGGATAGTTGGTTACCAGGAAGTATGTGCATAGTATAAAAGCAGTTTAATTGCAATTGTGAAAATAAAAGAGAGTGCGTGCATGGTTTATTAGTAACAACATATGGCTTTTTTTAATTTCCGTGTCCGTACCCGAGGACAATTCAGTATGCATGCAGCGCTTGTTAGTTTTAGTCTGATAATTGAGTTTGTTTTCGCATGTCCACGCTCTATGTGGTTGCTTTGGTTCTGCTGTGGCAAACAGTGGATACACGTAAGGTTCTCTCACACTTTTCATTCAAGGTGTGGCTTTAACTAAACCCGCTTAGATGAATTTCAAAGCTTTCTTTAAAACTTCTTTTTGTCATTGCGTCAATGTATGTCTAGTATCTGTCCAACCGTGAACTGCCTGGTTTCTGTTAAATATGGAAGTTGAATCAGTTGTATTCAATTTAAATGCAGAGTTCAGTTGGCTGTATTCAATTTAAATGAATTACCAAAAACGCTGCAGCAAGACAATTGCAATGCGTGTCTCTATATATCACAAACTTTTACGCATTAGTGCAATATGATGCGCTGCTATCAAATAAGATTGTTGTATATCCCAAGTGGTGATATTGAAATCAATGTCCAGAATGGCACGTAATCACCTCTTCCAAAGAGAAAAATAAAATAAAAATAAATAGTATGCTCTTCCACTCACAGAGAAAATAATTGAGGCAGCAATCTCGCATGTTTCGAAGTTCTTGCTTTTTTTTCCGCTGAAATGAAGTTTGATTGCAAGCAACTTTATTAATCAGACAAAATGTGTTATCTCTTTTACTTCAGTCATAAGTTCAATGTCTTCAACGATGTTCTGTGGTGATCTGGTAGCTTTACAAGCTCTTCCGCACTGATTGCTGCACGTAAAATGGCAAAAATACCGTAGAAGAGCCGACAAGAAGTGACTCCTCTTAAATGTCAAAAAGCTGATACCAGAAGGAGATCATGCAATATCGTGCCTATGCTTTTCGTGTTATTTCACACAGCATTTCGAACGTTTTGCAACACTATAAATTTCATAAAATTAACAAATAAGGCTTTATTGTTTCCGAAATACGGGAAATCTGCTACAAATTGCTGTTTACATTATACAAAGACACCACTCAAGATGCCTATATCTCCTGGAATTTATTTCCCGACTAGGTTTTTGATTGGTTTAACGAATATCTCGCTTAGCTTTTTCAAAGGCGATGATTCTTTGTCGTCTTCAGAGTTGCCAAAAAAAGTTGACGCTGAGCCAGATTCTGTCGTACTGTCGGAGCCTTCCTTCTCTTCACGCTGTTCAGCTTGACTGTCATTGTCCCCTTCAGTTGAGGTTGAGTTACATTCTGTAGTCGTCTCTTCGGAGTTCTCATTCTCGTCTGGCTGTTCATCCTTGCTTTCACTGTCTGCTTCAGTTGCAGTTGAAACAGGTTTTGTAGTCTCACTGGGGTCTTGGTTTTTGTCACCCTCTTCATCTTGGTTGCCGTTGTCTGCTTCAGTAGAAGTTGAACCACATTCTGTAGTCGTCTTTTCGGAGTCATCTTTCTGTTCTAGCTCTTCTTCTTGGCTACCACTGTCTGCTCCTGTTGTACTCTTGCTGGAACCTTGGTTGTCTTCACGCGCTTCATCTTGGTGGCTCTTACTGCTATCTTTCGGGGACGATGTGCTTGTTTCAGGATTGCTCTTGTTTTTTTCTGTTTCAGTTTGGGATGGTTCCTTTGGGAAGCCTTCAACATCGTGTTCGTGGTCATCTTGTTCAGCAAATGCGTTTGAGTCTTCAGATGACGAACCTTCATGTGGCACGGCATAGCCTAAGAGGTAAAAGAAAAAGAAGAAAAAAAAAACTTCGTCATAGGCGTATACATTTAGGCAGTCAGAAAAGATATAGCACGCTGCGCAGTAAGATATAGGATTGCTTCTAATAATTAGTGGTAGCATCTGTAAGATTGCTTTAACCAGTTGTAACGTAACGTCTGCTGTTTTACGTGCTGTTTTAAGTGCATTAAGGCAGCACATTATATGGTGAAATATGAGAGAGTTTCACTTGTTGACCGCTGGTGAGTGGTAGCCCGCCAACCCACATTATATAGCATGCAGAAAGTAAGAATATTGTTGCCATTCTGTGATGAATTAGCATAGAATAATTAACGAACTTCTAACGTTCTGCATAAGCCTACCAACAACATACTTCCTCATGGCGTCTCATGAATGCGATAAGCAGACACAGCGGTCTTCATTTTGTGTGCAGCGCAATGAAGACGTTCTTATTCTGAAAACAACCAACATTGTCACTGTCCAGTCACATTTAAAAGACATTGAGAAGAAAAGCAAGTTTTTTGACAATTATAAGTTACTATTTCTGAGCGCTGATATCACTACGCTTGTCAGGCGATAACATTCGCCAATGCTAATACGGGAGGACGCCGCTGCAGGTAAATAATTCCTGACCAATTGCCATGACGTCAGAGATTTTGACGGCACGTATTTGAGTTTGTGCTTCTTTTATTCAGCAAGAAATAAAGTTGTCCTCGGATAGTGCCAAAGGTTTAAAATGAAGATTTAGGAAATTTCGTGAAGCCATTGTTCCAAAATTGCACAAAAATTCCCTTTGAAATTCGCGACACGTTGCAGGGAGCTGTAAGGGCGAAAATGCTCTTCTATTATTGAATCCGCCAAGGAGAAACTAACCACGTGAATGTTCTCAGGCCACACTTTATAAAAATAAACAAATTCAATGTCTCACTTTAGTGTCCTTTCGAACGTCCGCACGGACGGTCGTTCGCATGCTGAGCCTCCGGAAGCACTGCGATTACCACGTGCTAGCGGGCATTTCACGTAAATTTTTTTCATATTCCTCGAGCATCTCTTAATTGATATGTGTGGTTTAACGTCCCAAAACCACCATATGTTTATGAGAGACGCCGTAGTAGAGGGCTTCGCAAATTTCGACCACTTGGGATTCTTAAACGTGCACCCAAATCTGAGCATACGGGTGTACAACATTTCTGCCTCCATCGGAAATGCAGCCGCAGCAGCCGGGATTCGATCCCGTGACCTGCGGGTCAGCAGCCGAGTACCTTAGCAACTACACAACCGCGGCGGGGCTCTCGAGCATTCCTAAGGAGCAGAAAAGCACTTATGCTTAAGAGCTATATAGAACGTTATACGCTGTCTAATGAATCGTTTTACAAAGCGATCCACAACGTCCCGAAAACAATTTTTGCCCAGCTTGCTTGCTTTAAAAGTTGGATAACTAACCCATAATAATAAAAGTGCCAATGCAGGCATATGTTTGCGCGAAATAGTCACCGACGTGTATTCGGCCGCGTAATTGGAGAGTGCGTCAAAGCAAGCATGACATATGGTGCATGGTGAGCCATTTTGACTGGCGAACCCAGACAATTGTCAACATATTTCAGGCACTTTCAGGTACGTGCTTTTCGGTCCACGCTAATTCAAGGAGACAGCGCGCTTTCTCGATTGTCACATCACTGTAAATTGACCACTCTGAAGCGACGAAAAATTCTTGAACGCGGCTGGTCGCTGCAGTCAAAGTTTCCACAAGCGGTCTAGTAGTCTTAAAGAATGCAACTGCGTTAGGAGACCGTTTGCTGTAGCGTTCGCTGCGCCTACATATCTTGTCCAAGCAGATTTCCCCTCTTCAAGCTTCCATCTTCACCTGAACTTTCTGTATAAGGCATGTCTGAATTGGTTTCGTGAAGTACGCAATAATTCCCTTTCAATTTTGGATTAACAAATATTTGTTGGATATTTTTGCCATATTATACGGCCCTATTAATACTAAATTTGCCAAAGCTTAAAGGCTCGTATATGCCAGTGACTAATATGTGCCGTGAGCCAGTGAGTGATAATCGTAAAAAAGGCAATTCAAGATGACCAATGCTCGCAGGCTTGTGATCTACATATTGTCCCACTGAATTTACATCTGCCCGCAGTACCATGACCTTGTAAAAATACCGCCAGGTCTGCACGCAACATGCAACCCTGTAACAGCGATACCTAAGAGAGCGGCCTTTTCGGAACCTTTCTTTCAGCACTCCTTGGGCAGCTGCTAGAAGCACACTTGCAGAGTACCCACCACGTCATTAATCATATTGTGTAGTAGGCAGGCATTCACTGTGCCATCCTTCGTCATTCTTCGGAAAAGCGTGGTACCTGCTGCATGATTGCAAAGAACGTTGTGCAATTTTCGTGTGCTTTTATAATCTGCACAAGTCCCACAGTGGGTACGCACCACCGTTAGTCAGTGAACAAGATCAAGCTTTTGCAAAGAGTTGAAGCATTCGACGACCACTCACTGCGCTATTCGCATCATCTGACACCTCGTTGTTCCTTTGCTGTTCTATAACGCTTTATTACTGATATTACCACGATTCCTTTCCCGACATCAAGCCTGCCTAAGGCCGATTTTCAAGGGAGTTTGATTATGTGACAACATTTGATTGCATTATTTCTGTGCATTAAAGAAAAAAGAACCTGCGTGGCTAAAAGGTAGAATGCTGGGCTGGTACGCAGGGGACGCGGGTTCGATGCTCATTGCGTCCTTGGTGCTTTATACTTACTCACTTTTTTCTTATTTCGTGTGACAGTGGTTCTGGACACGTGCGACGCCAGCGAACCGCTGTATACGGCATGGGCGTGACCCGTGTTGTGATCTCATAACAGATTTTGCCGTAAAAGAGCTGACGTATTGATCCGGTGCACCTATTAGGCCCCCAAGTGTGCAACTGCAGTTTTCACGTTTGACAAATTGAGAAGCGAGCAAAGTTGCCAGACCAGTCGCTTCTTGGCCAAAGGAGCCATTATCGACTGGTAACTTTGAGACCGATTCAGTTATAAGTTTAATTATTTAGGCGATTTTTGTAGAAAAATGGGCAGCGTGGTTTGGTGTGCACAAGAACTGTCTATCACAGAGGACCCCTTCACCGTTGCAGCCAGAAGAAAAAGGAGAAAAATGTGACAGAGAGAAGAGACAGTAAGTGTGAATGCACTCTGCTTCTTCAACTAGTTTGAAAGAGACAATGAAAGGAACGCTTTAAGAATAAATAAAGTGCATGCTTGCAAACACACTTGAAAATCTGGACAAGTAAGAACAGTAGTATAATAACGCATTTGTCTTATAATTTTATAACAGTTTTTCTTGTCTGATATCTATCAGACATGTTCATTCAGATTTAGGCGTCTTCTCAGTTACAAATATAAGAATATTCTGCTGTTTATGCCTGCTTATTTATATTGGCAGAATTTCTAAACAAGCATTCTCTCTACCAGATGAGCGCAACAGTGTCCGAAAGCTTTTTATATTTCTTGCCCTTGAAACTGCACCTCTCAACATCGCTACGGCATGAAATTGCTTAGTTTCTTTACATTTCATCCTATTTGTCTAAATCGTTTATGTGTAGTGCAAGCCACACTTACTAGTTCAGAAATCGTAACTGACCTGAGTTCAGGAGCGCGAAGGCGGCTATTGCTGCGAACAGCAGGTGAGGCCTCATTTCTCCTTCTGTAGAGCCTGCCAGAAGAATGTGTAAGAATGTTACGCGTATTCATTGCCCAAGATGTGCGAGCTTGTTCGCAGCAGTTTACGACTCATCGGTGAGCGGCTTACACCTTTGAAGCAAGAGGGCTGATTCGCGATTGCATATTTGAGAAGCAATACCACTTACATTTGCGCCATTTCATGTTTTGAAGTTACATCCCATGACCTACTGGTCTGTCGTGAAGTTGGCATGTGGTAATTAGCCTCATTACTAAAAATGTACTCAGCATTCAGAGGTTCATGAAACATCGACTCTTTCATGATTACTGAAGAGAAGTGTAAAGGCACCCGTCCACCTATGATTATGCTTTCGATAAAGAGCCCATGCCGGTGGCAATCCGGCGGAGTTTAGAAGTAGGGCTTGACTTTTAACTATACTGTCTTTTGGATGCCTAAACGGCCTTAGTTTACTTTGTAGCAGCAGCGCGTGCAAAGGCATTCAACGGCAAAGTTAGTTCAGTAAAAAATTTGACCTACCCTATCACGATATTGAACAACAATAATGAAAACGATCTAAGGCCAAAAAGAACCTTGAAAGTGAAAAAGATTTTGTAACCGTCTGTAGTGCGTGAACCAATTGGGAGAACGTTGAACACTTTGTAAGTGACTTACCTCGAGAGCAGAAGAATCCAGAGTGAATTGTGTGGTAGTTGGTCGAATCATGGTTCTTTTATACAGGTCTGGAAGGAACCGCATGCTGCGCGAAAAACTAAAACCAAATATAAAACAAGAACCACCGACTTCATTCAACTACATCCTTCAGCTTCTCCGAACAGCAGAGGTACTCCATTAGCCGGAACGGCAATAAGCCAGCCAGTCATTCATGAAGCACCATGCCTGTAGCAGCCAATGCATCACTGTTGCATGTAGCTAAGCAAGCTCTGTTCTATATTATCGGTGTTGCCCCTACAAGGTGTAGCATGGTACCTTGACAATGAAACATGAGCCTTACACCAAGCTTCGTAAGGGATAAGCGAAATCGAACAGCCTTTGCAGTGTGAGAAAGATGTGGAATGATTTAGATTGATGTTGCAATATAACAGACATACTTTGCAATAATATGAGTGTAGTGTTTAACGTTCCACAACCGTCATGATATTATAATAGATGAGAACGTCGTAGTGGTGGGCTCCGAAAGTTTCCACCACCTTGAGTTCTTGAACGTGCATTTTGAATTACCACGAGTTCTTTAACGTACAGAATTAAGTACAAGGCCATTAAGGATTTTCACGGCTACCGAAAAATGGCTACAGCGGTCTGGATCTGATCCCACAAACTTTGTGTGAGTAGTAAGAAACCATAACCAATCGGTCAACGTGATGGGTCGACGTGTGTCAGCGTGCTTCTTATTATTTCGCGGATGATAAGTTTGAGAGTTTTTATAGAGGGCATGGTTCCTGTTGACTGACAATTTGGCTGGTTACTATACTGCTGAGGAGCCAAAAGATAATGCGTACACCTAGTGGAGTGCTTAGACATCTCAAACGTGTGATCAGACCCGCAAAGAGTCCTTGGAGAAAGCACTGCATAACTAAATTTAGCATGTATCATTGTACAGAACCGTCAAACGAGAAAGGAATAAAAACGGGATTTAGTGCTTGGTCAGTGAGGAAGAATGACTGCAAAAATATTGTATCCATCACATCTTTGATCAAATGTATGATTTGCTAATATTGCGAGCACTAAAGAAATCGGGTAATCAAATACGAATGTGAATAGAGGTATACGTGAAAGGACACGGGTAATAAGTATACACTTGTGTCTAAAGTGGTATAAGAAGACAAGTTATTTTTGTATAATTTACCCATAATATCTAATGTCTGACGTAATTGTATAATTTACCCAAACTATCTTAACCCCTTAGTAGTCTTCTGCGTAAAGCACAAGCCCCAAGGTTAAAGATGAAGTATTTAGAGTCATAGGTTGGCAAACTCACATTGCCGTAAATCTCCAAGACCTAATAAGACACAGGTCGAGCAGTGCGTCTTAGCCTAATTGAGTCCTGGCGATTCTAGATTAAGATAAAAAAAATTGCCCGCAGCTTCCCTCGGGGGAACACTGAGGAGGATGCGGAGCATATAATTGGTTAACGGGGTGTTAAAGTGCGACTTACTTGAGTCGATGGCTAAATTGGTTAACGTGGTTGTGAAATGGGGTGTTAAATTGCGACTTACTTGCGTCGATGGCTAAATTGGTTAACGTGGTTGTAGGAGGGGGTGTTAAATGAGTGAACACGTACACACGTATGCGAAAGGGCGGCGCTGGTCGATGGGACGTCGATCATTGTGTTTGTGGATTCGTTGGAATTTATTTCACCGCGACCTTGGACGTCGACGAGCCGTACAAACCAACCGACGAGCGGCAACTGAGCGAGCGAGCGCCGACCTTGAGTATATATACAGCGCGACGGCGCATGCACTGTCAGCTGTTGAATGTTCTCGAAGCGCGACGGCGCATGCGCGTCCACTGGAGAATCAGGAGACTTGTAGAATGTTCTCGAAGGGGAGAAGCGCGCGCGGCACAGATGGTGGGTGACGGTGCCTGCGCGCGTCAGCTGTCGAATGTTCGAGAAGGGGGAGAAGCGCAACGGCGCATGCGCGCGCGTCAGCTGCCGATGTTCTCGAAGCGCGACGGCGCATGCGCGCTACATTATACAGCTAGCGAATGTTCGTGAAGAGGAGAAGCGCACGCGGTGTGTAGAGGAGGAAGGGTGCACAGATGGTGGAGGAGTGAAGCGCGTGCGGTGTGTAGAGGAGGAAGGGATGCACAGATGGTGGAAGAAGGAGGAGGAAGCTTGCGGACGGCGCCGCACTACAAGCCTCGAGTATTAGATGCTCCACATCTAAAAAATAAATTGAGTCTGAGTAGCAGTGTGTCAAGTTGACGAACATTTTCGTCAGTGAGTGTCCGAAAAGGTTCCGGAGCCCAAATGTATTTCTTCGGCGAGTGTGAGTGAGCTCCATTTTATTATGTCAAGCTACGGACGTCTATACTCAACTTCAGCATTGTAATGCTCAGTTCGTTGAAGTAGTAAAGTTGAGCAGTAAGTAGCATTACTGCTCATTACTGAATCGATTCTATATTGATACACAACAGGTTTTAACTAAAAAGAAGGGAACTGAATGTAGGAACAGCGCAACGTAGAAGTAGTTACTTCGTAACTACGGAAGCAAAAAAAGAAAAAAAAGTCAGATGCCGCGTACAGTAGGAATCGATGGGATGCGAAGCACGAATGAGAAATGTTGATATATCACTTCAAAATCAGCCCAACATCACGACGTGAAGAAAAATTATGCTGTACACGACTTCCGTGTTTAGATTATCATGGTTGGATGTGTCGTTTACCTTCGTCATCTATTCACGTCACGTGATAGCAAAATCAGTATATGCGGAGCTAGTTAAACGGCCGCGAGAATGCTATGAGCGTAGTATATTGTAATGTCCTTACATGCAACGCGTGTCAGAATTTTCATGTTCGCACCAGTCATATACTTCGTAATCCATTGACGTCAAGTAATACCAAATTTGGATATAGGCACCCGGCAATGCAGTTTACGAGATCTCATGGCAGCACCAAAATACACAGCCTAGCGAGTAGGCGCAGCAAAACCTAGTCTTCCCATGCGTAGTTTAGCGAGTAGACGCAGCAAAACCAAATTTGCACGTGCATATAATTTTTTTTTAGTTGTGAGCAAGCATGGTCATGGCTTATTATGTAAGCGCACAGGAAGCGTTCCTCGAAAACGTGTTCAAAAAGGGCACTGACACTTCAGCGTGTCACTGTGTTCAGCTAGCAATTCATTTTATTAGTATCCCTGGCAGTCAGTACCAATAATGCTGAGGTGGCCCACAATAAGGAGCCTTCATGTGCGCGCGTCTCCAGAGACGCGCGCATGAAGGCTCCCTAGCTCAGAAAGCTTCGTCGCGCCCTCTGGTCAACTGTCGGGTACCTATGTGTGGAGCTAGCAAAACGGCCGCGAGCGTATCATGCAGGGCCCAATATACTCCCGTGTAGCGTTGACGCGCGCGAACGCTGGGCACAGTGACACTATGTTAGCAAAACAGGAGCCCCCTATAGTCTGACGCCAGGCGCGACCAGCATCTGTCGGCGCGGCCCGATGGCAACTGCGCGAAATGCGACATGCTGCATTTCGAGCCGATGCGTTACCCAGGCAACACGGCGTCTCCCTCATTGCGTGATGGAGGGATGCCGGGTGTGCTGAAACGTGCATGCGTCAAAGCAACGCAGTGCAGCGCACACCTGCGAGTATATGGCAGGAACGGTGCCTGGCGTGACAACGCCGGCGTGACGCGATGAAATGAACGCCGGCGAGCACGCGCACCGCGTCACGTCCAAATGTATTGGCGCCTCGACTGTGGCATGTAGTCATGTTCTCACATGACACACATCTCATGATTATCATGTTTGCACCAGTCACATACAGTCGTCATTTATCGACGCCTCGTATTACCAAATTTGGCATGTGTGAAGCTAGCGAAACGGCTGTGAGTGCATTCTGAATGTGGAATGTAGTCATGTTGTTACATGACACGCATGTCGTGAATATCGTGTTTGTATGCGTCATTTACTTATGTCGTCCGTTCGCGTCGCTTAATACCGAGTTTGCTACATGTGAAGCTAGTGAAACGGCCACAAGCACATCATAGGCGTAGCATGTAGTCATGTTGTTACATGACACACATCTCATGCTTATCATGTTTGCACCAGCGTCATACCTTCGTCACCCATTCACGTCCTGTAATAACGAATTTGTTATAAGTGATGCTAGCGAAACGGCCGCCAGTGCATCATGAGGTAGCATGTAGTCATGTTGTTACTTGGTACGCATTTCATGTTTATCATATTTGCGCCAGTAACATACCTTCGCCATCCATTCACGTACTGTAATGCCAAATTTGGGTTTTTTTTTTGCCCCGCCGCGGTGGTGTAGTGGCTAAGGTACTCAACTACTGACCCGCAGGTCGCGGGTTCAAATCCCGGCTGCGGCGGCTGCATTTCCGATGGAGGCGGAAATGTTGTAGGCCCGTGTGCTCAGATTTGTGTGCACGTTAAAGAACCCCAGGTGGTCAAAATTTCCGGAGCCCTCCACTACGGCGTCTCTCATAATCATATGGTGGTTTTGGGACGTTAAACCACACATATCAAATTTGGTATATGAGACGCTAGTGAAACGGCCACGAGCGCATCATGAGTGAGGCGAGTAGTCATGTTGTTATATCACACGCATCTCATGATTTTGATGCTAAGGTTTGTCACTTGTGTTCGGCATGCAATCATCGTATACCATACAAATTTTGCAACATGCCATGTGACCAAAACCACCGCAAGACCTAAAGGACCATGAAATGTAAATCATGACATTCACGACATACACTTAATGATTTTTATGTTACGACTAGTCAGATATGTTCTTCATACATATGTTGTGCCATACCAAGTTTGGTATCGATACTATTATCGAAACGGCCAGGAGAGCTAAAAGTCATAGGCAGCTAGATAGATAGATAGATAGATAGATAGATAGATAGATAGATAGATAGATAGATAGATAGATAGATAGATATATACGCTCAAAGTCGCCGAAGTTCGCTAAGAAATGCTTCGCATTTAAAACAAGGACAGAAAAGAGCGCTGACTTTCAACAAACATTTAATATCAGAGTGGTGTACATATATAGGCGAAAAAGGGAGAAAATTGGGCATGCGCAGAAGGGTGCAGGAACAACATCTGCGATACAATGTCAGCAAGGCTCTTGTCTCTTGTTGAATGAGCTGAAAACAAATACACATGTAGCTTAAAGAAGATCTAGATACGCAATTTCTTTTTGCAACCACGCAACCGATGGGCAACTTACACATTTACTGTCAAACTTATTTATTTGATAAGCTGCAATTATCTCACGCGTGGCATGCGAGTTGTGCTTGCTTAAAACCTCGCAACGCTCAAAAACTGGCACGCAGCCGCAGTCTCGGCAGTCGATTCCAAGGTGTCCTTGAACTACATCGTGCACATTATTATTGTGCTCTCTTAAACGTTCATTGAGGCACCTTCCGGTTTGCACTATGTATACCATTCCACACTATAGCGGAATAAGATATACGACCCCAATACCACAAGGTACAAAGCACGTTTTGTGCTTGACAGGGCATCTTTCTCTAATAGCAGCTGGATTATTCACCAGCTTACAAAGTTTTGAAAGCTTTTCTGGGGCGGACAATCCAACAGTGACACCAGCGCGCTTACTGATATTTTTCAGCCGATGCGACATGTTATCCAGATAAGGAACTGCAACACAGTTCATGGGAACGGACGCGTTTTGAGGCTGAGATCACCCTGCTTGATTTTTAGTTTGCTTGAAAAGTTTTTCTGCAACAGCAGAAATCAGGGCGTTCGAGTAACCAGCGCTTAGGAGGCGCTCTGTGCTTTGAAACGGCATTGCATCGAGTGTGGGCATGACCTCTTAAGAGCGTTTACTAGGTAAATATTATTGAAACTCATTTCACCAATTCTGAATGAGCTGAGTAGAAAGATAAAAGGTGTTTACCACTTCTCAGTGAAAACAGCTAGCGCAAATGATTGCTTCTAAGACAGAGAGTTAGGTCTAAAAACCTAATCGAATTTCCAGACTGTAGCTCATGAGTAAGTTCTCCCCTTTTCGCCTATATATGTACACCACTCTGATATTAAATTTTTGTTGGAAGTAAGCGCTCTTTTCTGTCCTTGTTTTTTTTTTTGCTTCTGTAGTTACGAAGTAACTACTTCTCGGTTGCGCTGTTCCTACATTCAGTTATGTCCTACCATTTTGCCCAAGTTTCCACGCTTCATAAAAAGGAGTGGGCGGGGTGTTTTGAACTACCTGTTCTTTTTGGAAACTTTTACGCAAAATGTTTTGATGATAGATCACCAATGTTTGAGACACTACCTAATTTTCTGTTCCTAAGTTGAGGCATGGAGAAACTCAAAAAGAAGGAAGTCTGCGAAGATTTGAGCCGAATTCGGTTGCTCTAGGCATGTTATTCATCATGACAGGCTTTCAATACCACCAGTCAAACAATTTACTAAAAACCTTGACATGTATAGATGCAAGCAAACATCTCTCAGGTTATTTGAAAGTAATTTGTAGTATAGGGGTCAAACTATTGCTATAAGCAAACACTATTAAAAATCACAAATATAAACAGGGATTGCACGAAGAAGCACACTAGGACCACTATTTAGCATTTATATATATAAATTAGGAATATGAAGATGCCGGTGCAATTCGCTTTCTGTGCGGACGAAACTAGTCAATTTATGGCCTCCATAAATATTGCACAACTACTCAGTACTGCCAGTAATACTATGAAATATAAAAGAAATGAAATTTAATAAATTTACTAACTAATAATGATACCAAGCAAAACAACAAAAAAAGCAAGTTGTGGAAGAGTGTCTTCAAATATCAACTTCCATGATAGAAATAACGCATTCGGTCAAACGTTTCAACGTCAATTTTCAGGGAGACTAGTTATAGAATAAACTTATTAATAATTTTGCCAATAAGCTTGCTCGAATTACAGAAATACTATTAAGATAACGTCTCTTGTTGCGATGAAAAATGAAGGTGTTATTTTTTAGTTATAGTTACGGAAAAGAAAAGACGCATTATTGACGAGGCTGGGGATTAGATATATTCAAAACCAGTGGTAATGGCGTGACCGGTTCACCAGCGATCGAGCGCAGACAACCCTTCGTCTTCCTCGTCAGGCACACACGCGCCTCGCCCCCTAGAATATCAATATACATGCATGTAGCATAACCCCCGGCAGCAAAAGCACCGTCTCGGCGCATCTAAATGTGAATGTCACTAGGAGAGTTGTAGGGCTTCAAGCGCGCAACATGTACAATATCGGTAGCCTGTTGGGCACATGAAGGCGACGGGGTGGTAGGACCAATTTCGTATGTTACAGGATTAACCACACGAAGGACTCAGTATGGACCTGTGTAGCGAGTAAGCAGTTTTTTTGGGAAGCCAACTTGACGGGTTGGAGACCAGAGCAGGCCTAAAGAGCCGGGCAGAAAGTGTACGTCACGATGTCGTTGGTCATACAAGCGTCGTTGCTTATCTTGAGAGGTCAGAAGGCAAGCACGGGTGATTTCGCGTACGTGAGCGGCCCGAGTGATCGCATCCATGGCATATTCACTGGTCAGTACTCCAGGGGACGGTATGTTGGTGTCTAGATGCAATGTTGGTTCTCGGACAAACAGCAGAAAAAATGGAAAGTAACTGGCAGCGTCATGGCGCGAACAATTGTAGGCAAATGTGACGTTCGGCAACGCGAGATACCAGTCGGTGTGGTTGGTTGAAACATCTTTAGCGAGCATGTCTCTTTGAGTTCGATCTAGATGCTCCGTGAATCCATTGGTTTTTGGGTGGTATGACGTAGTCAGCTTGTTTTACAGGACTGCAAGATATCGGCTATGACCTTCGACAAAAAGGTGTGGCCACGGTCTGTAAGCAGCTGCCATGGGGCTGCATGTTGCAAAATCACACCCTTGAGGAGGAAGTCGGCGGCATCTGTGGCGCAGCTTGTAAGAAGAGCTCGTGTGATGGCACAACACGTGGCGTAGTCGGTGGCCACGGCTATCCACTTGTTACCCGAGGAAGACAAGGAGAAAGGGCCAAGTAGGTCCAAGACAACGCGGAAGAACGGTTCGGACGGAATATCAAGTGGGTGAAGGCGTCCGGTGGGAAGTGTCGATGGTGTTTTGCGGCGCTTACATTTCTCACAAGCCGCAACGTATTTTCTGACTGAGCGTGCAAGCCTTGGCCAAGAGAAGCATCGGCGTATTCGGTCATAAGTGCGTGACACACCAAGGTGACCCGCAGTGGGAAGATCATGAAGTTCATGTAGAACTTCCCAGCGAAGGTGTTTCGGAATGACAAGCAGCAGAGCCGGTCCATCCGGCTCAAAACTTCGGTGGTATAATGCACCATCGTGGAGCACAAATGAGCAATGGGACGGATTGGAAGGTGGTGATTCCAGGCGCTCAATGATAGCACGCAAGGACGCATCATGACACTGCTCATCACCGATACATGTCAGTTGCGAAAAGGAAAAGACGCAAGTCTCGGTGTCGGTGTCAGGCGTAATGCTCGACTCAGCAACCGGGTTGCGGGACAGGCAGTCTGTGTCCAGATGTAGGCGTCCGGACTTGTACGTAACCGTGTAGGTATACTCGGAGTCTCAGAGCCCAGCGCCCGAGCTGGCCAGTAGGATCTTTCAGTGACGTAAGCCAATACAGCGCATGATGGTCAGTTATCACAGAGAAATTAGTGCCTTATAAATATGGGTGGAACTTTGAGACTGCCTAAACAAGAGCAAGACATTCACGCTCTGTAATGGGATAGTTGCGCTCAGCAGCTGAGGAGGCGGATAGCGTAGGCGACAACTCAGTCGTGTTTTCGCTGTTGTTGGGCTAGGACGGCTCCAATCTCGTGACCACTCGCATCGGTTCGGATTTCCACCGGAGCGGACAGGTCAAAGTGAACGAATATAGGTGGAGTCGTCAGTAGCGTGATTAGGTGAGAAAAAGCAGCAGCGTGGTCGGTACCCCACGTAAATGTGACATCTTTCTTCAGAAGCTCTGCCGATGGTTGCGAAATCTTTTACAAACCTTCTAAAATAGGAGCTCAGTCATACAAAACTCCGGACGTCTTTGGCTGACTGGGGTACAGGAAAACTGCACAAATTTTCTCGGGGTCCGGCTGCACACCAGAGGCGTCGACAAGGTGGCCCAACACCGTAATTTTCTGGCGTCCAAAGTGGCACTTCGACGAGTTTAATTGAAGGCTTGCAGTGCGGAATATGTCGACAATAGCTGGCAAACGCTGAAGGTGGGTCTAAATGTTGAAAATTTACGACGACATCGTCAAGATAACAGAGACATGTTGACCATTTGAACCGTTGTGGCAGAGAGTCCATTATGCGCTCGAACGTGTCTGGGGCGTCGCATAGCCCAAACGGCTTAACCTTGAACTGATATAGGCCGCCTGGAGTTACAAATGCAGTCTTCTCTTGGTCTTGTTCGTCCGCAGCAATCTGCCAGTAGCCGGAACGTAGGTCTATTGTAGAAAAGTATCGGGCGCTGTGGAGACAATCGAGAGCGTCATCGATGTGAGGTAAAGGGTAAACTTCCTTTTTCGTGATTCTATTCAGATGACGGTAATCCACGCAGAAGCTCCCCGTGCCATGTTTCTTTTTAACGAGCACAACGGGGGACGCTCAAGGGCTCGAAGAGGGTTCAATAATTCTTTTGGCTAACATCTTGGTGACTTCTTGTTGAATTACTATACGCTCGGTGGCAGACACCCGGTATTGTAGCCGATGAATGAGAGGAGAATCACCTGTGTTAATGCGGTGCTTGACGAGTGAAGTCTGGCCGAGGTCGCATCGAGTACGTGGCATCCTGCGAGTGATGTGGGTGCTCGGGATATACGTTTGCCGTAAAACAGGTCACGCGGTCGTCAATAAGAGTCTTAGCGTGGTTACCGAAGTTCCTTGGGGTAGCACTTGTTTTATGAATCGAAATTGATAGCAGGTAAATATGTTCGGTTGGAGGCCATGGTTACGACGGAGTGTGGGACAGTAATGTCACGCGCCAGAACATCAGTTAGCGGCGTCACGATGTAATCACCGTCGAGCACGGGAGAGGGTGTTGACAATTGAACGAATATGAGAGCTTTAGGCGGTATCCGGAAGAAGTCAGTAGTGCACAGGCTGTTCGGGAGCTGAGAATCCGGGAGAAGAGGAAGTTCTAGGCAGATAGTACCAGCGGCACAATCTATCAGGGCAGAATGCGTCAATAGGAAGTCCATGCCGAAAATTAGGTCGTGCGGGCAATTTTCAAGCACCGCAAATAAAACGTGGATATGGCGGCCGGCAATACTAACACGAGCGGTACACATTCTAGTGATGGTCACAGTTCCACCATCAGCGACACGGAGGGCTTTAGTTGCTACAGGAAGGAGGACATTTTTGAGCAGGTGACACAGATGAGCCCTCATGGACACTTGAGCTCCGGTATCGACTAACGCAGTCAAAGAAATACCGTCCACATACACCTCAATTAAGTTCGTACTAGTGGGGAGCGTCAATGGAGGATTTGGATCAGTCGCAAGTGATGCAGCACTACCTCCCGAAGCTGCATGATCTAGTTTTCCGTCCGAGAGGATCAATAGTTGACCGGCGACGAATAGCGGCGTCGTTGGGGCATGGGGAACGGCGGCATTGAGATGACGGCGAACGAGTGGTAGAGCGGCTGTTAGGGACTTCGAAAGAAGGGTACACACGACTGGGCGAATACCGATGGGAATCCTCGTATGGGCGAGAAGTATAATGGCTACAGTTCGAGGGCGTCCAAGTGCTGCGGCAGTAGCCGGAGATTTGGCCAACTCGGTGGCAGGGGAAGCGGATCGGCTTGTCGTCTGCAGTTTTCCATTCCGTGGGATTGCAGGATCGCGGAAGAAAATGGGGGTCATGGCGTGGTGCATTTGTTGTCATTGGTCTGGAGACGGGTCGGGGGACAGAGCGGGCCACAGGATAACCGAGCTTTGCAATTTCCTGCCTCACGATGGCTTGAATAACGGAGACCACCGGAGGCGTTTGTGCGGCGCCATGGTCGAGCAGATGTGGAGGAAATGGTGCCGGACTTTACGCCTCAAGCTCCCGTCGAACTATTCGTGTCACGCTGTCCTGCATGTGTGGTGCGGCACCGAGATCGGTGCAGGCGGATGTAACAGCCGTGTTTGGTAGCCGCATAAATTGAGGCAGAACACGGTGGCTTTTGGCCATTTCGAAGCAGCGGCATTTCTTGATTATCATATCGACGGTCGTGACGTTAGTGTAGACGAGCAAGTTGAAGGCGTCATCCGCAATGCCCTTGAGAATGTGGCCCACCTTGTCACTCTCTGTCATGTGCTCGTCGACTTTCCGGCACAACGCGAGAACGTCCTGTATGTACGAGACATACGACTCTGTTGAGGACTGCACACAAGTGGCGAGTTCTTTTCGCGCTTCCATTTGGCGACCGGAGGGTTCCCCGAAGATGTCGCATAGTCTCTCCTTGAAGGTATCCCAGTTGGTGATCTCGGTCTCATGGGCGTCGAGCCAGACCCGTGGGGTGCCGTCCAAGTGAAATATTACGTTGGCGAGCATCGTGGTAGAATCCCATCGGTGTGTCTGGCTAACAGGCTCGTACATATGGAGCCAGTAGTCAACGTCAGGCCCAGGTATCACAGGGAGGGGCATCGTCAGGTATGTAGTGGCTGGAGCTACAGATGGAGACGCTGACGGGTTGTTGTCATTGGTAGCCATGGCCGGAGACTGAACGGTGCGGCCACTGCGAAGCTTCGTGGTGAGGACGGGGAACGTTCTACCTGCACCAAATATGTTACAGAAAAAAAGAGACGCCGTATCGGCGAGGCTGCGGACTAGATATATTCAAAACCAGCGCGGTAATGGCGTGACCGGTTCACCAGCGATCGAGCGGAGACAACCCTCCGTCTTCCTCTTCAGGTGCCCCGCCGCCGTGGTCTAGTGGCTAAGGTACTCGGCTGCTGACCCGCCGGTCGCGGGATCGAATCCCGGCTGCAGCGGCTGCATTTCCGATGCAGGTGGAAATGTTGCAGGACCGTTTGCTCAGATTTGGGTGCACGTGAAAGAGCCCCAGGTGGTCAAAATTTTCGCAGCTCTCCACTACGGCGTCTCTCATAAACATAGCGCAATTTTGGGACGTTAAACCTCACAAATCAATCATAAAATCATCAAATTCCTCATCAGGCACACCCGTGCGTCGCCCCCTAGAATATCAATAATCATGCGCGTAGCAATACATTTAAAACCATAACAACTATTGTCAACTTGTATGTAGCACTACAACTAGCTAAACATCAACATTCTATTCCTGTTGCAAAAGAAAGGTATTCGTATTATTCAAAAGGCTCCATTCGATACACAAACTTATCCTGTTGTCGACCAGTTGGTTATCATTACAATAAAGGTTGTGAAGAATAAATTTCACTGAAATGGTTTTTATTGGAAAGAGAAAGAAACAACATAGCTTTTCAAGAGCATCTGTCAACCCTAACAATAAATTTCAGAGCATTCAAGAGCAGAAGTACACTTTAGTGTTCTGGAGCTGCTGAGGTAGCAGGAATCATGCTGTGTTAGAGCAGCTTTAGTGCAGTAAATGTGAAATTTCGGAGCAGGTTTGGAACGCCAAAAGGAATGTTTTGTAGCAACACGATGTAAGTTTACAGCGGCTTCCTTTAGTCAAACATCGTAGTGAGTCAAAATTATTTCTGGTTAATAAGTTCGCAATCTTTTTACACCGAACTTTCAGTCATAATGAGGTTACCAGACTTTCCAGCTACAAATATACAAGTGTGCCTCTGTGTGTGCGTGCGTTTGTAATACAGAACATGTGCATATCATACTGAGCGTGAAAAGAACAAGAAAAATTTATTCCGGGTCGAAAACATCTAAATATTTCTTTAGCGAACTTGTCTACTACAAGGAGTTTCGCTTGACTCCGCGTATTCCGAATGCTGAAATAGTTTCGAAATGCTTCTTGGCGTCGCCCCTGCGTGCTATAAAACGATCGTGTGAAATCGCCAGCCGTGTATCTTTTCCGCACAATGGCAAAAATGTAGAAAAGTACTTTTGGCGGGTAGTTTTGACAAGATTTTCTGTGGCACTGTATTTGTTTATTGGTGGCGATGGGGTACGTGAAAAGATGCCTATTTGCACTTACAGGCACGCACTGCCGTTTTGTGCACGATCGTTTCGAATTCACAGTTGGTACAAGCAGTCGAGATTTCCTTGTACTACTAGATAAAGAACAGTTAGTTACTAATGTTGGTGCCATAACTTCTGGGAGGAAACTAGAACAAAACAGCAATGAGACGATCGCTAGCAAGCCCCATGAAGGAACCAAATTACAACGAGGTGAAACTGCACTAGATATTGATACGCGTGTTTTTTATTCACAATCATGTTTTATTTGTATCTTTTGGTTCCCGCCCACAAAGGCTGTCTGGAATGGTCAGCGCAAACTTTGCCTCATTGTTCTGCAAGGTTCACGGTTATTGTAGATCATTTTGTTAAGATTACGCCCACTTCGTGAACATTACAGATTATTCTGGAACCTGCGTCACTTCTATCAATAGTGCTATAATATTCCTATTGATTGATATGTGGGGTATAATGGCCCAAATTTATCATATGATTATAAAAGACGGCGTAGCGGAGGGCTCCGGAAATTTTGATCACCTAGGATTCTTTAGCGTGCACGCTAATCTGGGCACAGGGGCCTACAGCATTTTCGTTTTCATAGAAAATGCAGCAGCCGCAGCCGGCATTCGATCGCATCACCTGTGGGTCAAAAGTTGAGTACCATAGCCACGAGACCACCGTGGAGGGGCAATATTCGACGGCAAATGTATAAATGCCGACAAGCTTCACCATTTGTCAGTTGATCGATGGCCCACGCTTTGCTCGCCGCTATCAGTGCCAGTGTATTGTTGTAATCTGATTTTCATTTTTTGCAGCCACAAGTTCAGCCGAATAAACAGTTTAACCTTAACACCCAGTCTGACCCCTTCGTACGCGTCACGACCCCGTGACATGTGGTGGAGGTGCTGTGTTTCATGTACCGCACACCTCCGTCAAGCCGTGAAGCCAGCGCCAGTCGTGAAGACGTCGACGACAACCTCGAGCAGTGAACAAGCCGCAGACAACAAGGTCTACCGGCAGAGTTCGGGCCTACCTGAGAAGACCCGGCAAACCAAGACCTTGATCATAGCCACAGCAACGATAACAGACCCTGTGCCGCCCGCTGATCTTGCTTCAGCAACCCAAGGAGCTTCTGACTTTTCATGGTGCAGCCTTTGAATACCCGGAAAGTTGACTGGAGGCATATGACCGAGTCATTATTTTGAATACCTGAACGAGTGAAGATAAGCTTCGTAATGTGTACTTGGCCTTAGAAGATGCCACTCGTACACGGTTCGAGAACCAGGAGCAAACCCTGACAACATGGGACACATTCCGCACAAAGTTACTCGCTGCATTCAAGAGCGTTATTCGCAAGAAGCGGGTCTTACCAATCGTCACAAAACTCTCAGTGTTATGTTGATGAAACCGTTGCTAATTGGTAAAATGAAAATTAAGACAGAGCTGATGTGTTGTGCACTTCGAAGCACACCATGCAGATCAGTACGCGACCGACCTAAAAAGCTGGAAGAAACTAGGTCATCATTAGCTCCTCTACGGCTCCTGCCTTGCACAAGTGGAGCAACCTGACAAAAATGTTTTCTATGCAAAGAAGCTGCTGCTTAGCGTCCACCAGATGAAAGGCTTTACAGTCACACCGCAGCGTGGCAGTCACGAGTTTAAACTCGGCCTCCTCAATACAAACGAGTTTTTATCCGAGTTCGCGCGTCAGTTTGATTGACAGACGCCCGCGGCGAATCTCGATGCACGTACCGCGTTTTTTTTCTGGCCGAGGAGCGGTGCTCACGCCACAACGCCAGCGAGTGCACAATTTCCCTATCAGCTTTATCGCGCAGAATGTGCACACACGCATGCAGAAGTAAGTGTTATATCATCACTTGGCTTCGATGTCGCGCATTCATCTCACACCATGCTCGCATTCCATTTCGCTGCACTCGCGACGTATCAACTCGCAGCCGCGCTGCGGCCATAATGCGGGCGCCTCTAATGACAGCCTGTCCTCATATGTATCTGCAATATTTGATAGAAGCGAAACAAAGCAGCACGATAGTGCTGCGCGTGCGCTCTTTTCTGCCTTATAGAGTAAGAACTCCCATGATACAGGTGGAACAAAGGAACCTGTTCGAGAAAGGACAAAAGCCCGCGATCACGCCTGTGGGAGGCGCGTGCTGAGTTGGCAAAAAGATAGCGCGACAATTACGCTGACGTCGCTGTGTTGAAATGTTAACTGAGTGGGAGCGCTGATGTGTACGCACGCGGTGTTCCTCTGATAACTACGGCAACTGCTCCACATGCGCTTCTGACGCCACGCGTGTTCGCGAAGCCACGGATTTATACCAGCGCTGCTATCACGCGCTCCGCACTGTATTCATTCCATGGCCACCCGAGAACGAGCTCGTAGCGTACTCACCTGCCCGAGAAGCTCGGTCCATCCTGGTTCATTGATTGATATGTGAGGCTTAACGTCCCGAAACCCCCATTATAATATGAGAGACGCCTTAGTGGAGGGCTCTGAAGGACTCGCTCTCTGGATTTCGTGCCATCCAGTAGTGCCCCCACGACCTGGTTGCTTGATTGATATGTGAGGCTTAACGTCCCAAAACCCCCATATGATTAAGAGGGACGCCGTAGTGGAGGGCTCTGGAGGACTTGCTCTCTGGATTTCGTGCCAACCTGTTGTGCCCCCGCGATCTCCGACGACAGCGCAGCTCTGGCCCACTGACTCGCCCTATGCCATCTCCTGCCGCCGACAAGAGCTCTCGCTGCGTGGTGCCGCGTCCTCGGACTCCTGCGACCGTGTCCATCTTTCCCATCTTCTCCTTGCTTCTGGGTGTTGCTGTCTCTGCACCACGCTCTCTCCTTCCCCCTCTCTATCTCTATATCTTTAATCCTATCTTTTTCATTCTTCCTTGCGCCCATCCCTCGTGAGCTACTTTTGAGGTTTCGCACTCTGACGCAGACAATTACGGGGCTCACTTTTCTCTTCTTCTCTCTTTAGGAATCACATAAGAAGAAGATGAATAAAAAGTTCCAGAAATTTCGACCACCCGGGGTTCTTCAACGTGCACCCAAATTTGAGCACACGGGCCTACAACATTTGCGCCTTCATCGAAAATTCAGCCACAACAGCCGGTATTTGATCCCACGACCTGCGGGTCAGCAGCTGACTTTCCTGCATAGCACCCTTGAACGGTATTCAATTGAAACAGCCGATCTTTTCCTCTGTCCAAAAATAATTTTCAAAACTTTTCCCTAAACAATGTGCAGAATTTGATTCGGGTTATGGTAGCGTCATTATCAGCTCTGGAACACAGTTACTAACGTGGCATCGTGGCCGAAACTGTCCCAAAGTAAAAAAAAATCAATGTGTATTAGGATATAATTCTCAGCGTGTATAGGAATGTTTTTACGAAGTATACATGTGATAACAATGCAATAAAAAAAGAAAACTTATCTTGTATGCCACAACTTTATTTCATTCAGAGCATGTCTTAGTGCGTCTTAGAGTGTCTTAGTGTGTCTTAGAGAGCACATGTCTTAGTGCGTCGTTGACATAACTTGAATTAGGAGGTTAACTATTTCATTTTTGTATGAGTGGTATGCTTAGTTGTGGAGTTTCGGGAGTTTAGAAGGTTAGTAGGCTAGATTTCTAGTATGGCGCTGCATTACCTCCTTCTTCTTCTTGGCTAGACACGGGCTTCCTCCCATTGAATTTCTCCTTGTCTACCCTCTTAATCACATCAGTCACATGACTTTCAGGACTGGCGCAATTTTATTTTGTTGAGCCTGCTTCAATACTTGGTCCTTGGTTTTCTGCAGCTCCTTGTCGCCCTTGAAAGATCTCTTGCAAGTCTTCGGGAAGATGTGGATTTTGTGGCTTCTCTGAAGCTTCGCCTGAAGTACAGGAAAGAAGAATAAGAAGGAAAAATTTTTCCTAAAGAATTGCGAATATTTAGAATACAAGGCATACAAAGTGGCAGCACACTCAGACTCTTGCAGGACGGGCATATCCCGGTCCCGCACTCATGCCCAAAATATGTCCGAAAATTCAGATGTCGAACATATGCGTGTTTTTCTCAGACTTTGCCAGCTAAGATCATATGCTCAGGAGGTGCCTTGCGTTAAGGGTTAAAAACATTACATCGTCCAAGTGGGATACTGCGCTATGCAGTTCAGATATAAGGATGAAACTATGGCAGTACAACGGGCCCACGACGTTTCGGGGAGGCTAGGCCTATCTGTCCCGACGTGAGAGTGGCCCGCTACGTGCTAGTTTACGCCCCGATGGACCCAGATGAAGTTTTGTCATACCATACTCGTATCAAACATAAACAAGTGAGTAGGCACATAGGTACGTGGTCAAAGTGACACGATAAAAATTATTACTTAAAAAATAAAATAAAACGCAGACAGGATTACATTCCTCGCATAATTACAACGGAACAAAATACAAAAAAAACCGCAAAACTGCTTAGTTTTGCGCAACTTTTTTTTTTCCTATTTCTGGCATCGTTGTAAAAAAAAGATTGGACATGACCTGTGACGAAAAATAGCGCCGTGACCTAATCAAAAGACTGGGTTTATGGAGTACGTGTGGCAGTGAATGTTTCAATATTTGGAGACCATAGATTGTTCGACACCGAAGAACCTTCGAATAATTACTATGTGCACTGGTTTTTTACGAGAGGCTGTGCTGTAAGCTTGCTATGAAGCTGAAATTGTTATTTCCTTTCTTGTTTTTTAAGATGCAAACAAACAGTATTATATAGCTTACTCAATATCTACACTTTAATCCAATAAATAACGGGAAGGTATGCGGAATAAAGACTTGCCAAAAAGAGGAGGGCTGTAGCTTGCTTGGTACAATCAAAACTCATGTGAAGGAAGTGCTAAGGGCAACTCAGACAAGATATCTTCTCTGATGACCCTTTTGGATGATGCGAAAGATCGTGCGCGTCGTTGTAATTTAGTATTTTTTTATTGGAAGATGTGAAAGGCTAAAGCTGAGATGATTCTGAGAAAAAAAGAATCGATATTTGTTCAATCAATTTAAAAAAATCAATTCACCCTAAAAAAAATTGACCGCTCGTGCAGACTTGGATCCTTTACTGCAAACAAAAACAAATCTATTCTTGTGAAAATGACTAATTTTAAAGACAAACAACTAATTTTTCAAGGTAGCAGAAGACGCAAAGCTCGTGTGAATAATGGTAGAGAGAATTTCGCTGCTAACACGTGTCTCGCCCGTAAACACCTGAAGGAATTGAAAAATTTGCAGCCCTTTAGATAAAAGCGGCGACATAATATACTTACTGCAGGCAAAGACGCGTACGTTTTCAACCAAACGATGCTATCCTAGCCCAGACCAAGCGCTCTTTTTTCGATTTCACTCTGCCTCAGTCTTTGGTTAATAACGCCATGCAATTTTGGAAGATTATCAATCGAAAACAGCATAAATCCTCCGTATATCTCGAAGTCGACACTGGTGATTGTATTCACAATGCCGAAGTGGCGAATACCCTGAATTCAATGTTTTGATCTGTTTTCACCCAAGAAATTCACAATCACCTTCCTCAATTTCCGCTCTCAAATCACCACATTATGCCTAAAAGCCCTGTTTCATCCGAAGGTATTATTAAAATTATTGACTCACTAAAGGTAACTTTATCTGACGGACCCGATGGTATGAACTCCAAAGTGTTAAAATATAGCAAGTGTACACCCAGTGTTATTTTGTCTCATATTTTTCAATAGTCATTGTCATCCAGCACCCTGCCACATGATTGGAAGTTGGGTAAGAGTTTTCCAGTCTCTAAGAAAGGCCTCATCGAGCTGCCGCCCTATCTCTCTAACCAGTGTCTGCTTGAAAATCATGGAACATATCATATATACCCATACTATCAAGTTTCTAAATTCTGTAAACTTTTTCAATCAGAATCAACATGGGTTTCAAAAGCTTCTTTCCAGCGAAACCCAACTTGCACTTTTTCTCCACGATATCCATGTTGGCCTTGATCAGAACATACCCGCAGACGCACTTTTCGTGGACTTTGAAAAAGATTTCGACAAGGTGCCACATACACGCTTGCTAATAAAACTTTCGTGACTTATCTTAGATCCTCTTGTTTCTCGTTGAATTAAGGAGTTCCTCACTAACCAACAGCAGTTTGCGCATGCAAATAATTTATCGTGAACTTCATCCCCTGTCTTATCGGTAGTGCCACAAGGCACTCCATTAGGTCCACTCTTTTTCCTCATTTACATCAACAAACTTCCCAGTCCAATTTCTTCAAATATACGCCTGTTCGCCGACGTCTACGTCATTTATCGCCCGACCATCGACGTCACAGATAACCTAGCGCTCCAAAACGACTTACTAAAATTAGATAAATGGTGTAGTGATTGGTTAATGGTGGTGAATACTAACAAAACATTTCTGTTTTCATTAAATAGACGGCATGACTACGCGGCACTCAAATATTCTCATGACGTAGCGTCCTCTCCTCGAAACCTAGTGCTAAATACTTGGGTATTACTCTTCATTACGACCTTACTTGGGCTGTTCACATCGCCCATATTACTAATGCCGCTAACCGTACTTTAGGCTACCTTGAGCGAAATTTTACAAATGCATCTCCTCCGGTGAAGTTACTAGTTTATAAAACACTAATCTGACCTAGATTAGAGTATGCTTGTTCTGTCTGGTATCTCTCAGAACGCGTTCTAACCGATTTAATTGAATCAGCCCGAAACCGAGCCGTGAGATTTATTTATTCTGATTATTCTTACACGACAGGTGTAACTAACCTAAAGAAAAATGCAGGTCTGACTGCTTTCAGACTAGGTGCGAAAGGGCAAGGCTTTCACTCTTTCATAAGTTTTTTCATGTCTTACGTAACTGCTCTCCCATCAATCCAGCTCATCGCATCTCTCAACGCATCAGTCGTGATAAACCGTATACCCTCCCCGTGCCTGGACTGCCACGCATCTGCAATCATTCTTTGTTTAGACTGGCATCGACTGGAACAATCTTCCCCCAGACAGCGTCTCTCACGTCAGCCATGCTCTCTTCAAGAACTCTGTTGAGTCACACTTTGTAAATATTACCTAACTTGTTTGTTTCTACCACCCCTCAAGTAAAACCCTGTGATTTGTAAAGAGTCCTTGAGGTACTTCAATAAATAAATGATTAAATAAATAACATTCAGCATTTGCACTGAAGCGCAATAAGTTTTTGCAATGACCGATATGAAAAATACCAGCATTGGTTTATGTCGAGCTAGCAAAATGGCCGTGAGTGCGCAATAAGCGTGACATTTAGTTATGTTTTACATCTCACACATATCATGATCATCAAGTTGGGACCTGTGATTTCTATTCGTCGTCCATTCATGTTACGTAATACCAATTCTGGTATACGTAGAACTAGTGAAACGGCTGTGAGTATGCTACGAGCGTAGCATGTAGTCATATTTGTAGTCATAGACATATAAAATTCACCATACATGGGCACATCAGGAAATGGGCATGTATCACGGTTGTCCACGTATGTGCCTTATAAGGCCTCATATGCCCTATTTCTGATTTACCTATATCGGAAGGAGGCCAATATATAGCATATACGATAACCAATAATATATGTCTTCCTCATCGTCGTCAGCCACTGCATGAACAATTGACACGAAATTCCTTGCAAGTGTTTAGCGGATACCACGAATCTCTGAAGAATGACGAAAAATAGCATAGCAAGTGCCGGCCTACTACCCAAAAAAATATTAATAATGCCCTAGTAGGTAGAAAGCAAGTGTGCTTGCAGTAGTTACGCAATGAGTGTTTTGAAGAGGCTCTGAAAGGCCCCGCTCTTCTAGCTTTCGCTGTGACTGTGCTGCTTCTCTCGCGTTGGCTCTGCATTTTTTTGTGAGGCGACGTTTTTTTCTGGCACTACCAAATACAAAGCTGCTAGCATGCAAGATGCTCCTTAGACCAGCGTTTGAGTACACCAATATTGCTTCGTTTCCGTATACAAAAGAACTAATTCCTAGAATCGAAGGGTTTGAAGTAAAGCAGTGAGATTTGAATTTAATAATTACAACCGAACGGATTCTTTTACTCAGTTAATAAAAAAAGTTGGTTTACTAACACCACAGAGTTATGCAAAAATAGGAAGATCAAACTTTTTGTTTCAAAGAATTCATGGCGACATAAACATCGACACGTCAAAACTAATCTCTTTCAGTAGTTCAAGACTGACACGTTACAGGCAATCGAAAACACTTAACGAATACACTTCTAACTCCAATTCCTCGAAATATTCATATTTCCCGCGAACCATTAGAGAATAGATCTGACTAAGTCCTACTTTTACAAACGCCTCATCTTTACATGTGTTATCAGTAGTAATAAGAGCAAATGTACATGCTGAGCAGTTTCTGTGAACATATTAGTGTTTTTTTCTGTAATTTTGAAATATGTACTCCCTCGTATTATGTATGCCCTCCCTGCAATGGTCTCTTTGTGAGATTGGCAGTAGTGCGAAATAATAAAAAATAAAATAAAAATATGTTGTGAAGCCTATAAACCTAGGACGCACGCTCAGGTTTTAGCCTATAACAACGCACCACTGAAAGTCACTGCGCGCTAAATTAAGTGTTCAAGCAAGAAATATGACGTGGTTATTTAATATATTGTTTAACAAGACAAGAAAGTGAGCACCACCTTGTTCTCGTTCAATTGCAGTGACTTTTGCCCCCACCTGTTCGGAAACCTGAAAGTTTGTGCACCTCCCGTCGAGTTTCATTGCTGCCTACCTGGGCCCAACTCTAATTAAGACATGTTTCTATGTACTGACGTCATATGACGTCATGCTTTGTCGCATTATCGTGAATATATAAAAACGGCACGAATATCGCGACATATGAAGCCACAATCATATGATTACACGTCAGTTGTAACTTTTTACACCCTTCGCGTGACCTACGGTCCTTTTAAGCGTTTCATCAGGGATATAAAGCTTTCGCCATATTTGTTTCTCATGACTGAAACTTCAACTACTGTGTGTTTTCTCACTTTCACGTTCTTTGAAGGGGTACCGACACGAACCTTTTCACTTATCGTTTCTTTTGCGTCAAAAGCCTTCGAGAACGTCGGAAATGTATCAATAAACGTCAGTGCACCCAGAAAAAAATTTTACAGCATCTTTTAAAGTCTAGTTTAGGTTCCTACTCTGATGGCACGACATGGTATTTGCAGTGCCACCAGGCGGTAGTGTGTGCACGTGCAAGTTTGGTTACGTATTTTAGTCTGCGCGTCGCTTCTTCGATCGCTTGCTTAGTCAACTGCGCGCAGCACGTGTGGTGACTGTCTCGGCAGGGAGGGCACAACGTTGGGACGGCGTCACTTTCAAAGCGCAGGTTCTTCGTGGACCATCCGAAGTCAGTTAGCAACTCCATGTCGCGCCTGTACGTATGCGGAGTTAAGTGCAGGAAACAGGGTAAGCTCCGTTTTGTTGGTGTCCAGTCTCCACCTCGGTCATGCCGCACCAAATCGACCCACGCTTGTCTCAGCGCTAGATCAGACGGTAGTCGGTGGAACTTGCACCAATTTTCCTTCTTTTCACTAGCGCAAGACTTCAAAGGGCAAAATATTGACGTGTTGCTCAAACTATTTATTTGCCCTCTGATAATCGTATATATTGTATTAGCGTGCGAGTACATTATTACAGACTACGCTAGCTCGCTTCACAGGTGCGCTGGATGACGGTGGCCACACGACGAGAGCAGTTGATCGAGAAGGCGACGCAGAAGCGGGCATTTTTTTGTGTGTTTTGGTGCTTGACATCCTGACAACTGGCCAGACTGCTGCGGAAAGTCACTATGATTAATATTGTAGCCTGACGTCAAGATAGTGTACATGTCGGTAGGTGCACTGCGAAAAATCTGATTTTATTATCAAAGTAAAATATCCGTAAATTATCAAAGTAAAATATCAGCGCTTTCTGAGCCTCACATTTGCTCGAGCCGTCTCTGTATACAAAATATTTGTATGGCAGAGCAAACTCACATCCACAAAAAAAAAGTGTGAGTATTCCTTGGGCGCAATATGCGAACCACCGGCAAGACTGGGTTTATCGTACGACCGTGCAATTGAGTGAGTAGTTTCACTCGTAGGTGTCGTATTGCCATCTAGTGACGTATAAGAGCTGAGGCAGCAGATATGTTTTGGAAGCACTTGTAATACCTAATTGTAAGAAAGGATAGTTCCCATATGTCGTGGAGAATACATGTAATTTTATTTCGATATGACGAGAATACTTGGTGATTGCGGTTAATGAGGCCTTTCTGACGCACACATAGCGTACGAGGCACGATGAGAAATACTTTACTTAGAACGAAGTGTGCAACACTAACCTAGAGAACGGGGGTCAGGACATCGTGACCTTCAGAATAGGCTAAGGTGAGCGAAGAGCTGCTAGGAGTTCTAGCAAACGTAAATTCTATTGTAGTATTATACGTACCACATTGGTCTTTTTTGAGCGTTCCGTAAACTCCTGGTTTTAGTGATCTGACAAGCTTTAAGCACACTCACTCGTTGACATTGTGATTCATTCCCATTCCTTGTAGTGCGGCTGGCAACAGTTGTGAAAGCATGTGCTGTACATTGCATATGTACAGAGCAATATGGACAGCTGTCATGAAAACATACCGCTCCTGCTTATACATTGCTTCTCTCCCAGCAACTGATCTCGTTTCGTCTCTACGAATGCATATAGCACTCGCTCTGCCGACTCTGTCACATGCGCGTTTTGCAGCGGCGGGCATTTTATATTTAAAGCTGCGATGCAGTGGTACTTAGCGTTATATTTTATTAGGTATTATTGCTTGCAGGATATTCATATTGGAATAACTTGCTGATGTACTTTGCGTGCCCTCTTTTTTTATTGCTTTTCGAATGCCTCCTATCAAGTCCGAATCGCGAAATTCGGTGGAACTGGCGCTAACGTACGTATGGCCACATAATACAGTCCCCGATACGAAAGTGTTCAAGCCGAAGCTCACATTGACTTCTTCACCCTTACTAAATGCATTCCCATTGTTTAGCGGATCCCACCTGTAACATCACACAAATAATATAGCGAATGTTCGAAGCGAAGCTCTATGGTAGCAATGTTCAGGATATGAAAGTGGTAGTATTACTGCCACTAACTGTGTACAAGATTACAAAACTACCCTACTTTCACAGTGCTATCTACTTGTCGAGAAGTTATAGGGTAAACTTGCGTTAAAGAATTAATATGGGCAAATGACGGAACCACATACGTCTCCTGGCCGTTCAGCTGGAACAAGTTCCGACACGGTACTATGCTATATAAAGCAGAAAGAACGTGCCCAACACAAGTTGGCAGGCGTTTCAAAGGTGAAGTTATCACTTTGAGGCGCTTTTTTATGATGTTCTTTATGATTCATGGTTACTAATGGTGCAAGCACCAGGTGTGGCCAAAGAACGCCATGACTGATGATGTTGTGTTAGGGTCAACCATTGAGTTGGTAGGAGGTAAAGCGGATGTGAAGGGAGTCTCAATGCTCTCCGTCGTATAGAAGCACCTAATATACATAATACGAAAAGTGGACGTCATCATCATCATCCCTATCATCAGCCTGGTACGCTCACTGCAGGGCAAACGCTTCTCCCATGTTCCGCCAACCAACCCAGTCCTGTGCTTCCTGCTGCCACGGTAAATTTGTAAACTTCATCTAATCAGCCAAACTAACTTTCTGTATCCACCTCGCGCGTTTTTATTCTCTTCGGAACGGGATGCTCTTCAGATGGTCAGGTCGTGACGCTCTTCAGCGAATTGGGACGTGGAGTTGTTTAACTGTACTGAACATTTCACAATTGATCATAATGATAAATTTGAGAGCATGAAACAACTAACCGTGTCTCCTGTACATTCTCCCATGCGGACGCGAATGCGACAATCGTTTTCTCACTTTTTCTTCTAAGCCTATATACAAATGATTCCCACCATTTCAAGTGACTTCGACGCCTGACATGGCTTGGTGCACGATTCAGAACCATAAGTTTCACCAGCTTTCTGAACCTCCTGAGACTTTGTACTGTTTCAGAAATCGACACATCATTTGGCAAGAGATGCTTTGAAGTGAAGACACCACGACGTTTGCGGTCCTGCGACGTCATGGTATTGTCGTATGGCGACGTAATTGTGTGAACTTTTTTGTCGTTTTTTGCCACACCTCCTGACGTCAGCGATGCGTACGCTCAACTTTCACGTCTCGTAAGGTATATAAGGATTTTCCTTACCAGCACAAATGCCTCCTCGAAGACTTTCAGCCGAACAATTTGGAGGTTGTTGCTCTCAATTTATTGGAACTACCACTGCAGCAATGTGCTCAAAGGCAGTGCCACTGATTGCCTGAATATATACCAATTATAACAACTACTTGCATCTTTAAAAGTTGGATCTTTATGCGCGTTTCAAAAATAGTGATTATTGCTTTTAAAAACAGCTTCGTAAAAACTAACGTATCTGTACACAGTGAAACAGCAATATAAACGTTTGTCCCTGCAGCCTCTAGCTGAAAGCATCCAAGAAGGGCAAACGCAGAATTTGAAACTTGCAAACATGAATGACTCAGTTGATAATTTGCAAGTATTCTATGTTATGCTTTTGTTGCTCTTTTCATAATAAAATTTATGTTTTCAAGTTAAGTACCTATTTTAAATTAGTTTGTTAAGGCGTACCTGTCACTGGGCTGCCATGATTATTCTTATAAAGGGGGCAGCGGGCTCGTTTATCTGTTTTATTCACAATTCATCAGATGTTGCTGAAGGTCATTGTTTGACTGATTTGGTGCATCATAACGAGATGCCTGCTACTTCTGTCATAGCCAGATAGGTTCCCGACGGAAAAAATATATACGTGTGTACTGCATCTGTTTTTCTTTCTTACTAATGTGCAAGTTTTAACTTCTGAGCTTTGAAAGTGACATCGGCGGAAAATCCAATTACCAAAGTACAGCTACTCAATATGTAGCATGTTATTTGTTTCATTGTCGCATTAGAGCTACCAGTACGCCTTACGTTTTCGCTTTTGGAACGAGGTTTGGGTCTAGTACAGGGGAAACTATGGACGTAAAGGGAGCTTGTTTGTGGACAGATGTGGCTCCCTGGTAAGCCAACACAATTTATTCGATATCGCAGTATTCTGGAATCCACTATACCACACGCGGTTTAATGCATTGGAGTCAGAAGAGCAAGGTAATTACTGGATTTTGAAGTGGAGTTCTGTTATTCGTTCTGCCATGGGGTGTGAAGAGGAAGTTATCATCATCATTAGAAGCTTGCTTGGCATATTCATTTAATGAAAGCTTAGGTAATCCCAGTTGAGCCAACATATATATAATGCAATCTGATTAGGTATTATCAAGTATAATGCTAAACGCCCTACATTCTTCATTTTGTTACGGCGCCATTTAATTGATAACTGCTGCCTTGTGTGAACCGCACCGAATGACTACGAACCATCTAATAACCTTAGAACCTTCCAATGAGGTTACAAGCAGGACGCGAACGTACAGTTTCTTCTGGAACTTACATGGCCATTTGCGATAATGCAAGGGATATTCGAAGGCACATGCATAAATGCCAACATGCCTCACTGCTTGGAAGTTTACCGCCGGCGACGCTTTGTTCGACGTTGTAAGTGTAGGTGAAGCATTAATTGCTCGCTTCTATTTTAACTTCCTGTTTCTCGAACAAAATGTCCGCCAACTAAATAATGTATTTCTGACTTCTGTTGAAGTCTTCTGCACAGTCATGGACGGGTGAAAGTAGCATATTTTAATTATGAGGATAATATTTAGGAGTTACTCAGCAAAATATATTTGAAAATAATAACTCAGTTAAAGTCAAACTGCCGATCAGGCAGCTGAAGGCACGCTCAGAAACATACTTAACACTAAGAACCATGTTGAGGCTAATTAATTCAAGATAATACTAATTACTGTTAGTAGACACTAAACCAATTTGTAATAATTCAAGATGTTCTAAATTTGCCAAGTCCATCCCAGATGCTGCAGTTGCATCAAGTGTGGGTTAGATATTGTATAGTATTGCCAATTAGGACTAAAAAGATGAATGAACAATACTTAAGTTGATTGGCTAGTTGAAATGCTTGAAATGGCACTAAAAGGCTCAGACTAAGAAGGTACAAAGGATCAGATAGAGCGCTGACTCATCCGGTGTTTGCTCCTTCGCATGGTGTTTTTTGGTGATGCTTAAAGGAATAATTTTTACTAACTATAGCCCACCTTCCTACCATGTAGCAAGGATACCACGAGCTATACTGTGTCTCAGTCTCGCAAGTCTACTGAAAACTACAGAAGACAGTTAAGCTATTACTGTAACGCTTCGGTAGTGTCGATGCTTTGGCTTGCCGTCTTTCTGGAATGTACTTCGCATCCATATTCTTAGAGATTTCGTATGCAACTTAAGCCCGAACGTTTTCATGTGATGGGTATATCACCTCACCGGTATGCTCAGGTCTTATGGGTAGCTAGCTTTCTTGAGCAGAGGTCTACCTTGCTCGGTAGAAATTATTATTTCTCTTTGTACTATCATCACTGAGCGCGCAAGTTGTCAGTAGGTATCTGAGAGCCATAACACCTCAAGGTTTTCGGTGCCAGCATTGGTTTGCATTCAAATCACCGCTTTGCAAGCCTCGTATTGTAGTAATTGCGATACGGATGTAAAGTAGGTAAAGTAGAGCAAAGGACAACTTTCCACTCGCAGTGACAGAACTTGCCACCTTCGGTTCCAAAAATGGCAAATGCAGTCCCTACCGGTGGCAAGCTTTCTTTTGGTCCTTTACACTATTGCGTAAACCAAAGAGAACGCGAAAACCACCTTGTTTGCGTTTGAAAGTGGCGATAATTAAACCGCACCCCTAACCTTCCCCTGAATGTTTTTTCCCCAGAACACGTGGTGTTGAACTGATTCCGGGATCAACCGACCCCTCATCAAGAGAGGGTGCGGTGGAGTGACGTAATCATCTGATGCCATTATATGAGGTGTGACAGTGCAGTGTAAAAATGACATCACTGAGTTTTGTGACGTGCGATGGCCGCCCACGCTTACTTTCAGCGTTTCATGAGGTGTTTCACATCCTTGTTACACAGGCAGCCTAAGCCAGAACGAACGTAGCCGTGGTTACGTGCACGTGAACGCGGCTCCCTCATGGTTCACTTTACCCTATACCACAATTGTGCTCCCAACTGCGGTGATTGACAACCGAGCTTGGCAACCCAATTTTAGCAGTCAACCGAGGCAATAGCGGAGTCCACAGAGAATGGGTTAACCGCCTTCACCTGAGTGCTTTTGCGCGTTGTAACATCGGCGACACTTGGTTGGCGCTAACCATGGTTTAACGTGGTTAACTGTGGTTTGGTGGAACCGCGGTTAACCTGCCTGTATAACAAGATTAGAAGACTTTCGCGATTAATATTTACTGCTATTGAAATATTCCAGTAATAAGTGTTCGCACTTCCCTGTTTCATGACACTACTAATTTAGAATCATCGGCAAGTCTGTTCTGAGCATGCACTCTACGAGTGTATGCTAGGAACAGGCTTGCGCATTTTCCCTACCTCGTGGAGATTACATGTCTTCTTATTTTGAGATAATAAATGTTTTGAGTTTATATGTCAGGGGATTTAAAAACAATTTCTTGATGGCATTACTGAGACTTGTCTAAGAGAGACATAGTGAATCAACTAAAAAAAAACACTATGAGAAGTTTCACGTGCACGCCATTTACGTTCAAGATTTGCGTTCACCATTTCCTTTCAAGACTTCATTGTATCGACAATACTCTAGGGCGAACAAAGGACCGTCGAAAGTTTTTCTACTATGGACGTGGTTTAAAAGTTATCAATGAACATTATAAAACTGGCGATACGGTTTGAAAGAACCATAGCGAAAAAAGCAAAAAAAAAAAACCGGGAGAATTATAACCACAAACAAGCGCGAAGTATGAAGTGGTAAAGAGTTTTATTTGAATGCTTACATTCCAAAATGAAAAAAAAAACTGCAGCATTGCTTCGTGTGGTTACTGTAATCGTGTGGTTACGATCAGTTTTTAGAGCACGTTCAGCGTCATATCCATGTATTAAATCGAGTACCACCACGGCCAACCCCTGGTGCGCGTTTACTGCTGGCGATACCTTTGCGAGATGCGTCACCGGATGCGTGGGCGTCTCATTCAGATAATGTAGCAGTGTTGGCTGAGCGTCGTAGCGCCGGGATGCTTAGAAGACGGTGGAACGCCTGAGTTCCGTGGAAACGACGCCCCTTGAAAATGGTCCCCGTTCCACTGTCTCACAAATTTTGTCACTGGCGCACACATCGGCGTACTCTGGCGCAATCGGCGGATTGAACCACAGAGCAGAGAAGAGTGCCATGCGCAGATATATAATCAACGTATTCGAATTCCTCCGACAGTAGCAGTTGAAGGCGCCAGAGAGAGGTAACGCTATTATCGCAACGAGCCCCAACCATGAACCACACAAAATTCTTTGACTACTATAGCGACGGGGATGAGTTCACGCGCACTCGAAGGCAATAACGAACACGAGTTTTGAAGGTCTTACTTTCGCAAGCACAAATACAAGTGTAAAATTAATGACAAAGAAATGACTCTAATTGCAAAACCAATCTAGAACGCTCTGCTTTTATTGCGACAACTGACACTACGCTTCGCGTATGGCTTACGCCACTCATGCAGCTAATCGCCATACTAATAAAACGAGGCCAAGATGCGTGAGAAGTCAACAAGCGCAATCTCCTCTATGTTTCTTCTGCTGCTTTCGGAGTACACTTCATGACGCATCATACGCGAACTGTCCCATAGTTGCGACGTCCCAGCGGGGTTCCGAATATAATAGATCCCATAACAGCTACGCTAGAACTGGATCAAAACAACGTACCAGCTGAGAAAGGACAACGAGGATCTTAACAGTGGAGTGCTACTCTACTATATCGTCTTCATATGATTAGTATTTATATTATTGTGAAAAAGAAACCCTGAAAACCATAGCTCGGCACATTAAAGGATGAAGTGAGAGGCTCAACTAAGTGAAGGTATGAGGCTGCATTGGCGCCACTTTTATATTATTGGATGTTGTGGTCGCTCCACTGGCAACTACACCCTCCTTCATGCGCTGCCTACCTACGCGTCACATAAGATGGTCGACACTATGGTAACTGATACTTTAGTTACTGACACTCTCTGAGGGTGGTACTTGAACTACTCAGCTATGCACTCATGGCTACAAAAATTATCAACATATGTTGCATGCATGAATGAGTTGCACCCACGTGCGGAGAAAATAGTCTATCAACATAGGAGTCAGTGATGGCTTAATTGAATTTTGTGGAAGTCGAATGAAAGCTCTTTGCAGGAGAAGATACGATGACACAGGTGAACTGTAATCATTCGATGTAAAGCACACGTTTCAAAGGTCCTGCAGTTACCGCAATATTGTCACGGGGTCGTGACGTGGCCGAAGACAGGAGACTTCATGTTGGGATTTTCCTGTTCATTTGGGCAAACCTGTGCCCGGTAACCGGAAAGTCTAATTACAGCAGCAGTCTTGCACAGATAGCAGTCTCGGACTGATAGCGGCGGACGGAGCGTCGGCCTTAGATCAACAACTGACAAGAGGCGAAGCGCGTCGGCATTTATACTCTTGCCATCGAATGTTCTAGCGTTATCACTGGCGGTCGCATAGATTCCAGACTAATCTGTACCGTTCGCACAGTGGGCGTGATCTTATCGAAATGATCTGCTACAGTCCGGAACCTTCTCGAAAACTGCAGGCGCGGTTTGCGCTGAAAATCGTGTGGTGTTTTGGAACGATAACAAAAACTTGGGAATTGGAACGTGGCAATATCGAGGCACCATTATAGACAATAATAGGTGCTATAATATTGACGTATGGCGCCATGCCGATGCCCTTTGATAACGTCCTACATGAGATGGTTAACCGGAACGCTTACGCACCACTTCCTCAGCTCTGAAGGACAGCTCGGCCCAAATTGTTTTGTTTTTGTCCTTTCTTACATAAAAATTTTTCCGATCTGTCATATGAACGAAAACTGAGCACAGCGTCTGGCTCATAACGCGAGTCATTCCTTCTTTTAGGTGCACAGGTGGACAACGGTCGAATACTGCTCTGTACGTTGCAAACCAGGTGTTTTGAAAATCTTGCGCTCCAGCTTAGATATCTCTTCTATACGAACAGCTGCTTTAGTTTTGCCTACACGAATGGTTAAAGTGATGGCTAACCTAGCTATTGCATTTTGGCTAGGTTTCGAGCGGCGTGTGCATTTATTATCACATTACTATTTTGTTATATTTTTATGTAAGTTTTATATGATAGTTATATAGGTATAACTATTATATTTTATTACTTAGGCTGTCTGAAGATTGTCTTTTTCAAAGACAGCGACTAGCTTGCAGCTTTACGCAGCGCGCCACCTCATGTATTAGTTATTTCTGAATATCTCCCAAAAATTTTCGAACGACAAAATTAGGTGGAGCGCGTACTAGCGTACTGAAAGAGCGCAAAAAATGGCACCCCAAAGTTTTTTGGCACGTGCCTAATGTAAAGCTCACGTTGACTATTCAACCGTTACTCAATGCTCACCTATTGTTAAGTGGACCACATCTGTCGAATTACGCAAATAATTCGCGAAATGTGCAGCAGAAAGCTTTTAGATATAGTTGTTCAAGACCCTGAAGTAGGTCATTGCGTGAAAGCGAGCCTAGTTTCTAAGGTCTGCCCACTTTCACCTTGACATATCACTTTTTGAACATGTCTGTAAAATCCTCTTGTACAACAATAAATACACACAAATTAGTCTATTAGCAACCGTCTCCTGGCTGTACAGTTGGAACGCTTCACGGCACGTGCCATTGTATGAACAGGAAGAGAGTGCTTCAAACCGGTCAGCCGCTGTTTCGATAGATGGAAAAATTGGCCCATCCCACGTTGAGTGGGAATATATGATACGCGAAGAACGAAAGAGGAAGGTTGATATGTCATTTTAAAATGAGCACAACGTTACTAGGCGGATGGACATAGTACACAGTAAACGCAAAAAGAAATATCAATCGCAGCCACGTATGTAGATAAGATGCACGTATATTGTTTATATACGCGAGTGTCAGCACTCCTACTGTTCGTGATAACAGCACCAGCAGTCGTAGGCATGTAAATCACGCCGCACATGACTTCCATGTCATGGTTAGCATGTTTGCACCTGGCATTTACCTTCATCTCCCACTCGCGTCATGTAATACCTGTTTTGGTAAATATGAAGCCAGCGAAACTGCCGTGAGCACAGTTTCGCTAGATCAGTGTGGCATGTGGTCGTATTCTTACACGACACGCACATCAGGATTATCATGTTTGCAGCAGCCGTGTACCTTCCTCATCCAATCACGTCACGTAATACGAAATGTGGTATATGTGCAGCTAGTGAAGTGGCCACGAGCGCACTATGAGCCTAGCGTGTATCACGTTTTACATGACATGCATATAATGACTTCCACGTTACGGAGTCACGATGTTCGTGTGTCACTGATGTTTGCCATTCCCTCACGTGATACCATGCCAGTTTTGCTATATGTCCTGTGAATGAAAGCACTGCAAGAACACAAAGACCATGCCATGCGAATTATGACGCACATATATACGTGTCATGATTTTTATCGTATGACTAGTCACTTATGCTCGTCATGCAGTCATGTTATGCCATACCAGTTTTGGTATAGATCCCATTATTGCAACGGCCAGGAGAGCTAATAGTCGTAGGCCACTAGATAGATAAATAGATAGAGAGATAGATAGATAGATAAATAGATAGATAGATAGATATATAGATAGATAGATAGATAGATAGATAGATAGATAGATAGATAGATAGATAGATAGATACGGGCAAGTCACCAAAGTTTGTTAAAAAATGCTTCACTATAAATAAAAAAATTCGGCAGATCCTACGTACCTGGGAATCGACGTTATGCGAAGCATGCGTAGGGACAGTGACCGTGTTGCAACTTTATTGAGTGGCACGTCTTGAAAGGGCGCTAAGTATATGAACAAATGTTGCACGCGCAGACATATGTTGAAGAGTGGTAGATGTAAACCAGCTGTTTGCACTTGTGCAACAATACCAACCGGAACATGCGTATTTGCAACACCAGAAGCTCATATAAACCGCTGATGCTAGCGAAGATGCCGGCCATGGACACTGCTACATAATTCTACTTCAGCGCTTGACAACTAACCACAATTGACGTTAAGCCGACGTGACGGCTGTATTGAGGGAGCACATATGTAATAGTTATGAAATTGGGTGGCCAGCACCACGTTTCACGAAAATTAGCGTCTATCTCAAAAGTACTTCCAAGACCTGGCATAGCTCTGCGGTAAAATGCTTCATTGCCACACATAACGCTTTGGTTCGATTCCAGCTGGGACTCTAACATTTATTGTTTTCATACATAGATTATTGCTTAACGCTGACGCATTAAAATCGGTCATGTGTGTTTTGATCGTTCCTGGGTAGATACTAAGTGTGAATTACCTGCGGCACATACCCACATACCAGCGGCACATACCGCCCCTGGGTGTGTGTCACTGTTTAGCGAGAAGTGTTTGATGACGTGCGCGACCGGATTGTAACATTATTCATGTCTTGACCAGCTCGTCATACTCGTCAAACCATCTTACCCTCCCGTGCTAATTTTGGTTCACGCCAAGTTAAAGGGGTGACCATGAGAGCACTTAAACGTAGGCGGCTAGACAGCTGGTTAGATAAATGTAGATACTCTCAATGTCCCCGAGCTTCGCTAACAAATGTAGTAACTGTTGAAGGTGCTATCTCATAATGTTGATGGGGAATAATTGTGTTTAGTGGCGCAAACAACTGGGGATAAAAAAATCGGCATCTTCCACGTACAGTGGGAATCGATGATATGCGAACCACGATTAAGAAAGGTTGATATGTCACTTTAAAATCAGCCCAACGTTACGAGGTGTGAGTAAATAAGGCGGTACATGACTTCCGTGTCTTGATTATTATGTTCGGATGCGCCGTTTACTTTCGTCGTCGGTTCACGTCACGTGTTACCAAATGCAGTATATGTTAGGCTAGTGAAACGGCTGCGAGCACGCTATTAGCGTGGCATGTTGTCATGTTCTTACATGACACGCGTCTCAATATTATCATTTTTGCACCAGTCATAGAGTTCATCATCCATTGACATCACGTAACACAAGATTTGGTATATGTGGAGCAAGCAAAACGGGCGCGAGCGCATCATGAAGGGCCAAATGTACTCCACTATAGCGTTGACGCGCGCGCACGCTGGGCACAGCGACGCTACGTTAGCAAAACGCGAGCACTCTATAGTGTAACGCATTGGCGCGCAATTTGCACCGATGTGATACCCAGAAAACACTGCGTCTCGTTTTTTTTTTCGTGACGGAGGAACGCCGGACGGGCTGAAACGCGCATGCGTCAAAGCAACGCGGAGCAGCGCGCGCCTGGGAGTATATGCAGGACAGGTGCCTGGCGTGGCAGCGCCGGCGAGCACGCGCCCCGCGTCACGTCTAAATGTATTGGCGCCTTGACTGAGGCAAGTAGTCATGTTTTCGCATGACACCCATTTCAAGATTATTATGTTTGCACCGGTCGCATGCCTTCGTCACCCATTGACGTCACGTAATACCCAATTCGGCATATGTGAAGCTAGCGAAATGGCCGTCAGCGCACCATGAGTGTGGCATGTAGTCATGTTGTTACATGACGCGCATGTCGTGATTATCATGTTTGAATGTGTCATTTACCTATGTCGTTCGTTCGCGTCACGTAATACCCAGTTTGCTACATGTGAAGCAAGCAAACGGCCGCGAGCGTATCATCAGCGTAGCGTGTAGTCATGTTGTTACATGACACGCATCTCATGTTTATCATATTTAGACCGTTAATATACCTTCGTCATCCATTCACGTCCCGTAATACCAAATATGCTATAAGTGAAGCTAGAGAAACGGCCGCCAGCGCATAATGAGCATGGCATGTAGTCATGGTGTTACATGACACGCATGCAAGAATGTTGATTGATTGATTTGTGGGGTTTAACGTCCCAAAACCACCATTTGATTATGAGAGACGCCGTAGTGGAGGACTCCGGAAATTTTGACCACCTGGGGTTCTTTAACGTGCACCCAAATCTGAGTACACGGGCCTACAACATTTCCGCCTCCATCGGAAATGCAGCCGCCGCAGCCGGGAATCGAACCCGCGACCTGCGGGTCAGCAGCCGAGTACCTTAGCCACTAGACCACCGCGGCGGGGCGCATGCAAGAATGTTCATGTTATAGTTTGTCGCTTATGTTAGCCATGCAATCATGTCAGATCATACCAGTTTTGCCACATGCCATGTGAACGAAACCGCCGCAAGATTTGCAGGGCCATCAAACGTAAATCATGACGTTCATGACATACATTTCATGATTTTCATATCATAGATAGTCAGATATGTTCTTCATACAGTCATGTTCATCATCATCATCATCATCATCATCAGCCTGACTACGTCCACTGCAGGACAAAGGCCTCTCCCATGTTCCGCCAGTTAACCCGGTACTGTGCTTGCTGTTGCCAATTTATACCCGCAAACTTCTTAATCTCAACTGCCCACCTAACCTTCTGTCTCCCCCTAACCCGCTATCCTTCTCTGGGAATCCAGCCAGTTACCCTTAATGACAAGCGGTTATCCTGTCTACGCGCTACATGCCCTGCCCATGTCCATTTCTTCTTCTTGATTTTAGCTATGATATCCTTAACCCCCGTTTGTTCCCTAATCCACTCTGCTCTCTTCTTGTCTCTTAAGGTTACACCTACCATTTTTCTTTCCATTGCCCGCTGCGTCGTCCTCAATTTAAGCTGAACCCTCTTTGTAAGTCTCCAGGTTTCTGCTCCGTAGCTAAGTACCGGCAAGATACAGCTGTTATATACCTTCCTCTTGAGGGATAGTAGCAATCTACCTGTCATAATTTGAGAAAGCTTGCCGAAAGTGCTCCACCCCATTCTTATTCTTCTGGTTACTTCAATCTCGTGGTTCGGCTCTGCGGTTATTACCTGCCCTAAGTAGACATAGTCTTTTACAACTTCAAGTGCACTATTACCTATCTCGAAGCGCTGCTCCTTGCCGAGGTTGTTGTATATTACTTTCGTTTTCTGCAGAATAATTTTAAGACCCACCTTTCTGCTCTCCTTGTCTAACTCCGTAATCATTAGTTGCAATTCGTCCCCCGAGTTACTCAGCAATGCAATGTCATCGGCGAAGCGCAGGTTACTAAGGTATTCTCCATTGACTCTTATCCCTAACTGTTCCTATTCTAGGCTTCTGAAAACCTCCTGTAAGCACGCGGTAAATAGCATTCGGGAAATTTTGTCCCCCTGCCTTACACCCTTCTTGATTGGTATTCTGTTGCTTTCTTTATGAAGCACTATGGTAGCAGTTGATCCCCTGTAGATTTCTTCCAGCATGTTTATATATACTTCATCTACGCCCTGATTCCGCAGTGTTTGCATGACGGCTGATATTTCTACTGAATCAAACGCCTTCTCGTAATCTATGAAGGCTATGTATAGTGGTTGGTTATACTCTGAGCATTTCTCCATTACCTGATTGATAGTATGAATGTGGTCGATTGTTGAGTAGCCTGTTCGAAATCCTGCTTGTTCCTTTGGTTGATTGAATTCTAATGTTTTCTTTACTCTGTTAACAATTACCTTTGTAAATAGCTTGTATACTACAGAGAGCAAGCTGATCGGCCTGTAATTCTTCAAGTCCTTGTCATCTCCTTTCTTATGTATTAAGATGATGTTAGCGTTCTTCCAAGACTCTGGTACTCTTGCCGTCAGGAGACACCTCGTAAACAGGGTGGCTAGTTTTTCTAACACAATCTGTCCTCCATCTTTCAGCAGATCTGATGTTACCTGATCCTCACCAGGAGCTTTGCCCCTTTGCATGCTCTCCAAAGCTTTTCTGACTTCTATCATTACTGGTGGGGTGTAATCTGGGTTACTGCTAGTTCTTATAGTATTAAGGTCGTGGTTGTCTCGGCTACTGTACAGATCTCCGTAAAACTCCTCCGCTATTTTAATCATCCTATCCATATTGGTAGTTATTTTGCCTTCTTTGTCCCTTAGTGCATACATCCGCCTTTTGCCTATCCCAAGTTTCCTCTTCAATGCTTTGACACTTCCTCCGTTTTTCAGAGCGTGTTCAATTCTCTCCATGTTATACCTTCTTACATCGCATACCTTAAGTCTATTAATCAATTTCGAAAGCTCTGCCAGTTCTATTTTGTCTGTTGTATTTGACACTTTCATGATTTGACGCTTCTTAATTAGGTTCTTCGTTTCCTGGGAAAGCTTTCCAGTGTCCTGTCTAACTACCCTGCCTCCAACTTCCACTGCACACTCCGTAATGATACTCGTCAGATTATGATTCATTGTATTTACGCTAAGGTTGGTTTCCTCACTAAGAGCCGAGTACCTGTTCTGCAGCGACACTCTGAATTCCTGTACTTTCCCTCTCAGTGCTAGCTCATTGATTGGCGTCTTGCGTATCAGTTTCTGTCGTTCCTTCTTCAAGTCTAGGCGAATTCGAGACCGTCCCATTCTATGGTCACTGCATCGTACCTTGGCAATCACTTCCACATCCTGCACGATTCCAGGGTGTGCACTCAACATAATGTCTATTTCGTTCTTATTTTCGCCATTAGGGCTCCTCCATGTCCACTTGCGGTTTTCTCCATGTCGACAGTCATGTTAAGCCATACCAAGTGTGGTATCAATACCATTATCGAAACGGCCAGGAGAGCTAAAAGTCGTAGGTGGAGAGATAGATAGATAGATAGATAGATAGATGGATAGATAGATAGATAGATAGATAAATAAGCTCTCTCAAATTCACGGAAGTTCACTAAGAGATGTTTTGCATTTAGTAGGAAGTATGCAGCAAAGAGTTAATGGAGAGTACCTTAGTAACCTGCGCTTCGCCGACGACATTGCCGTGCTGAGTAACTCTGGGGACGAATTGCAACTCATGATTACGGAATTAGACAAGGAGAGCAGAAAGGTGGGTCTTAAAATGAATCTGCAGAAAACGAAAGTAATGTACAACAACCTCGGAAATAGCAGTGCTTCGAGGTAAGTAATATTGCACTTCAAGTTTTAAAAGACTATGTCTACTTAGGGCAGGTAATAACCGCGGAGCCGAACCACGAGATTGAAGTAACTAGAAGAAAGGGAATGGGTGGAGCACATTTGGCAAGCACTCTCAACTTATGACAGGTAGATTGCCGCCATCCCACAAGAGGAACGTACATAACAGCTGTAACTTGCCGGTACTTAGCTACGGAGCAGAAACCTGGAGACTTACAAAGATGGTTCAGCTTAAATTGAGGACGATGCAGCGAGCAATGGAAAGAAAATGGTAGGTGTAACCTTAAGAGACAAGAAGAGAGCAGAGTGGATTAGGGTACAAACGGGGGTTAAGGATATCATAGCTGAAATCGAGAAGAAGAAATGGACATGGGCCGGGCATGTAGCGTGTAGACAGGATAACCGCTGGTCGTTAAGGGTAACAAACTGGATTGCCAGGGAAGACAAGCGGGTTAGGGGGAGGCAGAAGGTTAGGGGGAGGCAGATTAGATTAAGTTTGCGGGTATAAATTGGCAGCAGCAAGCACAGGACCGGGTTAACTGGAGGAACATGGGAGAGGCCTTTGTCCTGCAGTGGACGTAGTCAGGCTGATGATGATGATGATGCAGCAACCGTCTGGTAAGAGGGCGGCAACCACAACGAGTAGGTGGGGTTCCTTAGTACGGGACCCCATTGGAGTCAGCTGCTGCCTGGGCTCGTCGAACCTAGGCATTTTGGGCCTGAAGTTGAGAGCAGACAAGCAGGGTCGCTTCCCACTCCTCCAGGTTAGGGTTGGGTAAACGGGGTACAGCAGGGTCGAACGGGCTGGTCCACACCATGTGGCAGATTTGCGAAGGCGCCTCCCCACATTGTGAGAAGCTGCCGGAAAAGGCGGGATCAAAATGTTTGCGGGCTGCCAGGCAAAGCATAGTGCTCGTGAAGAATCAGAGTAAAAGCTGCTCCTCCGCTTTAAGGCCTTTGCATGGGCGTAGATAAAGGCTGTGATCGAATTGGTGATAGTCCACAATTTCGCGGAACGAATACACGAGATTGAATTCAAGGTCATCCTGATCAGAGGAGGTAAGTGGGAATGCCCGGTGAGATAGTGCGCGGGTGGCTGCGTCGGCTGCCTTATTTCCTTCGAGTCCCATGTGAGCAGAAGCTCCGACTATACGGCGGGGTGCAGGGATTCCCTGATAGTCCGAACGCTGCAATAAGTGGTAGGCCAGGTATGCGACATGGCCATTCACGATGTTTCGACAGGCCTCTCGCGAGTCGGAGAATACAATTTGCGACCTAGGGTGAGAAGCGGCCAATGCAATGGCGACTTCCTCCACATGGATTATGTCCCGGGATTGAAACGTGAGCCCGTTAACTGTTTGGTTCTCGTGTACAACAGCGGCCGTGTACCAGCCCTCAGGGCGAGGGCCAGAAGCGTCCACGTAGAACAAGCCGGTTTTTGATAAATAATGGCGGGCCAGGGCTTCCGCTCGCGCCAGGCCACGGTCATTGTGGCCTTTTTTTGTCATATTGTTTGGAAGAGGATGCACGTGGAGGGCCCATCTCCACTTGAGTGGGAGTTGAACGCGATCTTGCATGATGTGAATGCGTTAAATGTGTAGGCGGGCTATTAGACGGCGCCCCGCTACTGTTTGGGAAAGTCGAGTGTACTGATTTAGGAGGTGTTCCTTTCGAAGCTCTCGAAACCTATTCAACAGGCCCAGGCCTAGAAGGCGCTGGTTAGAGGTGTTCACGGGGAGGTCAAAGGCTCGTTTTACAATTTTAAGGAAGATGACTTCAAGTAAATTTTCGTCTTGCTTCGGCAGGGAGAGGTATAGTGTGTAATATTGTCACGTGCTTGCCCAAGAAAGACGATGACAGTTGTGCATGTGCCACGAAGGACTACGAATTGGACGAAGAAGAAGAGCTCGCTTGCGCGTTCTAATTAAAAAGATCGACCTGCTTCTGGTGTCTCAGTCTCTACGGCAAGACCTCTGTTTTGACGTCGTGACACTGGTGGAAGTGCTGGAGCCTACAAGCGGATGCAGGACAGTCTTGCTCGAACCCGTTCACCTAGTCCAGAGACCCGGCCCCTCGTCACGACTCCGGTACACCGATTCAGTCGGCGCCTACTAGGCCTAAGTCCGGAGTTCGTATCCGTTCCGCCTCTAACCAGCATGGCAGCTCCTACCACATCCACGGCTACCCTTCCATCGCAGACCACTCTTCCCTCCCTGGTGACTCTTGAACATCCTCGTGTTCCTGAAGTTTTCCATGGGGAAGAGTACGAGGATGTCGAGGACTGGCTCGAACAGTTCGAACGGGTCGCTGTATCTAACCACTGGAACGAACAGCACAAACTTGGCCGTGCATATTTCGCCCTGGAAGATAGCGCTCGCACGTGGTACGAGAACCACGAGGCTACTTTCCAATCTTGGGAAGATTTCCGTCGACAGCTCCTCGCCACATTTGTGAACACGGACCGACGGGATCACGCACAGCAACTGATTGAGGCTCGCGCAAAAAAACCCAACGAAACAGCCGCCATGTACGCAGAGGGTATGATCCGTCTGTTTCGACGAGCTGACCCTGACACGCCCGAGGCAAAGAAGGTGCGTCACCTAATGCAGGGTGTCAAAGAACCAGTGTTTGCGGGCCTCGTACGAAATCCACCCACAACAGTAGATGAATTCATAAGAGAGGCGACTGTCATCGAGCGCGCACTGCGACAACGATACCGACACTTTGACCGTCTGCCGAACCACACGGCAGTAAGTGCTGCAGCTCAGAACACTGCCGTGTGTGAAAGTTCCCTACGACAAATGATTAGGGAAATACTGCGTGAGGAACTTTGGGCCCTCTGCGTCCCTCCTACCCAACCGCCCGTCGCATCTGTTGCCGAAATCGTCCGCCAGGAGTTGAGGCAAGCCGTTACACCACCGGCGCCAAGTCCTGAGCCACATCCAGCGAGCTACGCTGATGTGGTCCGTCGTCCTCCACCGTCATTTGTGGCGACACCCTTCCAGCCACGACCCGCGGCCGTACCTTGGTGGCAACGGGATTCCATGAGACGACCACCAGTTCGCCGAACTGATTTGTGGCGCATGGCCGACCGTCGACCTATTTGCTTCCGCTGCGGAGAACCAGGCCACATTGCTCGCTATTGCCGTCATAGTAATTTTAGCTTCGGGAACTTTTCTCGTCCCGCTACTTTCAGCTCTGAAGACCGTCGTGACCACAATGCCGATCAACTGTCGACTGGCCAAGCAACTACAGCGCGTCGCTGGTGATCTCCATCTCCTGCGCGTCACCGTGACTTCCCTCAGAGCTACGCGGACGTCACCAGAGGCCGTTCGCCTAGCCCGCGCCGGGGAAACTAACTGCTGCGACCTCCAGGGGCAAGGTTGCCAATCGTCGAAACACCGAAAAGTTCCCCCTATCACCACAAGAAGATATGACGAAAACCACGACGAATACGACGACGAATACGACGACGAATACTAATGCCGGTGAAGCTGTACGTGCTGATCTTGGCGTTTTCATTGACGGACATTACGTTACAGCACTGGTCGACACTGACACCGACTTTTCAATCATGCGACAAGAACTCGCCGACCGCCTTAGAAAGGTCAAGACACCGTGGACAGGGCCACACATAAGAAGTGCTGGTGGTCAGCTGATGACTCCCACGGGTAAATGCACCGCTCGACTTCGCATTGGGAATTCCAGCTTCGTGGCCACTTTCGTCCTGTTGCCAGACTGCTGTAAAGAGCTAATTTTGGGCATGGATTTTCTTCGAGATCATGGCGCTGTTATCAACATCCCTCAACGCATGATGACGTTTTGCGCACATCCGTATGTCGACGACAGCAGCGACGAACTACGCGGCAGTTTGCGAATAGCCGACGATGTGACTGACGCTCCCACCGAGATCCTGCTGCCTTGGTCTGTGTCCAGTGGGCGGCCTTCCTATAAGGATGTGATAGTGGAGCACATAGTCGCTCTTTTGCTCACGCAAGGCATTTCCATCGCGAGAGACATCCTAACGCTTACTGGTGGACAGGCAGAAGTGCTCCTTACAAACTTCAGCAACGAGCGCCGTCAAATACAGAAGGGTACCGCAATTGCCTACTTCGACGATATAGACCGAGCCGGGGATTGCTGTGCTTTGCAACCAGATGACGCGACAGTCCCTGCCTCGACAACTTTGTCGGTGGACATCTGCTCCACGCTACCGCCCTCTGATAGGAAGCGTCTGCTTGGACTTATACACCAATTCGAAGATTGTTTTTCGCGTATGTCAAAGGTCCAGCGGACACCATTGACCAAGCACCGCATCATTACCGAAGACAACACGCGACCGATTCGGCAGAACCCCTACCGTGTGGCTCCGAAAGAAAGCGAGGAGATTCAGAAGCAAGTACAGAAGATGCTCGTGGATGACGTCATACAACCTTCGAAAAGTCCTTGGGCGTCCCCCGTGGTTTTGGTCAAGAAAAAAGACGGCAGCTTGCGTTTCTGTATTGATTATCGCAAGTTGAACCAAGTCACGAAGAAAGACGTCTATCCACTGCCTCGCATAGACGATTCACTCGATCGGCTGCGTCATGCGCGCTATTTCTCTTCAATGAACCTCCGAAGCGGCTACTGGCAGAGAGAAGTCGACGAGAGAGATCGTGAAAAAACAGCCTTTGTGACGCCTGATGGCCTCTACGAATTTACGGTGCTTCCTGTTGGGTTGTGCTTGGCGCCAGCCACTTTTCAGCATCTCATGGACACCGTACTATCGGGCCTAAAGTGGCAAAAATGCTTGGTCTATCTAGACGATGTTGTTGTATTCTCAGCATCATTCGAGGAACATCTCAGCCGTCTATCCACCGTACTCCAAGCCATACGCTCGGCCGGCCTGACTTTAAAACCAGAAAAATGTCATTTTGGTTTCAACGAACTCAGCTTCCTAGGCCACGTCGTCAGTCACGAGGGTGTTCGACCTGACCCGGCCAAAATAGACGCCGTAGCGCAATTTCCTGCACCCCATGACAAAAAGGCTGTGAGACGCTTCTTAGGGTTGTGCGCCTATTACCGACGATTTATCGAGAACTTTTCGTCTATTGCGGCGCCATTGACACGACTCACACGTGAGGACGTCCCCTTCTTTTGGGGTGAACAGGAGCAAATGGCATTCAATGAACTGCGACAACGCTTGCAAACACCTCCAGTCCTTGCGCACTTCGACCAGGACGCCCCTACAGTACTTCACACTGACGCCAGCAATGTAGGTCTAGGTGCCGTTCTGGTGCAGTGGCAAGACGGCTGTGAAAGAGTAATAGCCTACGCCAGCAGAACTCTCTCTCGCACGGAGGAGAACTACTCGACCACCGAGAAGGAGTGTCTCGCCGTGGTGTGGGCAGTCATCAAATTTCGTCCGTATTTGTACGGCCGCTCCTTCAAGGTTGTTAACGACCATCACTCTTTGTGCTGGCTCACCAACCTTAAAGATCCATCTGGTCGTTTGGCGCGCTGGAGCCTAAGACTTCAAGATTTTGACATGACCATCGTCTACAAATCTGGGAAGAGGCACTCCGACGCCGACTGTCTCTCACGGTCGCCAGTGGAGACTGCCGCTCCTGATGACGAAAACATCGACGCGGCATTCTTGGGAGTTGTCAACACGGCCACTATTGCACGAGAGCAGCGCAGTGACCCTGAGCTGTTACCACTCATTGAATATTTAGAAGGACGACGTAAAGACGTGCCGCGGTTATTTGCTAGAGGACTGCCATCTTTTTGCTTGCGAAACGATGTTGTCTATAAGAAAAACTTCTCACCAACCGGTAACCCACACTTGCTCGTCGTGCCTGCCTCTCTTCGAAAAGAAATTATGGAAGCGTGCCACGATGAAGCAACTTCTGGTCATCTAGGCTACACCTGAACATCGTGCCGACTACGATGCAAGTACTACTGGCCAAAGATACCTGCTGCTGTTAACCATCACGTGCGAACGTGCACCGACTGCCAAAGACGCAAAGCACCTCCCAGCAAGCCAGCCGGTCTTTTACATCCAGTCGAAGCACCAGAAAAGCCGTTCACCCAGATTGGAATGGATTTCCTGGGTCCCTTTCCAACTTCCACAACAGGGAACAGATGGATTATTGTGGTCACTGATTACCTATCCCGTTATGCGGAGACTAAAGCTATGCAGCGTGGCACAGCAGCAGAAGCCGCTCAGTTTTTCATCGAAAACATCGTCCTTTGGCATGGCGCTCCGACAACAGTGATCACAGACAGAGGACCTGCCTTCACCGCAGAGCTTTTGGAGTCGGTTCTCAGACTCAGCGGTACAGCTCACCGGAGAACAACTGCATACCATCCGCAGACAAATGGACTGACGGAGTGCCTCAATAGGACCCTCACAGACATGATCAGTATGTACGTTGACACGGAACATATAAACTGGGATCAGATATTGCCGTACGTGACCTTTGCTTATAACACCGCTCGACAAGAAACCACTGGAATGACACCGTTCAGTCTGATTTATGGTCGCGAAGTCACGACAACATTGGACGCCATGTTGCCGCATGAGTGTGACGACATCCATGTAGACGCCGAAGAATTCACTCAGCGTGCCGAAGAAGCCAAACAGCTCGCGCGCCTGCGCATCTGTCATCAGCAGCATCAAGATGCACAACGCTACGACACCCGACACGAGTTTGTTAGCTACTCACCAGGCGACAAAGTGTGGGTCTGGATTCCGATACGTCGACGTGGACTGTCTGAGAAACTGCTAAGATGGTACTTTGGTCCATACAGCGTCACGCGACGCCTGAACGACGTGAACTACGAAGTCATTCCCGACACTAATTGTAGTTCTAAGCGCCAAAAGCATTTGCCCGAAGTCGTGCACGTCGCGCGTATGAAACCGTATTTATCTAAATAATTAGCTCCCGGTTACCGTTTTCGTACGACCACTTCATACGCCTGGTAGAGCACCTAAGTTGCGCATCGGGACGACGCTTCTTTCGGAGGGAGGCAAATGCCACGTGCTTGCCCAAGAAAGACGATGACAGTTGTGCATGTGCCACGAAGGACTACGAATTGGACGAAGAAGAAGAACTCGCTTGCGCGTTCTAATTAAAAAGATCGACCTGCTTCTGGTGTCTCAGTCTCTACGGCAAGACCTCTGTTTTGACGGCGTGACAATATGACTCTTCTTATATGCAGTGCTTCTTATATTCTTCTTATATATAAGACTCTTCTTATCCACTATGCTCTCTTATAAGAAGAGAGCATAGTGGAATAGGGAACAAACGGGGGTTAAGAATATGATAATTGAAATCAGTAAAAGAAAATGAACCTGGTCGGGCATGCAGCGCGTAGACAGGATAACCGCTGGTCGTTAAGGGTAACTAACTGGATTCCCAGAGAAGGCAAGTGGGTTAGCGGGAGACAGAAGGTTAGGTGGGCAGATGAGATTAAGAAGTTTGCGGGTATAAATTCGCAGCAGCAAGCACAGGACCAGGTTAACTGGTGGAACATGGGAGAGGCCTTTGTCCTGCAGTGGACATAGTCAGGCTGATGATGATGATGATAAGACTTTACCGGTTACAAAAGCGTGTTCCAGCCGCAAGGCATCTCTGCACTGGTGCCCCCCGCGTTTACTAGAGACCCGGCGAACCATGCGGCCCACCTCGTCACCCACCTTCCGGAGTTTGGCCAATGTGGTGTCTGACCATCTGTTTTGATTAATAAAGAGCCCCAGTACCCGGATTTCTCTTTGTTCAAGGATTGGACCTGTCTCCAGCGAAAGTTCAATTTTGGCTATGCACTTGGGTGAGGGGCGTATGTGCGCGAATTGTGATTTGGATGGTGAGCACTGAAGGCCACACTGGCGGGCATAGTGGTCGACTACGCTCGTGGCTTGCTGCAGGTTCGCCTCAATATCTCCGAGTGCACCCTGCGTGTCCCAGATGGTGATTTCATCAGCATACGACGCAAGTAGTTCACCGGGAACATCACCCAGCTGAGCCGGCAGGTGCATCATGGCCAGATTGAATACATGAGTAGCGTCGGACAAATCAAAGCGAGCTGTTGCACCGAAACGCGTTTCCTTCTACATGTAGAGACCGCGGATTGTTCGGGCAGCGGTGGGGGTGGCACCTGTGGCGCGGCGGTTGCTAAAACCAGCGTTGCCGTAAAGTTGGCTTCTCCAGAATTGAACGCTTGTTAAATGCGAAGCATTTCTTAGCGAACTTCGGCGAATTTGAGCGTATCTATCTATCTATCTATCTATCTATCTATCTATCTATCTATCTATCCGCCTACGACATTTACTCTCCAGACCATTTTGATAATGGTGACGATACCACAATTAGTATGGCATAACATGACTGTATGAAAAATTGGCAGATACCATGTACAGTGAGAATCGATGATATGCGATGCACGAACGAGAAATGTTGATATGTCACTTCAAAATCAGCACAACGTTACGAGGTGGACGAAAGTGTTGCTGTACATAACTTCCGTGTCATGATTATCATGTTTGGATGTGTCGTTTACCTTCGTGATTTATTCACGTCCCGTGATACAAAATTAGTATTTTCGGAGCTAGCAAAACGGCCGCGTGCACGCTGTGAGCGTCTTATGTTGTCATGTTCTTACATGATACGCACGTCAAGATTATCATGTTTGCACCAGTCCTATACTGCCGTCATCCATTGACGTCCCGTAATACCAAATTCGTTATATGTGAACCTAGCACAACGGCCGCAAGCGCATCATAAAGGGCCCGATAAACGCCAATGTAGTGCTGACGCGCGCGCACGCTGGGCACAGCGACGCTACGTTAGCAAAACGCGAGCACTCTATAGTCTGATGCCAGGCGCGACAGGCGCGACCACCGTCCGTCGGCGTGGCCTGACGGCAACCGGCGTGAAAATTGCGCCGATGCGTTACCCAGGCAACCCTGCCTCTCCCTGTTTTCGTGATGGAGGGACGCCGGACACGCTGAAACGCGCATGTGTAAAAGCAACACAGCGTGGCGTGCGCCTGCGAGTATATGGCAGACCGGTGCCTGGCGTGGCAACGCCGGTAATAGAGCGTTTTAGTACTGCGGAATGGTGCTACGTACGCATCACGCAAGCGCCTTGCGTTACGTGGCGTCGTTTGCCACTAATCGGCTTTTAGTACGCCGTAGTACCCGCGTACGTAACGAGCGTGAAGCGTGTTGCGCCATCTGGTATATCAAAATAGAAGCCCATGTTGTTGACACCCAATGTGAGCCAATCCAAGCATTATAGCCAGATTAAGGCCATATTTTAAGCCACAGAGCCGGTCGGTGCTTGCCTTCGATGCCGCCATTTGGCAAAACGAAGTCTCGCGCTGGCGCGAACTTGTTCGAGAGCGCCGCGATCACCTCACACGTACGCACGCACGCATCTCATGCGTGCGTACGTAACGCGATACGTGCGCGTTGCGGTCTGCGCATTCGCACTACGCAGAACGTGGCGTCCTAACGTACGCAACGCTGCCACGTACGCAGCGTACGAAATATTGAGAGTTTTAGTACTGCGGAATGGTGCTACGTACGCATCACGCAAGCGCCTTGCGTTACGTGGCGTCGTTTGCCACTAATCGGCTTTTAGTACGCCGTAGTACCCGCGTACGTAACGAGCGTGAAGCGTGTTGCGCTATCTGGTAGATCAAAATAGAAGCCCATGTTGTTGACAGCCAATGTGAGCCAATCCAAGTGTTATAGCCAGATTATGGTCATATTTTAAGCCACAGAGCCGGTCGGTGCTTGCCTTCGATGCCACCATTTTGCAAAACGAAGTCTTGCGCTGTCGTGAACTTGCTCGAGAGCGGCGCGATCAGCTCATACGTACGCGCGCACGCATCTCATGCGGGCGTACGTAGCGGCTGCGTACGTAACGCGATACGTGCACGTTGCGGTTTGCGCATGCGCACTACGCAGAACGTGGTGTTCTTACGTACGCAACGCCGCCTCGTACGCAGCGTACGCAGTACTAAAACTCTCTATTACCCAACGAAATTAACGCAGCCGAGTACGCGCACCACGTCACGTCGAAATGTATTGGCGCCTAGACTGTGGCATGTATACATCATGTTCTTGCATGACGTGCATCTCATGAGTATCATGTTTGCACCAGTCACGTACCTTCGTCCTCTATTGACGTCACGTAATACCGAATTTCGCATATGTTAAGCTTGCGAAACTGCCGCGAGTGCATCATCGTGCAGTTTAGCACGTAATCATGTTGTTACATGACACGCATGTCGTGATTATGATGTTTGGATGTATTTTTTACCTATGTCATCCGTTCGCGTCACGTAATACTGAGATTGACGCATGTGAAGCTCGCGTAACAGCCGTGACTGCATCATGAGCGTAGCAAGTAGTGATGTTGTTACATGACACGCATCTAATGTTTATCATGTTTGCACCAGTCATATCACCTCGTGACCCATTCACGTACTATAATACCAAATTTGGTATATCTGACGCTACGAAACGGCCACAAGCGCATCATGAGCATGGTTTGTAGTCATGTATTCACATGACACGCATGTCATGATTTTCATGTTAGAGTCTGTCGCTTATGTTCGCCATGCAATCATACCATACCATATAATACCAGTTTTGCAACAAGCCATATGAACGAAACCACCGCAAGAGCTGCAGGACCATGAAATGTAAATCATGACATTCATACCATACTTTTCAGGATTTTCATGTTATGACCAGTCAGATGTGTTCTTCATACAGTCATGTTATGCCATACCAAGTTTGGTACGATACCATTACCAAAACAACCAGGAGAGCTAAAAGTCGTAGGTGGCTGGATAGTAGATTGATGGATAGATAGATAGATAGATAGATAGATAGATAGATAGATAGATAGATAGATAGATAGACGGATAGATAGATAGATAGATAGACAGATAGATAGATAGATAGATACGCTCAAATTTGCCGAAGTTCACTAAGAAATGCTTCGCAACTAAAACATATTAGACAACATGATAATCATGACACGTATGCCATGAATGTCATTATTTATGTTTCATGGTCCTGTACCTCTTGAGATGGTTTCGTTCACATGGCATGTTGCAAAACTGGTGTGGTATGACATGACTGCATGGCGAACACAAGCAACAGTCCATAACATGAAAGTCGTGGCATGCTTGTCATGTAACAATATGACTACTTGCCACGCTCATGATGCGCTCGCGGCCGTTTCACTAGCGTCACATATACCAAATTTGATATTACGGTGCGTGAATCGAAGACAAAGGTATGTGACTGGTGCAAACATGATAATCATGAGATGCCGTGTCAAGTAACATGACTACATGCCACGCTCAAGATGCGCTGGTGGCCATATCGCTTGCTTCAGTTCTACCAAAGTTGGTATTACGGGACATGAATGGATGACGAAGGTATGATACTGAAGCAAATATGATAAACCTGCAATGCGTGTCATATAACAACATGACTACATGCCACACTCATTATGCCCTCCCTGCTGTTTCCCTAGCTTCACATATGCCAAAGTCGGTATTACGTGACGTCAATAGGTGACGAAGCCAGTGGTGCAAACATAATAATGATAAGATCCGTGTCATGTGAAAACATGACTACATGCCACAGTGAAGGCACCAATAAATTCCGACGGGACGTGGTGTGCGTGCACGCCGGCGCTCATTTTGTTGCGTCATGCCAGCGTATCCACGCCAGGCGCCGCTCCTTCCATATAATCGCGGGCGCGCGCCGCGCTGCATTGCTTTGACGCATGCGCGTTTCAGCGCATCCGGCGTCCCTCCGTGACAAAAAGACGGACACGCAGTGTTGTCAGGGTAACGCATTGGCGCAAAATCAAGCATGTCGCATTTCGCACCGGTTGCCATCGGGCTGCGCCGACGGAGCCTGGTCGCGCTGGTCGTGCCGGTCACGCCTGGCGTCATACTATATATAGAGTGCTCGCGTTTTAAATGCGAAGCATTTCTTAGGCGACTTCTGCGACTTTCAGCCTATCTATCAATCTAGCCGCCAATAACTTACAGCTCTCCTGGCCGTTCCGATAATGGTATTTATACCAAACTTGGAATGGCATAACATGACTGCATGAAGAACATAATTGACTTGTCATAATAATAAAATCATGACATTCATATAATCAAAGACATAATTCACATTTCATGGAGCTGCAGCTCTTGCGCTGGTTTCATTCACACGGCGTGTTGGAAAACTGGTATGGTATGACATATTTGCATGGCAAACACAAGTGACAAACCCTAACATGAAAATCATGACATGCGTGTCATGCATACACATAACGTGTTGGAAAACTGGTATGGTATGACATATTTGCATGGCAAACACAAGTGACAAACCCTAACATGAAAATCATGACATGCGTGTCATGCATACACATAACTACATAGCTCGCTCATGATGCGCTGGCGGCCGTTTCACTAGCTTCACTTATAGCATAATTGGTATTATGGGACGTGAATGGATGATGGAGGTATGATACTGGTGCAAACATGATAAAAATGACATGCGTGTCATGTAACAACTTGACTACACGCTACGCTCATGATGCGCTCACAGCCCTTTCGCTAGCTTCATATGTACCAATCTGGATATTACGCAACGCGAACGGACGACATTGGTAAATGACACAGCCAAGCATGATGATCACGACATGGGTGTCATGTAACAACATGACTTCATGCCACTCGCATGATGTGCTCGCGGCTGTTTCGCTAGTTTAACAAGTACCAAATTCGGTATTACGTGACGTCAATAGACGACGAAGGTATGTGACTGGTGCAAACTCGATAATCATGAGATGCGTGTCATGTGGGAACATGAATACATATCACAGTCAAGGTGACAGTACATTTTGACGTGACGCGGTGCGCGTGCTCGCCGGTGTTGCCAGCCCAGGTGCGGGTCCTCCCATATACTCGCAGGCACGCGACGAGCTGCGTTGCTTTGACTGCATTCGCGTTTCAGTGCGTCCGGTGTCCCTCCATGACAAAAGAGGCAGACACAGAGCTGTCTTGGTAACCCATTGGCACGAAATGCAATATGTTGCATTTAGCGCTGGTTGCCGTCGGGCTGCGCCGTCGGACGCTGGTCACGCCGGGCGCGCCTGGTGTCAGACTATAGTGTGCTCATGTTTTGCTAACGTAGCGTTGCTGTTCCCAGCATGCGCGCGTGTCAACGCTACATTGGTGTATATTGGGTCCTTCATAATGAGCTCACGGCCGTTTTGCTAGCTCCAGATATACCAAATCTTTTGTTACGTGACGTCAATGGATGACGAAATATATTACTGGTGCAAACATGACAATCTTGACGTGCGTGTCATGTAAGAACATGACAAGATACCACGCTCATAGCGTGCTCGCGAGCGTTTCGCTAGCTCCCCGTATACTATATTTGGTATCGCGTGAATAGATGAGGAATGTAAACGACACCTGAAAACATAATAATCATGACAGAGAAATCATGTACGGCATCATTTACTTTCACCTCGCAACGTTGTACTGATTTAAAAGTGACATATCAACCATTCTCATTCGTGCTTCGCATATGATCAATTCCCATTGTACGCGGGATCTGCCTTTTTTGCGCACGTGAACGTGCTGGGCGAATGGGGGCGGGAGCAGCGAGTTCTATCAGTGGCGCAACTCTGCTACGTAAAGGTAGCATATAGAGCAACTCCAAAGAAATCTAACCATGCACATACCCTCTCAAGCTTTTTGAAGCGAAAGACATTAATGCTGTTTCTTTTTAAAGCAAGTACCACAGCGGCATTATGCTGAAATGACATTCTGTGGGCCGATTCGAAATATAATATAAAATTTAAGTACATATTTTGAAAATGCGAAGAAGTATTGAAGCTCTAAGCGTCTGTCCCTATAAATATGTCTGGATGCAGGGAATGGTATGATTGGAATGATGATAGAAAAGTATTTTTGTTACAGCCTCCAGTGGTAAGTACTTCAGCAGTGTGCAATGAGCACAATGAGTGGCTCGCCTTATCTATCACAGCTTGGTCTCATCTATCACAGCGCCTCATCTATCACATCGAACACCACGAACGAATACTCTGCCTTTTTACTGCGTTCACGTACAATATAGAGTCTTCAAATTGTTACTTCTTCACTCTGTCAGTGTTATTGGTGGCTGATTATTCAGGCGTGGTTTCATAGCAAGGCTTGATAATATGCCGCTTATTTTGCGTTTCTGTGCTCTATAACAGCTATTCATAAAGTCTGAGCTGTCTCTTTGGGTTGACTTAAGGCTTTTTACAAGGATGGCTATGGATATATCGGCATTATTTTTGTGGACAGATGCAGCTGGTTGGTCAGCTAGCGCATTTCCTTGGCTGTCGTCGTGGCCCGGCACCCAGTATTATCCTACAACTGCAGTACTTATATTGAGCATAGGAGTCAATAGAGCTAGACGATCACCGTATTTGTGTGCTTTCTGTGAGAGTAATGGCCCCTTTGAAGAAGTAAGCTGCTGGATTGATATTGCTTGAAGTTACCATTCTTTGCTATTTCATTAGTTACCCCACTCTTAAGACGTATCAATAACTTTTTGGGTAGATGCTTGTTTATTAAAGAAACATGCTTTAACACGTGTCTCAAAGTGTGCAAAGCTATGCCTGAATAAGTATTCCGCCGTCGGGGTGTGCCATGCTTTCAAGCTTAAATGGGTATGTTAAAAATTGCATGATGTATAATAAGTAAAGCGGGCGCAGTAGCACAAGTGTCTCGACTATGAAAAAATGCGCCGAACACCTTTACCACTGGGCCGTGCCGATGGACGCTGGTCGCGGGGGTCGCACCTGGTGTCAGACTATAGAGTGCTCGCGTTTCGCTAACGTAGCGTCACTGTGCCCAGCGTGCGCGCGCGTCAGCGCTACATTGGAGTATATTGCGCCCTTCATAATGCACTCGCGACCGTTTTGCAAGCTCCACATGTACCAAATTTCCTCGCCGTGGTGGTCTAGTGGCTAAGGCACTCGGCTGGTGGCCCGCAGGTAGCAGGATTGAATCCCGGCTGCAGCGGCTGCATTTCCGTTGGAGGCGGAAATGCTGTAGGCCCGTGTGCTCAGATTTAGGTGCACGTTAAAAAAACCCAGGTGATTGAAATTTCCGGAGCCCTCCACTCTCCACATAATTATACGGTGGTTTTGGGACTTGAAACCCCACATAGCAATCAACTCTCTTCAGTAATCTTTCTGGTGTGGCATGTCTGTTTGATGACATATTTTACTATCACCTCACTTTGCAGGATGAAATACAATATTTCGTATCTTTCGCGTGAAACGTAGACAGTTCTGACAAAGTCAGCATAAGGTCCCCTAAGACAAAATTTTGTTCGTACATTTCAGTAGCTGCCTTCGCTATCGGCAGCCCACAAGCGAATGGAACTTTGCTTCAGCAACAACTCATATAAGGTTGCATATTAAGGCAAGCGAAGTTTGGCTGCTAATGCCTTTAGTCACTTTTTGAAGTGCTTGCCACTAGATGCCCAGATGTGTAATTGAAAAATGCGAAGCTTCAATTTTGTATTTGTTTCTTTTGTTCTACAACTGTATACTGTTCTTCAGCACTCCGCTTTGTAAAAAATTTGCAATTAAGAGCCTGAGAAGCAAATAAATGAATATTATTAATTATAAAAAGCCGTGGCTTTGACAGCAGCATCATACACGCACACATTCGAAGAGGCATCACGTAGTAGTTTTGCCACTACGTATTTTCGCGCGCAGTTTGGGGTTACCAATGCGTGGTAAATGAAGCCAAATATTTTGTTTTCTTCACAAAGCACAGATGCATGAAATTAGCTGATTTAGTTCTTTTAACGTTACTTAGAAATGCGTTTGAGGTCAGTATGCAGACTGCGCACGGAACATTCTCTCTTGATCGGCCTCTTCCGCATTGATTGATTGATTGATTTGTGGGATTTAACGTCCCGAAACCACCATATGATTATGAGAAACGCCGTAGTGGAGGACTCCTAAAATTTCGACCACCTGGGGTTCTTTAACGTGCGCCCAAATCTGAGCACACGGGCCTACAACATTTCCGCCTTCATCGGAAATGCAGCCGCGGCAGCCGAGGTTTGATCCCGCGACCTGCGGGTCAGCAGCCGAGTACCTTAGCCACTAGACTACCGCGGCGGGGCCGCCTCTTCCGTATTCCTGCGCTGCTCTACTGTGTTTCTTTGGGGTTTTGTTAAGTACCGGGAGGGTTTGTATTGCAACAAACAAAGCCCCAATATAAAGAGACTTTTTTTGCTTTTCTGCAATGGGAACTGTAGTTGAGCCAGGGTTCCTAAAACAGGGGGATTCTACGATACACGCATTTGCAATCCTTGAAGAACCACATGTTGTGGGTAATCTATAACTTATTGTCAATATTCTAAGCCAGAAACAGAAGGGGCTTCAATATAGACCCTGGATGAACGCCTGGTGGGATATGCGCAAATGAAGTATCTCCAGCCATCTGCAGTGATATTTGGTGGTTCTCTTCTTCATATACTATGGGACGCGTTTACATCTTGTGAAACAGAAGCTAGATGTAATCTTGGAACCTGTATTTCGAAAAGTTAATTCGAGCGCAGAAACTGGACACGATCACTCACACACGCACACACCCATGCATCAAACACACAGTGCTCGAATTAAGTTTCGCACTCGAAATAAATTTTCGAAATGCTCTACCAACTATAGCCCAACAACAAGTTCTCTTGAAACCTGTACCTTTGCTTATTTGGCAAACTTCTTCATAATTGAAGAACCCTGGAGTTTTAGATTTAAAATTTTACGTTAGTCAACTACTAAAGGAAATTCTTGAGAACGCACCTTCTGAAAGCTGGGAATGAGCTGGGCTGCACGATTGTCCTATCAATAGGTGGCCCTTTCCACCTTTCCAATGAAAAGTTTCTAAAACGTAAGAAACTTACGTAGAGCCCTGATGACTTCAGAGTATCAATTCTAGGCTGTCCCGAAAGCCCACGATGCAACGCTTCAGCATGTTCTAAGAGACTCACGTGGGAACGCTCCGTGATGTTGCCCTAAGAACTGTTTTCACAAAGGTTTTTCTTACCATGTACTCCTTTTTTACCTTTATGTGCTGTACAAGCACATCAGAGCATGCGACCCGATCTTTGCACTGTGGGGAGAACAGAACTGCGAGGCACGTTTTCCTTGTACTGTCATTTGCGACGACCACTGAAGTTTATTTAAAGCTTGATGTATGGACAAAGTAGCCTTCTCTTGATCATAATGCCTTATGTAGAATTGTGTTGCGACCACTGAAGTTTACATCAAAGCTTGATGTATGGACAAAGTAGCCTTCTCTTGATTATAATGCCTTATGTAGAATTGTGGGCATGACCAACAAGACAAGTATACTTGTAATTATTTCAAACTAAAGAAAGCTGTAGTTTTCCAAGCTAGCCACCTGTATTGTGGCGTGGGCGTTCACCAGATAAAAATAAAACGTTTACCATTGTGCAGCCTGGTATACATAAGTGGGGCACTCTTTTCGCAGAAAGTGGACGCAGCGAAGGAAATATGTTGTCTTTGCAATCCGCAAAGTTCACTTTACCTTTCTGTACCATGCACAACAGAACCATACGTGCTACAAACGGCCTTGACCTTTCGAGACAGTTATCTATTTATTAAAAAAATACACCGAAACACCTAGCAATAACGAGTTCAATAAGTTCTCCAACTGTTGCTCAGAAATACCGCGCATATCTTGATATTTTCTTTTGCGCGAAGCCACGCACTATCAAAACAGTACAGAAAGGGGTTGGCAGCAGCACAGCCCTTTTGCGATGGCCTCTTCGCCTCCAACTGAATGCTGGGCTTTAAATCTCCTCGTTTCATAAAAACACAAATTTGCTGAGAACCACCTTTGCCCGCTGCTGCTGAAATCGATTGAAGCTACAATCTATAACGCAAGCAAAATTAACATACGTGAAAGCCAACGGACATGAACCTAAGATAATTTTTGAAAAGGTACCTTATCTAATGTCTTATTAGTCGTCCTTTCTGTTCATTTGAAGAATGTGGTTCGTGCGACACTTCCCAGGTTTCACAAGACGAATACAAAACATTTTAAAAAGTTTATTGAAGCATTACTTGCCATGGTTTCAAAAACATGTGCAAGACGTCTTGAAGAGGGATTGTAATGTCGCGAGCAAAAACAAGACCTGCAGCCAGGAGTTCACCGAACCAGAGCAACGAAAACGTTCTCTTCTTCTTCGTAGCCCAAAACGGGTATAAGCCACAGCGGCTCGTTCATCAATGGTGGCATTACCCCCTCTCCCAAGAAGCATCGTCTCGATGCTGTACATGAAGGCAACAAAAAAAGAAAATGAAATGAAAATTACCATGCAAGCAAAATCAATGGCGTAAGACGGAATAACATAGTTGGTTGTGGAGCCAAGAGTTAAATGAGAAATAAGAAAAATAGGAAAGAATGTAAGGGAGAGACGAATAAAGTCAGTCACTCACTGGCGATTCACAGCGCGAAAAGAATCGTTTCAGCCGTGAAACGTGAACGACTTCAGTTAGCGGGGTGAAACGGGAACGTCTCGAAGTGCCTTCTGGGAGAACCTCGTATGTGACGTCGCTGAGACGTCATACGACTTTGTAAGGGCCGAAGTAGCGGCGAAGAAGCTTTTCTGAACGGCCCTTACAAGGTCGTGCGACGTCTCAGCGACGTCACATACGAGGTTCTAGGCACTTCGAGACGTTTTCGTTTCACCCCGCGAACTGAAGTCGTTCACGTTTCACGGCTGAAACCATTCTTTTCCTCGGGCATGGCAGGGTCCGCGCGCTTGAAGAGCCAAAGCATGTCCTCGACAAACATGGATACTCGTTCGTTCGGCCGCTGGTTTCTGCAGGATATGGCTTGTTCAGCCCTCTCCTTCCGCTCGGTGTTCCGAAAGGCGTCACGGAGCTGACGGCTAAACTCTTTCCAGGTTGCAAAGGAGCCCTCGTGGTTCTCGTACCACGTCTTCGCAAAGTCCTCGAAGTAAAAGTAAACTCGGCGCAGCTTGCGAACATCGTCCCATTCGTTGATACTGGCAACTCGATCAAAGTGGTCGAGCCAGTCATCAACATCCTCGAAGATGTCTCCATTAAACGGCTTTGGTGTCTGTGGCGCATGAAAAACATGGGCGAGAGGAGAACCATGGGCATCGCTGGTTTGGACCGCCTGGCTTGTCATCGTAGTTGCCATCTTTCTGGTTGTCGATGTCAAGGGACCAAATTCAGGGGGTAACCCACGCAGGCGGCGGCTGCTTCTTGCTCTGGGAGATGTAGCTGTCTCCACGATGGCCGACACAGCCGAAGTACACGTACCCAGCACCTCCACCAGTAATGTCGCGAGCAAAAACAAGACCTGCAGCCAGGAGTTCACCCGAACCAGAGCAACGAAAACGTTCTCTTCTTCTTTGTAGCCCAAAACGGGTATGAGCCACAGCAGCTCGTTCATCAATGGTGGCAAAATGTTGGCTTTATAGGATGCAGTTTGCCATCCCTTCTAAGTAGTACGAGAAGCCTGTTTGATGCCTTTTCGAAAAAGCAGTCGTAAGACAGATTCTTTGGAACTTTATTAATCAGATATTTCAGTATTTATGAAGACAACTTAATACACAATAATTACGCTGTTCTAGAAAGAATTCCAATAACCCGAAAGAACAACAGCCGTGGAGCTAAGACCACGTATTTAACGTTTTGAATGCCATTTTTTAATTACCAGTGAATGCGGTACTAGAAAACCTTGTGGTTGGATCAAGAAAGGGGAGTAAACGGCTGGAACGATGATTCTCGCACCAATACCTAAATGTTGCGGTATTGTCACCCGAGAAAAGCAGCAATAGTTGTATATTCTGAGATGTCGGATAAAGGTATTTCAGATGCAAAGTAGGTTATGGTCGTGGCTTGTCCCTTGTCCATCGTCGTAGCTAGGCACCCATTAGATGGAGCACCCATTAGATGGCTCTGTGGTAGAGCACTCACTTCCCTATGGCGCGTGGTCTGCTTTCAGTGCAGACATCAAGCGGCATCGCGCTTCTCTGTATAGTAAAAGTGCTTACTTCTCCTTGATGTCTCTTTGGTACAGCCCTCGTTCCACTGCGGCATGTGCTCTAGTATCAGTAGAGACCGTTAGTCACACTGAGCTGCACTGAACAATAAAAGCGCTTACTCTCCTCTCTCCCTGACACACAGCGTGTAATATGAATGAAGACATGAGCATGAGTTCGATGGAGGCGAGCGCTCCCAAAGCGGCCAATTGCGCAACCACGAACGTCTACGGTCATGAACCAAGAGTACCTCTTTACAGCACTTCAGGTCAACCCATGGCTGCCTCGCTTACTACTCAGCTGGGTTTCCATTATGAGGAAATGTGTGCAATTTTTTGTGATACTGCAATTGAGGAAGTGGTCAGGGCTTTACATAAAAGGTCTTTCTAGACATATCAACAAGTATTTGAAAGGGGTGACTATTCTCCCACATAATAAACAATAGTACCAAATGTGACCAGGGTGCATGTGGGACTAAACGTGGGAGGAGCTGAAGGTATAAGTCAGGTCATCTGTTGCTGCTTAGTACAGCAGGATAAACGTGGCGGTGTCATTTGTTTTTGGGATTGGCAGAGGAAGCGATGCTGGTGAACAAGGTCAGCGTCTGCCCATCTTGGTCGTCCAGACTGTAATTTGGAACCACGGCTCGGTGAGCGCATCTTCGAGCTTCGTGGTAGGTGGTCTTATTTTTTCGGCTTCATTGAGTGGGTGTGGATGCGTGAAAGTACGATAGATAAGGTGATATTGTTTTCACCACCTTCCTCGTTATTTCAACCTTTTTGGCTGAAGAAAAGCAAAGTAGGAACTTCGGGGTGTTGTAGTCGCAGATTGTGGAAGCTATGGTGCTCTATGAGTTGAAATAATAATGGCGAGCCTGGAATGATCAAATATTGTACAGAAGCCTGCGGCTGCTATTAAAGTGGCAAGGACCACCACTACATCTTCACTTAAGTTGGGTGCAAGTAGTGAACATGTCATACACATGTGACTCATACCCACCATTATGTGGAAGAGTGGCTACACTGATCACATAGTGGTCTTGTCGTCTAGGGGACGTTTCCTTGCATCCTACCAAGTTTATATCCAACGCGCAACAGCGCTATACTTCCAAAATCTTACCAAAATTAAAAGAAAATTGCCATCAAGTCGTTTCAAGAAGGGCTGACAGGCTTCTAAGACTGAAAAACAGCGAGAGACACGGCTCTCCACAAGTCACACGTAGCAAACCCTCTTGGGACTCCAGCTTCTAGCTCCCTCAAGCGATGCATCTGGTAGTTCAAGTTTGTGGCGCCCTGGTGGTAATCCGTTTAGGTTGCGATGAAGAAGACTGTGCAATTAGGTAAAGAAGTGTAGCTGAAAAGCTTCATTAAGTTTATGACTATTTCGCCTTATAAAAAGAAAGACAATGTTGGTACATGTTAAACAGTCAACCTGATGGTGAGAAAAGTAAAGAGAACATCAACAATGACAAAGACGTCTTTCTTCGGCACTCCGCTGCTCTTTACAAAGTGTGCACATGCACCGCATTCTAACCTTTCACTCCGGCTAGGTCGACCAGAACCGAGTGAACTGCCCCCAGTTTCCTATTTGGGGAGGGTGGGGGGCACAAGAACACAAGTAAATCCTCGACCCAGCGCTTGTATCGCGTATTTTTTGTGTTTTCTCCCCCCCTTTTTTTTGCGATGATTGTTATGAGCATGCTCCAGCTAGCCCAATTTGATACTTCTGCGCCCAATTTGGTGGCCATTGACCTTCTTCCTGGGTGCTGCCACTTGTACAGCGAAGGGTCCTGCTGGTGATTGTTGTAATCACGTGACTGCACGCTGACATGGCAGTGTCTCCCTATATGTTGGGAGACATCTGCAGCATTATGTCTGACCTCACCAGAATCTCGCTTTCGCAACTGCCCGGCTTTCGGTCGAATATCAATCCAACGTCCTTCAGCTCTTTATTGATGGCAACTTTATCTTTGCGGTGTGCTAATATCCAGCGAAAAGACATATCCAGCGCAAAGACAAGCAGCCTACGTAGATTCTGCTCAATCCCTACTACCGAAAAGAACCTAGGCGTAATCAACATGGTCACAATTTGAAATAACGAATATGGGGTCTTCGATCCATGAACGGCATGTTCTAAACAAGTGCCGAAAAACAATTGAAGCCAGCCAGTGCACGTAAAGCTATGCCAGGCTTCTCTAGGAGACTATACCCTACAAAATTTTCTAGCCATTTCATCAAGTGCGACGCCAGAGTAAGTATTTTAATATAGCAAACCTGGCTTCAGTTAAAAGCTCAACGTATGGCTAGTCTCCTAAAGGTTACCAAGTCGTCACCACAGATACAGCTACACAGTATGCTTTTTGATGATTGCTATATGGCGACAAGCGGTACACCACAGCCCTAAGGGGCGGTGCCTCTTGTGGGCGCTGCTTTTGTCTAAGATTGTTTGAAAGTCTATCTAGGCCAGCCTCTCAATCATTCGTAATCAGATACAGAGAGAAATGGTATTTGTGAAACCACCTTCCCAATGTTTATAAACGGCGTTTGTAAATATTTATTTAATGTCAGAAGAACTACAATGTGCAAACTTGCCGCTGAGACACACGACGTATTTTCTACAAGAGGTGTCTTAGACGTGTTTTCTTTGTGATGCCATAACAATTTCACACGAACGCTCCAGAAATATTTGTATCATCTTGTGTGCTATCTGAGTTTGATCATCAGGAGGTGTTGGAACGTCGTCCACGTTTTTTGCTTCAGGATACGAATTAGTGGTAGTAGAAAATTGCGCACATGCCTGTGGGGCCAAACGTTTCTTGCTTTTTTACATGTGGCGTGTGTGGTGTGTGTTCGCACATTGACACTGGTGATAAGTTTAGCGTCAGCAGATGCGTTCCACAAAAATTCATTCTCAAGAGGGTGACATTAACAAATATAAAAATAAATAGTCACAAAATGGCTGGGCTATAGCCGAAAGCTTTGTTCCGTAATTCCAGGGCTGTATAAAGTAGGGTGGTTCTGTCGGTACTGCATTGATAGTTAAAATTTGTTTTGCAGCGTGTGGGAAACACGGGTACATAGAAAAACATTGCAAGCGAGCACCTTCTTGAGGGTGTCCCCGTCTTTGGTGTGCAATTGCATAGCAAAAATTGTTAAAGAATAATTCATACCTAGTCACCCAGCTATCAGTATACTGCGTTGTTCTCGGCCTGATAAAACATAACAATGTGCCCCAGATTATTGATACCCAGGGCGCAAAATGCTCAACACTGCGTCAGCACTCCGTTCATTGATAGCTTAAAACATATTAAGCGTACTTTTATACAAGTCTTACGAACGATTGAATCAGGTGCGGTGCCATTGCGCATGTTGTATAAGTGAGTTAACTTGCGTTTTGCATCGCAAGCGTGTTCCATTCATGTTCACCTGACGACGCTAACCAGTACCCTAGTTACCTGCAACATTCTGATAAACTGTAAAATCTTCATTTCATATCAGGTCTTGTACTCTCCAAGTCAATAACCTAGAAGGAATTGCAATGCGATCGGCACAAGCTTTTGAAAAAGTACAAATGTTTTCTTTTTTTTGCAGAACACAGAAGCATATTTTTTCGTTGAGGCAAAAGTATATGCCATTAAATTACATTTTAATATAGAATAGTGCACACAGCCACTGTGAAAATTAAGGAATGTCATGTACACAATTGAACAAAAACATAAAAATTTCTAAGCACAATGAAAGAAATGGGTTGTATTGTTTTTTCTAATAGGGTTGCAGAAACAAGAAGAGTTAAGAGACCAAGTTAAGAAGCTAAGAAAAGTCTAGTGGCTAAGGTACTCAGCTGCTGATCCGCAGGTTGCGGGATCAAACCACGGCTGTGGCGGCTGAATTTCCGATGGAGGCGGAATTGTCGTAGGCCCGTGTACTCAGATTTAGGTGCACGTTAAAGAACCCCAGGTGGTCTAAATTTCCGGAGCCCTCCAGTATGGCGTCTCTCAATATGAAATGATGGTTTTGGGACGTTAAACCCAACAAATCAATCAATCAGTTAAGAGGCTTTGAAAGTTTTTGAGTTATAAGAAATTTCCGATATATAAGACCACCTGATGATGGTGCATATATAGAGCCTATCTCGGTGGTACGTTTGAAGAACAGGTTCTAGAGTATATTCTAGCATTTTGCTAACGAATGATTCCACGAATTCAAAGCAGTATTGTGAACCGTGACTATGTGTAGTCCATTCAATAAAGAAGAGCAACTTAAACCTTATCAATTTCGTGCCTTGAGAAAAAATGGTCATCTTTCTTCTTTTCAATTTACCCACAAAAGCAAGATTTACCCACAATTTACCCACAGATTTACCCACAATTTACCCACAAGATAACAAAGATACTGCCATCCATAGCAGCAAGGCGTGTGAAAAAGCGCCAGGCCTGCGCGAATGGCGCAGCACAGTCACAGCGAAAACTTTTGTTCGCCGTTAGTAGCATCTCCCGCCGATGAATTAACGCAACCAACAGCGTAGCAGCGAATACATGCGATATCTGTAGAGTGCGCTATTTGTTTCACACATATGCAGGTTTATTAGCATGCACAATGCTTGTGATTTTCAGTTTTACAGAAAAAAATCGCACCTGTAGTAATGCTAAAATTCATACCATTTTAGTTTTATTCAAGGTTCACAGTAACTCTAATTTATTACAATGCACAAATGGTAATAAGAATACACAAATCCGCTGACACTCCCTGCGTTATGTATTTCTTTTTTGCATTATGTATTTCTTTTTTTGCATTATGCTTTGATATATTACCGGTTTGTATGCGAATAAAGACATGTGAATTGTACCGTGATAGATAACTCGGCAATCCGCTCGCCCATAACGCGAATAGTACGCACTGCATTCTTGAATTCTCAAAAAAGAAACCCGGCTGCAGGAATACTGATGAATGAAAGTGCAGCAAGCAGTGAATTCCGAACCATTGTACTTGTTTTTATCTTGAAGACGTGGGTCACCAGGCAAAAGTTTGTTGCAACTGCATCCTTGCCAAAGACATCGTTTCCGCAGCTACCGAATGAAGCACTCGGCATTCAATGTAATTCGAATCGTTCCGCTGACCATTGGACTCTGCAGTGAGGACGTACACCAAATCATAAAACGCACCTAACAACTTCGCGCACAACAAAGAACGCAAGCAAGCGCAGAACACTAACCCCGTGAGGGGATGTGTCAATTCGCAAACAAAATTTATGAGCGGGCTTTGCCATGTATACCATGTAGGGCAAGGGCTGTACTAAGTAATAATGGCGTAGGCAGAGGGCGCTAGGAAAAATATTTTTCGCAATTACAAGCAACATCATAACTTCTTTCTTCATTACACGTACATAACAATGTTCGGGAAACGAAATCTCATTCGTAAACTTTAGTGATTGCTTCGACTATGAAACAAACTTGTTTTTTTTTTGTCACTATTAGTGTTTGTTCTCTCCACACATAGTTGCGCTGCAATCGCAGCTTCCATAACTCCCCATGCAGATGTCGATGGCAATAGCTTCTGAATCACTTTTCACCCGAGCCTTCACGACTATTTGAACAGACCTTGGAGTGGCCTTTCAGCGCCTTTTCTAAACACTCATCCGTTAACTGCTGCACACACACTTGCTTGTTAGCCCCACCGGCATTAATAACAACAAATTTTGTGTGGTAGGCTGGCATTCGCTATGCTATTTTTCGTCATTCTGCTGAGAAGCGTGGTACCCACTAAACACTTGCAAAAAATTTTATGCCACTTGTTCATGCAGTGGCTTATGACGATGAGCAATTGGCCTGAAGTATGTGTGCCTCACAGATATTAGGTGAACAAGAACAAGCTTTTGTAATGCGTTGGAGCATTTTGCGACTCACTCGGAACGCTATTCCCTTTGTGCGACGACTTGTTGTTCATTCGCTGTTTTAAAACGCTTTATGAGTCGCATCAAGGCTGCCTAAGGCAACTTTGCCAAGTCCCAAGCACCGGCGTGGCTCAGTGGTAGAATACTGGGCTAGCACCCAGCGGACGCGGGTTGAAGCCCCACTACGTCATTGTTACTAGGTTTTCCTTGATACGAAGTTCTATGAAGGAAAGACAAGCAGCTGTCTTTAAACTAAATTTTTATTGACGTGAAATATATATATATATATATGTTTATATATATATATATATATATATATATATATATATATATATATATATATATATATTATATATATATATATATATATATATATAAGGGAAAGAAGTGTGTACCTAAGGGCTCGTTTTTTCCGTGTTTTTAACACAATAAGAATGAGATCTAACAGACAGTAATGCCAAGGAATGTACAGGCGAAGTTATTAAAATCAATAGAATGTAAATAAGAAGAAAGAAAAGTGGATAAAAAATTACCAACAGGAATCGAACGAGACCCTCGTTCATTGAACGAGGGTCTCGTACAGGCAGACTTGGTGTGTTTAGGTTGTATAAGAGGGACAATTATTCAGCTGCCCACTGATAATAAGTTCACGTGCTACGTGATGCCAAACACGCGCATAAGAGTGTTTTCACACTCGTCGTTTGGCTTATAGATGGCGCTGACTGTCGCTCCTACTTCTAAATTCACAGATAAACCCAAAAAAGTGGATGAAGGGAGGGCCGCTGTGATAGCTCAGTGGTTAGAGCATCGAACGCGTAATTCGAAGGTCGTAGGTTCGATTGTTGCTCACAGTTGGTAATTTTTTCATCCACTTTTCTTCCTTATTTACAGTCTATTGGTTTTAATAATTTCCCCTGTACATTCCTTGGCATTACTGTCTGTTAGATCTCATTATATATATATATATATATATATATATATATATATATATATACACGAAATTCTATGAAGGAAAGACAAGTAGCTGTCTTTAAACTACATTTTTATTGACGTGAAATATATATACATATATGAACGTTTATATAACGCGCGCGTGCGAAGCAGCTTTATTGACGCTTTGCTTGGGGTTCGAGCTTCATCAGAATGAAATTTGTAGCAACATTAATGTTAATATACATGTCTATAACAAGCACAGCGAAGATGTACTAACAACTGATATATAGGTATAGAGTTATCGATGATAATGCGTATGAACCACTGAAAAAAATAGCTCATACAAGTGGTACACTGATGATGCTGAAAGAAAACACGTGTGGAGAGGAAAAGATCCATTTTGCTTGGAAGCACAGCCACTATTACAAAGAACACACAACACAAGCGCTTACACTAGCAAGAAGGATTCTTACCAACTGGCCTGATACAATTGTTTATTGAGAAGAAAAGAATACAGTAAAAAGTAAAAATAATGCCGGGAAGGTAAAAACTATAAAAGCACAAAGGTGCAAAAACTTGACAGCTCAATGAACAACGTAAGAACACCTGCTCACAAGACGTGGATTACAAAGACGAACACATATTTGCGAGCACATTCATTTAAACCATGCAGGCGCGATGGTATCAAACTTGTGAATTAGGAAGGATTCCCGGCCTTCCTTGTCGTAATTCGAGCCAGAGGCAAACTCAAGTAACGCGGCATTAAAGTTATTCAAAGAGTGACCAGGCAGTTGAACAGGTTTTTTGTGTAGCGTATCGGGCGCCTGACTAACACATGCTCGTGACGTTTTGGATGTGTGTGCAGCCTCACCAAGTTCACGTGCTTTTTTGGCTTTTGCGTTTGCATAAAATAGGTTCTTATGTGCGAGTCGCATCAAGTGTCTCGTAAAGATTTATCCTTGGGCCAATTTCGTTTCTAGTTTTCGTTAGTGACTTTAACTTACACGCTGAATCTAACATGTGGGTCTCCAGACCAAGCTATTACAATAGAAGAAATGAGATTGAACGCGGTGTCGTTGAACAACAGACCTAATCCAGAACAAACTTTGAAGTTTTGCAAGTGGAAAATGAACTGAAATGAATGCGGAGAAGAGCATCCACCTATATTTTACTGAAAAAAAAGAAACTGACACCACTTTCTGTTTGACTAGTTACCGTTCAAATACTAAGATCATGACTGAATACTGGTTGCGATGCGGTCAAGCGACTGGTCTTAAAATGCGAACCTAGACCGTGTAACTGGGAAAACCGCCGTTACCTAAAATCATATAAAAAATTGGGACTTCTAGCCTTAGAAGCATATTTAATTTAGGCCAAGCATGTTTGTTGCCATGAGTGTGACAACGCTACCTCGGTGCACCTCGTATTCTGCGCATGTTGTGATGTAGGCTGCCTGTACCTATATATATATATATATATTTTTCACCCCGTTTTCTCCAATAAACAACAGCTGTGAGTCAGCGCTGTCTTTTGTTTCTGTTTTACTCCTTCCCTGTTCCGTATTTTTCTAGTGTTGCGCTATAAGTAAGTTCACGATTAATCCTAACCAACTGGCCCAACTTACCGTCTTACTACTTTGATGTATAAAGTTAAGTACCACGTATGCCCACAACTTCCCTAAACAGCAAGGATGTCGGGGATCGATCGATATGTGGGGTTTAACGTCCCAAAACCACTATATGATTATGAGAGACGTCGTAATGGAGGGCTCCAGAGATTTCGATCATTTGGGGTTTTTTAACGTGCACCCAAATCTGAGCACATGGGCCTACAACGTTCCCGCCTTCATCGGAAATGCAGCCGCCACATCCGGGATTCGAGCCCGCGACCTGCGGGTCATCAGCCGAGTATTTTAGCCGCTAGACCACTGCGGCAGGGCAAGGATGTCGGGGAGAAGTGGCCTAAAGACTTAAAGCTAATCCCCCCTCCCCGTCATATAATCCCACCTCCCCGTCATATATGCCTAGCATTCCTTTTGATACATTTGTTGCAATGATGAAAAAGAAATAGGGACAGCAAAGAAAGCAAAAATAGCAATTGAGATTTTTTTTAACAAGCTGGCAGAAGGCAAATTTTCAGAAACACAAAAGTAAGGGTAAAAGTCGTAATTAAGTTTGAAGCAATGTGTTTTGAAGGTTGCAACGCATGTAGTCATCGAAAAATAACTACCTAATATTGAAGGAAGACAGCAGAAAACTGTTTTAGAAACATACTTAGTGCGGGTCCTACGGAACTAACAATTGTTTGGTGTATCGGTTTAGACAAGATGACCAATTTTTAGCCAGTTCACAATGTTCATGATTTGAGTGGTGGTAGCGCTAATAATTCTACAATTAAAACGACACATAAGCTTATACTTATATAAGTGGTTAACTCGAAATATATTGTATTTCAAAAACACCGCATGCGTACGCTCATTGTGAGGCATTAAGCAATAGTTCGTAAGTCTTCTTTGTGCAGGGTGAATGGATTACCTGATATACATATTTTTAACATTTTGAACCGAGCTAGATGGAATAGCGCAGCTACAATGCATACCGGGTGTCCAAGCTAGTTCTCGTCAGAGTTAAAGAAAATTGTGACACACCTGAGTGTGCCTCAATTTGCAAAGACATTTTGCCTTTTCTCTTCACTACTCTCTCTCTCTCTCTCTCTCTCTCTCTCTCACTCTTGAAGCGACAAACCTGCACAAAAAATTAGAAACAGAAATTTGTAGATCGGGGTGCAGAATGTCCGATTTCATCGATTTCATTGTATCTATGACTTTATATCCTTTAAGCATTAGTGCTCGCCAGCTTACTACAGATGACCGCGAAACATGAAAAATGCCCCGTGACGTATCCACTCACGTGCCTATGCGCACCATGATTTCGCTCACAGTGCAAACTTTTAGTTGGGCATGCGTAACGTGCCTATGTAGGCAGCATGGTTAAGGAAGAGAAGTGCGCGTGCGCACTATGTAACGTGTACTCAATGAATACCTGCGTACGCCCCCCCCCCCCAAAAAAAAAAAAGCAAGGCGCACGCGAACGTAACGATACGTAGCGCTAGCTACGTGACACTCTTGCGAGGTTACAGTGAACACAGGGCAGAAGACTTAACTAGGACGACTGGTGTGACCCAAGGGCTTTTCGACGGCTAAATAACATCGCCGCTAAGCATTTCTTGCACTTGATTTCGAATGGCTTCACGTTCTCTCGGTGACACACGGCACGGGCTTTAGCGAGAGGTCGCGCATGCTCACTGGTTATGACCCATGCTTGACAATTGTTGTTTTCGCCACCTTGGAGGAGGTCACCGAACAGTCACTGTACCTTTCTAAAAGAAGGTGATCATAATTTCATCTGCCGCTGGAAAAATCGAAGTGGATGTCGAACGCAGGCACCTGGTTTTGCACGGACAAGTCTTGGGGAGGACTGGTTGGAGATAGTGATCGTGTCGGGAATGTCCCCTACTCCGTCTGGGAAACCAATCACGGTGGCTTTTTTTAGGTGTCGGTATTTTTTGCTGAAGTTGGTTATGAGCACGTCAGTTTATCCATTCTTTAACTAAGCGATACCACTGACGATGTCTTTGGCGATAGAGCTGTCTTTGACAGAACAGATTGATCCATAGTAACCGTGATGTGTCTTCAACGGAGCTGCATGAATGCTCGATGTTCGGAAAGGAAATCCATGCGAAAGATGACATCGCGGGAACACTGTCGCAGGACTATGAAGCACGCTCGGTAAGACATCCGCTGACACTCGCTCGTGTGGTACGATACCACGTATCACTGCCATATTTTTATGGCCTGTCCACAGTGGTTGCGCTTGTTTACAGCACGTGATTGTACGCCTTTATACAGTCATAACAGAGAGCAGAATCGCAAAGATTGCTCATCGCCATATAAAAGACGTGGCGCTCTTTGGCAACTCATGGCGTTTGCGCAATAAACTACCATTAAATATCGACCACAGTGGACTCCATCGGCACCTTCCACACAGTTTTATGATCAATCGGTCCACGTTCTTCACAGTCGTCTATAAGATGTCAAGCGCTATGTTGGTACTATCGCAAGTTCGGCAACACTGCGCGCAAATTCGTACTACCCTGCTAGCTGCACAACTTCTGAACTTCTCATGCGCGGACGGAAACCATTTCACATTGGAGTAGGTGAATCAAATGAACCCTAATTTATACTTTAGGTTTAGGAAAAATGGAAGCTTGAAAATACAAAAAAAAATTGTGATCATGAGGTTCTTACTCAGGCATTCTCATCTTCTACGAGACTACAATGGAATTTGTTTGAACCCCTGACAGCTATAATCAATCTAAATTTGCCCAGTACGGTATGACTCGTAATCATATGATTGTTCTTGCGACCATCATATGATAATTATACGATAGTCAGAAATAAAATTTTCATCACAAAATGAACACCCACCACTAGGAGGGACACTAACAAGTTTTTCCAAACTTAATCATGCTTTCCGAGACAGTTTACAAAATTCACTCAGAACTGTTTTGTCTTAATTACCTGTGTTTACTTCACAGGAGTTTACAAAAAGATGTGCCAAAGCTCACAACGATGCATTACATTGTATTAGTTTTTGCAGGTATGTTCAATGTGCTGCTTCAAATAAAGAACAAACTTTAAAGGGGATGAGCCGTTGCAGGGCAGCTTCACCAAGCAAGTGAATGTTGTCGTGATTAGCAAGATTGTGTTCATTGGATCAGGCAGTGTTTTTTTTTCATATAGCAGAAAAACGTCTCGACTTTGTTTGAGCACATCTGCTTCTGTTTAAGTTGACTTCTCATAGCTACAGTGTCTATATAGCACTACGAATTCAAACTCTGTGCCCTACTGTCATGAAAAAAATCTATCAGATTGAAGAGGTAATTAAAACGTACGTGATCGTGACTTACCAACAAGGACACTGTGAGATAGAACGTAGTTGAAGCATAAATCTCTAAATGAAGCAGGAAGAAAATAAGCTTCAGCTTCCGAACACAAGTATACAAGTATACCGAAAAAGTGAGAACAATAACAAGTGTGTACTATATGGGGCCTTTATTGATCCAGTATTTGCACAGCTTCACATCATGCACCACCAAATAATTTCGGGAGTGTTTGCTTGCAAACACTCCCGAAATTATTTGCTAAAGTTTTATCAGCATGTATACGTGAAAAAAATATTGTGCTCAGAGCGGAGCCGTTGTTTAGTGGACTATATGAGCACCAACAATATAGAACAAACAACAAAAACGTGGAATGCATGACTAAAGCTTATGTTCTTAGAATTGTGGCTTTTCAATCTGTACGCACTCACCTCACAATTTTGTTTCCTTAGCATGCATGTGCACTGTACTCTGAGTAGACCGATAATTACTAGCGAAGATAGATTCTATCTCTAGTAACTGTGTAACTTATTTATGACAAGGAACGTAAGAATCCTGAAATAGTTTTCTGCTTATTACCCAAACCCTTAAAACATATGATATCGGCTGACAGCCGAGAACTATAAAAAATGGCCCCTTACCTGCATGTTTCACGCAAATGTCATCAAAAAGATGATTGTGTGACGTGTGGAGAGAGTGAAAAATATGTTATTTGATGTTCTGCGCGAGAAAATTGGTGAATTGTATTCTAAAAGCTCTGCGTTAGAGAGTCTTTGTCCGTGCAGGGAAGGTGAACGAGCGCATCGTGCCACGTTAGACACGAGCGTCGTCCGACAGTTATTATCGAAAACGAAGGAAGGCGTGCGCGCTTACGGAGAAAGATGCGCGCCTGTCTCGGAGGCGATGAGGTGTAGAACGCAAAGTGACGGGCATGTGCAACCACAGTGTCGTCTTAGCAAAGTGTTTGAAACACTTCGCTTTCCGGGCATCGCGTTGCACTGTCAGCGCAGTGTTATACACGTCATGGTCCTTAGAATTTACATATGTGTGCCTTCACTAGTATAAAGCCACGCATACAACATATTGACGTGTTGTTGTGGTGCCTCAGTTATGCGCCACAATTGTTTTTTTTAATTGACAACGATACAAGTATGAACGCTGACACTTGAACAATATTGGAGAGTGCTGCGGATGGGGTTGGCCGTTTAAAGTATCGCTTGGTGACGTTCGAAGTATCGTTACGGCAGACAAATATACAAATGTACAGACAGACAGAAAGACGGATAAAAGCCGGCCAGCCCACTTCGTCGTGCTGGCCGGCTCTTTACAAACGACAACCTGCTATAGTAAGCACTCCTTCTCGTTGCTGTTTTCAAAACTGATTGCTTCCCCATTCCACCTCTGGTCGAAGGCTTCAGCGAAGTCCGTTCAACTGCTCGCCACTTTCAGCTGCCGCTACCATCGCAACAAAGAGGAAATCTTAACAGTGGTGGCAGAGGTGAATGCCATCAAACCCAAATTCATAACAGTGGTTGAGAGCTTCGGGATACGATACTCTATGGTTGGCAAGTCAAACCAGATCTCTGAGCACGAGGATGACCGTTGTGATAGCGTTTGGCTACTCTGAGATACGGTGCACCCTACGTTTGGCACGCCGGATTGGACCCTGAAAGCTCAAGCACGACCGACCTGATATCAGCGTTTGGATACTCTGGAATACGCTACTCCTGTCCTCAACGTTTCACTGATGTGGAACCCGGTACCTCCGTCTCAATCTCAAAGTTGGAGTGAATTCCTGCAGGCCCAAGGACACCCAAGACACTTCGACAGCAGCCACGAGTTGGACCATCGTCGGACTGTGGTTGGTTGAGTGCCCAACGTTTACTCTTCATGTCGCCAGATCTTTCTAGCACAGGCAGATGTTAGGGGAGTGTTTTTTGTTTTGTTGGTTATAATTTATTACTCACGTACTCCAAACCATAATATTCATGTTAGAGTACGGTGAATATCAGTAGTAGAGCATCACGAGGACGAGATCGCGATAAACCAGTACCTTGTGGAGGACCTCCTCGAAATTTGTGAAGCCATGGGGATTTCCGCCGGGTCCGCTAAAACAAGGGAAGCAATTATCGAGGTGATGCGGGCAGAGCAGGTGACGGTTGACGAAGCTGAGGATTTTTGGGAGCTCATTTGCGAGCAAAAGCAGAAGGCCCAGAAGAGTCGCGAAGAGCTCGAAGCTCAAAGACGCAAACAGTGGGAGGCCGAGGAGAGTCGCGAAAAGAGAGAGCATGCTCTGAAAATGAAAGAGCTTGATCGTAAAACTCAAGCACTTAAGTGGCAGCAAGTAGGACGCCAGCTCCAAAACTTTTAGACAGGCGAGAACATCTCGCATTTTTTTGATGATTTTGAAGTTGTCGGCTGTAATGTGGGTGTTAGCCGCGACCTTTGGCTGGAGAAGCTCACCACGTTGTCGCCGTGCAAGATCGCGTATGTGTTGAAATGTTCACCCTCCGAGGAAGCATGAGACTTTAGTCAGGCTAGGTATGCCTCGATAAAATATTTTTTTCTTTCACATCTTGCTGAAAGTCGGAGCGATAGAAACAGCGCTGAAACACTTCATAAGACGCCAGAGGTAGACGATCGCTGAAAAGAGCGCGAGGATGAATCGCGTCAAAGAGAGCAGGAGGCCGACTACGAAGGCCTGGGAACACGGATTACCTTGGAAAGGGAGAGAGAATCCTTACAGACTGGAGAAACACCTTCAGGCGAGTTGATTGGCTTTAAAGGCATCGGGAATCCCGTTCTGTCGAGAGCAGAGACAGTTAGCAACAAGCCCGAGGAAAAGCTAGCTAACAAATCTGAAGCTTTGACTCCACAAAGTGAAGGCAGCGTACTTGCGAGTAAGAATACCAGTGCTGTGAGCACAGTGATCAGTTCTGTTGAGAAGAGTCACCGGAGAAAACATAAGGCAAAGTTTAATAACGCCAAACGCGTGATAGTGGCTAACACAATGGCTCTCGAGAAGCCATACTCCATGTCAGGGCAGAGGTCGGGACAAAGTTCAATAAGAGAAGGTTGAAGTTCAGGCCACTGCTAAGATTTAGATCAAACGCGAAGCGCGTCGTGAAGAATGGAACGTCAATGAAATTACGAAGCCGTAATCTTCGTTTGGTCTCATCTCCAGAGCAGACGCCTAGCAATGACCACAAAGATAAGTTTGTTCAGCCGCATAGAGTTTTGGCAGACCCTGTTGAAGGCAGCGCACTTGTGAATAAGTGTGTCGGGGCTTCCAGCATTTCTAGCCAATCGAAAAGAAAAAGGCTTCGGCAAAAGCGTAGCGCGGAAGAGTCGAGAGGCGTAAAACATGTTAAAGCAGTTGTTAAGTGCCGTGACGTCTTCATTCGAGACGCCAGGTTCAGGGCTACGTGTAAGATCGCGAAAGGGCCCTGTAGGAAATGTTTGAGGCTCATACTATTCACAGAGATCGAGATTAGGCGGAAATCGCGTCACGAAAGACCGAATTTAGGGGAAATTCAAACGCCGAGATCTCCGCCTGGTGTCATCAGTTTTGGTGCAGCGTAGAGGCAATCACGAGGGGAAGCATCGCGTACGCCTCAGTTGTAACAAAGGCTGTCGTTTCCCACCGTGGCGACATGGTCGCTGGTCGAACGGGAGGGGTAAACGACGCAGTGGAGGTGCCCCTTTCTTGGAGTTGTGTGGCTGTGGGTCAAAAGTCGCTGCTACTGAGTTTGGCGAACAGGTTGGTTCGTTGTCCATTTGTCCAGACCGCAACCCGCGAAAGCTGTGGAGTGAGCGACTCCCCAGAGTTCGTCTGAGAAGGGGCCGTCTTGCCATTACCGAGAGTGTATATTGTGTTTCGTTTTGAAAATTATTTTTCTAGTTTTGTTGTCTGCCCGAGAGCAAGGAATGCGTCTCAAGTTTTGTAAGTTTTACTTTCCTTGTCATCGGAGAAGCAGACATTGGCATGTTAGCTCGATTAATTTTGTTTTCGTAATATTTCGAAAGGTAAGAGTTAGTGTGTTTTATTTGAACTGAGAAGGCATAGTAAAAGCCCCTGTTTAAAATACATTTTGTGTTTGACATTACATGTGTTTATGCGCGTCAGTGTAGAGTACCGTTTCACTTTGTTTCGTATAAATCACGCAAGTTTAATTTTCAGTCTTATTTTCTTCTTTTTTCAAGCGTGCTTTCTTTGTAGTGATGATCGTTGGCGGCGCGCATTGAATGTGAGCTTGTCGAGGGACGAACTTTGTTATCTTTAACGGTCTGACGCTTGCAGGAGACGTCATTGTGCGTGATTCAGAAGTGCTTAGTATTCTAAATTGTAGTTTCGGGGCCGAATTGAGTTAACCTCAGCAGCTTCGATTGTCCACAATCTGCCTAAATCACAATTGAAAATCGCTCAAAAAATTCTGCTTGGTTTAACGGTGTCATGCACTGACACTTGGCTAAATGTGCGCCCACATTATGTATTCCTCCCGAGATACGTTGCTCGTGATGCTATTGTTTAGCTCAGCTTAATCTCGAGGAAATATTTTCGTTTCTGCTGGTCTGGCGATTAGATCAGCATTTGGAGGGCGCTTGCTTTGGACAGAGTGGTTTGAATTTGTGTTTGACTTCACCGATCCAGTGATCCCCTGCAGGGCTCTGAAAGTCACCACGGGTGGAGAGAGCAGAACATCCACGATTCTCAATGGTGAACCAGCATCCCTCCTTCCGAGCCGCGCTAGACAGCTCAAAACCCCGTATGAATTGTCAAGCTGCGAGGGTGCTGTTATGCCACAGGCATAATCCTCGTTCGGGAGCGCTTCTTTCCACGAGATTGATATGTGGGGTTTAACGTCCCAAAACCACTATATGATTATGAGAGACGCCGTAGTGGAGGGCTCCGGAAATTTAGACCACCTGGGGTTCTTTAACGTGCACCCAAATCTGAGCACACGGGCCTACAACATTTCCGACTCCATCGGAAATGCAGCCGCCGCAGCCGGGGTTCGAGCCCGCGCCCTGCGGGTCAGCAGCCGAGTACCTTAGCCACTAGACCACCGTGGCGGGGCGCTTCTTTCCACGAGATCGAGCACTGTGCCGGCAAACTGTCTCCCCCCTCCCAGCGCCGCCTTCCATGCAGAAGGTGGCACCGTGCAATTCCGGGGATAACGTCACCTCCTCCGCCGATCCCCGGGAACTGGTCTGAGAGAAGGGACCAAAGACGTTATTTAAGGCCATGCCGGCCCCATGTATAGAGGATTTTGCCCCAGCCGACTTCGTCTTGCTGGCTGGCTCTGTACAAACGACAACCTGCTATAGTAAACACTCCTTCTTGTTGCTGTTTTCAAAACTGATTGCCTCCCTATTCCGCCTCTAGGCGAAGGCTTCAGCGAAGTCCGTTCGAGTGCTAGCCGCTTTCGGCTACCGCTGCCATCGCAACAAGCAGGAAATCTTAACAGTGGTGGCAGAGGTGAATGCCATCGAACCCAAATTCAGAACACTGCGTACGTGCTCCCGTGTGACGTGGCGATGAACCCACATGGAGTGCTCCAACAAGACTTCGGGAGAAGTAACAACAACATAAACTACAGTGAATTTATTCATGATGTGATCCACTTGCAAGGACGCGTTAACATCGGGCAAGGTGCCCGTGATGAAAGGAAGCTTAAGGTAACCTATGCGCTGCTAAGCATGCTACTAATGTTTTCTTCCAGTAGAAGATGGTCTAATTTTTTTGCAATGCATATGTAATGTTCATAAAACTACATGGGCAGCATTGCAACCGCAGATGACGTTTCAACTACATTAAGCCTGTGTATTGACTTTTTCCGAAGCAGTTCCAAGACCTGGCGCCACTATGCGGTAGAATACTTTATTTCCACACAGAATGCTTGCATTCGATTCCTGCTGAAACCAACACATTTATATTTTCCACTCGTGAAGTGAGCGTAACAATGACGGTTTTTCTTCACTCTCTCGCATTTATATTACCTAAGTCTGTTCTCGCCATTCGTCAGTATATATGAACTGTTAAACACCTGTGGCTTATACCTGCCTGCCATGGTTCGCGATGCCCGAGAATATACCACACCTGTCTGGAGAAAAGGCTTTCACGTCGTACGTGACAGCATTTTCACCTTATTCATGTCCTGACCAGGCAGTAATAATCATCACACTATCTTACCCACCCGTACTAACTTTTGTCTAGGTTCAGGAGGTAATTCGAAGAGGAGCCAGACGGAAGCAGTTAGATAGATATATATAGTTAGATACATAGATACGTGCACTACGTGCATATACGTGCATACATGCATTATGTATAGAAATGCCTTGCATTTCAAAGTCAATATCTACGCTGGAACTAATTCCGAGAATTTGGCATGGCATTTAGCTGTTCTACCTCCAAGCAATGCCAGGTCATCAAACTCTAATAGAAAAAGACATTATTCACACGTATTGCCGGTGCAACTGCAATTGTGGATGAAGCAATAAAGCAATAAGCATCACATATATGTTAACCTATGACACATACGCCATGCCGTGTTAATGATAATAGCGGTTCCAACGTTGACTCTACTTTTATAGCAGTATGCTGAACATTAAATTTGTAATAGCATAGTTAATTCAGCACGCTATGCTCAAACATTACTCGACGACGGCGACATTCATCTGCCTCGTGATGTTGTCATGAATTTAACAATACCAAATAGTGAACTTCTTGATGCATGCATCGCTTATCATTGATTCTCGAGGCACGAGGAATTTAGTGAATTTTTAACGCGATAGATTTAGAGAGCTGACTTCATAGAAATTTTGGTGTCGGCGTCGGTGTTGGTGTCATTCTTTGAAAGCGAAAAATCATCATCTTGTGCGTGACCGCAAAATCAAGAGTGATGCAAATAAAATGAATAAAAAAATCTGGACGTGAGCAGAAATCAAGACTGGGTCATATGCACGGCAAGCGGGTATTCCGCCACCCACTCACGCGTGTCTGCTTGTGAACACAATGAAGAAAACGTCCTTTGCTTGAAAATGCAGTGAAAATAACTTTCATGCTTTATACATACACACGCGTTCTGTATACATGTTTCACAGCACACAATGAAATATTGCACTATGATTATGCGGTACAAGCATACATTGCCATCGGGCACCTGTACATGTGTTTATCATCATGACTCTATCGTGTGAAGTGAGTCACCCACTACAAAAGACACAAAGGCTACTGCACATATTCTTCTAAGACTGCATAGTGAGTGCATAGCAACTTCGAAAAGATTTCATTCCCTAAGAGTTTAAAGCGTGCAGTACGGGCGAGATATCGCTGCCGCATTCAGCTCTTAAACGCTAAGTTTAGCCCCAATTTGTCACCTTCACTGCATCCTTGCAGCAGCCATTCCCCTAAGATCATCGGATCACCGTATCTGCTGAAGGTCGAAGAAAAGTGTGTGCATGTGAAGAGCATTTGCCAAATTCCCAACCTGCGCTGCTCTTTCGAATGTTTACCTTGTCCAGGTATTACAAGAAATGTGGTGGACACATTTACGTCTGATTCCTTCGACTTATTTAATAACTGTAGTTACTCGGACTGCTGTATGCACTGTGGCAAGGTTGAAAATATAGGAAAGTAAGCCGCAGTAAGTTAGGTTCTTCTGCTATCCTTATGGCTGCAAGCATGCCGTTTGATCTAGTCCTGCGCCAGACCATACCGCTCCCCCAGAGCAAACCGTGGAACATCGCTACTCTATTTTTACGCTACATCGTCACTGCTGACAAGCCATAGACTTTGGAAAATCTGGTTACAACTGTAGGCACATGCTGCTCGAGTGTGCCATCTCTATTGAAAATCCTGGGTTGGTGGATTCTGAAATCTATCGTTGATATGGTGGAAAGAATAGTGGACATGGTGGAAATATTAGTAGATATGGTGGAAGTATTAGTGGATATGGTGAAAACTGTAGTGGGCATAATGGCTGATGACGGCGAGAGTGCAAAAATGATGGCAGATGGTGGTGGTGGTGGTGGCGAACCAATGGCGGTAACGGTGAAAAATGCCGGCTGATGACGGCTAGAGTGAAAAAAATGGTGGCAGATGGTGGTGGTGGTGGCGAGCCCATAGTGGTGACGGTGGAAAATGCCGGCTCATGGTGGCGAGGCAAAATGTGTTTGTTGGAAGGTTTGGTGAGCAAAGTGGATGACCATGGCATGATGGAAGCTTGGTGGATGGCGGTGGCATGATGAAAAGCACATGACAGTATGTGAAATGACTTATTTGTAGTGTTTCATTCTTGAATGCGCAGACATATGTGTTTACGGTCAGAAGAAACCAACGCTGTTCATTACGCTTTCTAGTACGTTTTTTTTTTTAATTCCTGTGGTGTCAACAACGCTCAATTTCTGTGGAGCAGAGAGCATGCGGCCGGGAAAATGTGTACATTTCACGGACGTGCTTACATCAGTTTGACATCCGTGATGTGTTTTTTTGTTGGTATGTTTAGAAGCTTGGAGTTCTCACTGTGAACATGAAAACGAATGTTTTACATCGGCGCGCAGTTGTCAACAAATAAATGGGCTCCAGTTCGCAATAGCCCCTTTCAATGTTAGAGCAGAACACAGCGTGGTCACTTGATGTCGCCACGCTAGAGACGCAACTCTGGTAATTCTTGCACACTCTATTGTTTGAGCCATACCTTTAGGTTTACAAGGTGCCTGCGAATAAGCATAAACTTTCAACTTTCAACGTGCGTCGAGATGAGCCCCAGCGAATTTGACTTTCACCCTTCTGTTTAACCACCATGATTTCCACAAAAGGTTAGTCATACCGACCGAGCCCGTACAGGTGTTAACGGCGCTTCTGGGTTTCAGTATACACAATTTTGACGAGTAAAAATGACAATACAGCACAGCTGCAGCATCGTTTAACCTAAATTAAGCCTTTTTTATTGTGTACGGTGTCCGCGCAAATGCGACAAACATCGATGCGACGCGCTTGCAGCACTTTTACCAAAGGTACGCCTTCCCTCACCGACAGCCGCCGGTCGCACTCGCCGGCACTTTGTTAGCTCTTATGCGAGAACATAGACACGTCAATTCATACGCTTACTGAACCAATATGATAGCATATTGTTTTTGGCGCCCTGCATTCGTTTTGGAGAAGCCGTTATGTAGCTGTTCTTAATGACACAGCAACAACGGTGCACTGGCACGACTGCTGTTTGCGTCTCGCGAAAAACATCAAAATAAATCGTGTGGCCGAATCTATCGAATGAGTATAGAAGCGTAATAAAGCCTGAAGTGATATCACCTTTTGGAAGGAGCGAGAAACTGATAATAAACTTGCCAGTAACTGCCGAGAAACTCTACCGGCTCCTCAGTCCACTGAGTTGTTTTTTTTTCCTTGCGGTTGTAAATTGTAACAAATACGCAGCGCCGTTGCCATTATCGCAGTGGCAATCGTTACAGGCAGCAGTTGTTCGTGTTTATCAAATGTGCAAAGTTTAGTAGCAGGTGCAGATCCCGTCCCTCCCGAGTAAACGACAAACAGAACTGGAGTTACAGTGACTTTCTGAGTTGACTATTTCTTTCACAGCCACAACGCCATGTGTCGACATGGCTTAGTGTAATAAAGAAGAAAAAAGTCGGCGTGGCTTAGTGGTTAGCGGCAATAAAAAAAAAAAGTGGCTTAGTGGTTAGTGTGCTGAGTTCATAATGCGGAGGTGGCAGGTTCGATCCCACGCTGGCGCAGCTTTTTTTTTTTCACAGGTGCTTGCTACATATTTTTTATACAATCTTTTTTATTTATTTATTGGCAGCTCGTCACGGTGGTTCTGACGCTGCTTCGCGCTCCACCATTGCCGGCTAGAGCGCGCCATCCGCCATCCGTTCCACCATAGCCACCACACATCATGTGCCACCAACATTTCCACCGCCATAATCCACCAAAATGGTGGTTGGTGGAATCCACCATTCCTATGGTGAAAGTTTTTTCAATAGGGATCATAAGAAAAAAAATAATCACGAGGTCGTTCTTAACCTGTTGTTAACATAATAGATAGAGCTAGGGTATAAGTAAAGTATCTTCAGTGAAACAACCTTGCATAATAGTGTAGCTTATGTGCTTATCAACTTGATACACGAAGCGGATTCCCCCATGACGCACGACGCTGAAAGAATGTAAATCAAAAATGACCTGCGCGCTAAAAGCAGCTGGTGCTCGTACAATGCTTTGGTGAGAAATGTGAAGAATAACGACGAGAGAGGTAAGAAAATGCTCCTACTGAAGTATTTCGTGAAATATCATTTTGCTTCGGTCTGCACTATTGCAGATCAATCTCACTGGAATGTTCATACGCAAGATAACTTTCTTTTGTTGTTTTTAGTTTGTATTTTCCCATTTTTGCTGGTGTAATAGTATAGAAGTTAGGTGTCATTGTCCTCGCGTGACGTTATTGATCACTTAGCCACCCGAATAAAATCTCAGAAAACTTGCGAATGATCCACAGAACTTTCATACACCGTTTGAAATGCTTTCTGCAAAGCTTACAGTATTTTTCTCTGCCTTAGTGCTCATTAAAGCAATGTAAGTACGGCGTCGCACGCTCCTAATAAACAATTATTTTTTATGCATTCCGCATGACCACTTATGCTAGTTTTTTCGCCAATTTCAGGAACCTAACTTCAGGAACAGAAACCTTGAATACGTAAGTAATAAATAGGTTGCTCACAAAAATCGAAATTGTTATATTCCTGAATACTGGACGTCACTACACACACCCGTGGTTCATTAAAATGCACATATAAAATCTATGGCAGTCGTCCATTTGAATGTACGGTGGTGCACACTTCTTTTGCTATATTTATGTACTTTTATGTAACAGGACTATTACACGCATAACAACTGACTTGCTCAAACTCCATGCAAATGTTCTGGAACTTTCCAGATTATTTGGAAATCTCGCGATTTAGATTTGAGCGCGTCAATACGAACAGTTGAGTTTGTTTTGAAACTCAGGCGACCAGAAGTGATAAAACTCGAATGTTCGCTGCCGCATTCATCTATAATTTATCACATATGAAAGTATTCGATAGTTGACGACTATTATTGCCACTACTGACATATAGTGTGTATTTCTGCTGTCTTGCGTGTTCACTTTTCACGCACAAGTTTGCCCAAACAAAGAGTTCCGTAAATCTTAGTCTCACTGCAGCCTTCTTCACCGTCACAATCTCTCGACATCTCTTTTGGTAGACTTGTCTGTTTTCAAAGCACGTTTCGCCAAAATGCGGGAGTAGAAAAGGAAGAAAAGTGGAGCGCCGATATATTTGGCAGTTGTACTTCCACCTGTTGTCTTCGACCTCCTTCTCAGGAAGTGTAGTTTGCGACACAGTCAAATGTACCTAAGGAATATGAGGAAGAACTCACGAAAAATGAGTCTTTTTGGTGACATACAGTAGGAGTGCTGATTCTTTCGCATTCCGTAAAAAAACGCAAAGCTGGTGGACAAGCCAAAAACGTGAATAAACTGAAGCACTCCAGCGGCAAAGAGTTAATTTGCAGGCTGCAAGGAATCAGCGATCCGGCCTGTACACTAGAATTGAAAAGCTACGTCAATCACACGCCATGTGCATACTACATGAAAGCTGTTTCATCAGTACAGGTCATTGCCAAAATGTTGTGGATAATTGGGGAAGTACGCTAAAAGCTGACCAAATAATAATGACATCTAGCAGACAATGATGTCAAGGAAAGAATAGAGCATGTTATATAAGGTACTTGTAATGTAACTGTGATAAAAGAAAAGCGAATGAAAAGAAAACTTGCCGTGGGCAGGGACCAAACCTGCGACCTTCGAATAACGCGTCCAATGCTCTACTAACTGAGCTACCACGGTGGCTATTCACCCTTCGCTTTATTGGGTACATATGTGAATTTGAATGTAGGAGTGTCATTCAGCGCCACCACTAGCCACGGCGACGAGTGTGCACACTCTTTTGAGCCTGTTTGGCGTCACGTACCACGTGAACCTATTACGAGCTGGCAGCTGACCAGTGATCTCTGCTATACTACCTGAATGCATGAAGTCTGCCAGAACAAGACCCTGGCTATGAATGAAGAAAAGAGGTATTGGCATCTGGCAGTAATGGAAAGAAACAAAAGTTTTTTTTGTTTGTTAGGAGGCAGAGCCACTGGTAGGTGGCCATGCTGGTCGTTTTAGTTAAAACCCCTGTATATTTTGCGAAGCGTAAGAAACACCCTCTGTTTTGGCCATAGTATCACTTAGCAAAGCGTAATGAAAATTTGGTCTTTACAATGAAATGTCCATGCATTATCTAAATAAAAAAGACACACTTACTAACAGTAACATATCTATGTTGCGCCTCAAGATATGAATTATACTTGCTTTTTGTTTGGCAATGCTCCCCGGTGTGAACGCGGCCACCATATCAATATGGGTGGGCTTAGTGCACTGGCTTAAATTTCTGCCGGCTGGCAGAATAGTTGAACCGACAACAAGTGAACGACACACCAAAAGAGCTAAAGTTTCTAAAGGGAGTACGTGTAGGTTTGAAGGTGGCTCCTTTGGTGAGTAAGGTTTTTCTTCGTGAAGAAATTTCTCTCGAGCCTACAACAGAGAAAATTTTCTTGATGTATTCACCAAAAAAAAGGTTCGGAACATATTTCCCACCCGAAATTTCGGAGTGTAACAGAATGCAATATTTAGAGTACTTAGATTTAGAACTCGCTATTCAACCAGATCACATGCGCTGGCAATGTGCCCATAGATGCTTGAATTCACTGCTAACTGCAAGTCTTGTTACTGAAAAACTGTTAAAAAAATGGCTTGGTCACTTGCTTTCTTGACTTGGCACTCAAAAAACCGTAATTTCTGCGCTGAACGCATAGCACAGTCACAGCCAAAGCCTAAAAAAGGCTCTCTTACAGCCTTCATTCTTTAATATTGTTGTGACAATAGCACAGAACGTAAAGCCGCGGATACAACTAGTCGGTTTGGCTTGAATGCCAGCGGCATTTATTGCTGATACCATACGATGAGGCTAAGAAGCACTTTATAGCTGTTTTATTTCTTGTATGATACGTCTAGTTGAACGAAAGAATCCTGGTGCAGTCAATACGGCAAAGGGAAAGTGTTGTTGAGTGCTTCACTTGGAGCGTACGCAACGTATCATGCTGCGTACGTAGGATTGTTGCGCACACCCATATAAATGTCCCTATTGATCTTCTCGTTACGTATTTTACGACGCACCAATCATCACTCTGAAAGGACATTGCGCCCACACTACCACTTGTGCAAGCTCGAAAGGGCCATGACTGAGCTGGTTGTACTGACGGGGGGACTTAATGTGCGCCCTCATTAGCGCACGTAGAGTCTTCGCCCTCGAGTACGGCAAATTAACTTCCAACACATCACTTTCAAGGCGCGCATGAAAACGCGGAAAATAGGGAGGCTACAAGCCCCGATAAAAAACAGTAAAAACCGAAACTGAACGTAAAAACCGAAACCGAAACTGAGCCAGCCAAGATCGATGCTTCAAACATTGCGTAATTTACGCTAAAAAGAACAACGTCTGAACAAGGTCATAAAGTTTCTTGCGTTTACGCTAACGGTCCTTGAAGAAGATCCATCTGCAGCGCACGTAGTCCTAACACGGTTTAAACCATTTGGTTCATCATGTTAACAATGTTACTAACACGGCAAGGAGGCAGCATAAGGTTAGCTTGCAATTCAGTGTCATGCGCCGGAATGGCTCAGTGGTTAAAGGGCTGACAAGCGTAGGGCCCAGATTCAAATCCTATTTTACGGTTGGTTGCTTTATTTAGTTAATTCCATCCTTCACATTCCGCAAGTCAGTGGTCACGAAACACGGATGGCGGTAGCGGAGGACAACTACGGCGCCAAGAACGGCCTTTGTTGTGACCTCATAACAGTTTTCAACGTAAAAGTGTTGCAATAACAAGATCGGCACTCGTCTTGACGCCCAAATGCTTTGTTGTAGGGAAGCCGGCTTCAAGAAGACAGTTATTGCAAAATGTAGGGGTAAAACGCTGAGCAGATTCAAACCCTCAAAACGTCACATTAAGCAGTGCAGCAATACGAATGACAGTGATCGAAATATGTCGGCAATGCCCTAGGTGCATTCTCTTTCCTACATGTTTCGGAAAGTAGGGGCCACGTAGGACGTTATTGATTGATTAAATGATTGATTGATCATCATCATCATCATCATCAGCCTGACTACGTCCACTGCAGGACAAAGGCCTCTCCCATGTTCCGCCAGTTAACCCGGTCCTGTGCTTGCTGCTGCCAATTTATACCCGCAAACTTCTTAATCTCATCTGCCCACCTAACCTTCTGTCTCCCCCTAACCCGCTTCCCTTCTCTGGGAATCCAGTAAGTTACCCTTAATGACCAGCGGTTATCCTGTCTACGCGCTACATGCCCTGCCCATGTCCATTTCTTCTTCTTGATTTCAGCTATGATATCCTTAACCCCCGTTTGTTCCCTAATCCACTCTGCTCTCTTCTTGTCTCTTAAGGTTACACATACCATTTTTCTTTCCATTGCTCGCTGCGTGGCCCTCAATTTAAGCTGAACCCTCTTTGTAAGTCTCCAGGTTTCTGCTCCGTAGCTAAGTACCGGCAAGATACAGCTGTTATATACCTTCCTCTTGAGGGATAGTGGCAATCTACCTGTCATAATTTGAGAGTGCTTGCCGAATGTGCTCCACCCCATTCTTATTCTTCTAGTTACTTCAATCTCGTGGTTCGGCTCTGCGGTTATTACCTGCCCTAAGTAGACATAGTCTTTTACAACTTCAAGTGCACTATTACCTATCTCGAAGCGCTGCTCCTTGCCGAGGTTGTTGAACATTACTTTCGTTTTCTGCAGATTAATTTTAAGACCCACCTTTCTGCTCTCCTTCTCTAACTCCGTAATTATGAGTTGCAATTCGTCCCCCGAGTTACTCAGCAATGCAATGTCATCGGCGAAGCGCAGGTTACTAAGGTATTCTCCATTGACTCTTATCTCTAACTGTTCCCATTCTAGGCTTCTGAAAACCTCCTGTAAGCACGCGGTAAATAGCATTGGGGAGATTGTGTCCCCCTGCCTTACACCCTTCTTGATTGGTATTCTGTTGCTTTCTTTATGAAGCACTATGGTAGCAGTTGATCCCCTGTAGATTTCTTCCATAATGTTTATATATACTTCATCTACGCCCTGATTCCGCAGTGTTTGCATGACTGCTGATATTTCTACTGAATCAAACGCCTTCTCGTAATCTATGAAGGCTATGTATAGTGGTTGGTTATACTCTGAGCATTTCTCTATTACCTGATTGATAGTATGAATGTGGTCAATTGTTGAGTAGCCTGTTCGAAATCCTGCTTGTTCCTTTGGTTGATTGAATTCTAATGTTTTCTTTACTTTGTTAGCAATTACCTTTGTAAATAGCTTGTATACTACAGAGAGCAAGCTGATCGGCCTGTAATTCTTCAAGTCCTCGTCATCTCCTTTCTTATGTATTAAGATGATGTTAGCGTTCTTCCAAGACTCTGGTACTCTTCCCGTCAGGAGACACCTCGTAAACAGGGTGGCTAGTTTTTCTAAACACAATCTGTCCTCCATCTTTCAGCAGATCTGATGTTACCTGATCCTCACCAGCAGCTTTGCCCCTTCGCATGCTCTCCAAAGCTTTTCTGACTTCTTGTATCATTACTGGTGGGGTGTAATCTGGGTTACTGATAGTTCTTATAGTATTAAGGTTGTGGTTGTCTCGGCTACTGTACAGATCTCTGTAAAACTGCTCCGCTATTTTAACTATCCTATCCATATTGGTAGTTATTTTGCCTTCTTTGTCCCTTAGTGCATACATCCGACTTTTGCCTATCCCAAGTTTCCTCTTCAATGATTGATTGATATGCAGGGTCTAATGTCCCAAAATCACCACATGATTATGAAAGACGCCGTAGTGAAGGGCTCCGGAAATTTCGACCACCTGGGGTTCTTTAACGTGCACACAAATCTGAGCACATGGACCTACAACATTTCCGCCTTCTTCGGAAATGCAGCCGCCGCAGCCGGTATTTGATCCCGTGACCTGCGGGTCAGCAGCCGAGTAGCTTAGCCACTAGACCACCTTGACGGGGCCGTATGACGTTATTGGGCTCTTTTCTGCTCCCAATAAAGTGGGCAAGTGGCAAACTTCAGGTCAAAGAAAAATAAGGGGACTTGAAAGAAGCACAGGGTGCTAAATAAGACATGTGACCAAGTTTGTCCCGGGCGAAATCGCTGTTGCGTACCAGATAAATTTGTCCTTGCCTCTGGATCGTATGTACGGCGAGCAGCTGGTGCATTATGTGTAAGGCTTTGCAGCGAAAGAATTTGTTATAAAAGAAATGAGCCAACTTCCCCAAGCTTGTTTTGAGTGTCGATATGCGTGATATTTTGTTGACCGTAAAACATTTTTGTACATTATTACAGCTAAACAAGAGAAGCACGTGATTGCGTTAGCTGACAACCCTCTGTCTCGTGTTATCAGCTAAGTAACTGGGCATGTTAATCAGACGTGACCATGCAGGCAGCTCACACGAGGCTTAGCTTAACAGATTGGCCTGTCAGCGCCTCTCATTTTACCATAGCCAGCCAGATGCACCCTATCCAGCAGTTCGCCTTCCTCCCCTATAGCCCTTTCCTGCTCTCGCTCATCGCCTAGCATTCGTCCAAACACCAACTAAATTTCAATGCCAAAGGACTGCCATAGTGACGTAAAAGGGTGGGGGCCCAGTTACGCCACGAAAGCGGTGGAAAGCCAGAGTTTCGGTCACGTTTTAGGAGAACCAACGCTCTCGCTGTCGCAGCTGCTGCGGCTATTTTGGGGTGAATCAAATACGTGGGGAAAAAAATCTTACTGAGCATGCTCAGTTGAGCAACTCGGCCCCCACTCTCTGACGTCACTGCGGCAGCCCTTCGGCCTTGAAATTCAGTCGGTGTTGATTCGCGTGTGCTTTGCGGTCAAGGCGAAGAGGGCCCTTCACGCAGTGTCTCATGGCGCCAATCATATAGAGTAACTTTTAAAGACGATAGTCTTTCTTGGGGACCTTCGACGGAAACATTTTGCTCTGTCTGTCTGTCTGTCTGTCTGTCTGTCTGTCTGTCTGTCTGTCTGTCTGTCTGTCTGTCTGTCTGTCTGTCTGTCTGTCTGTACATTTATCTGTTTGTTCACCCTAACGATACCTCAAATGGCATCAAACGGCCAACCCCATTCGCAGCACCCACCAATATTGCTCAAGGTTTAGCGTTCATAGTTGTGTGATTGTCAATTAAAAAGCAATTATTGCGCATATCTGAGGCGCCATAACAACACTTCGAAGTTTTGTATGTCTGCCTTTATACTAGAAGAGGCACACACAAGTAACTCTAAGGAATGTAGCGTTTATCGCTCTGCGCTGACAGTGCAACACGATGCTCAAAAATGTGTTTCCAACGCTTTTCTACGAAGTCACGGTGGTGGCACCTGCCCGTCGTTTTGCGTTCTACACCTTATCACCTCCTAGACTAGCGCGCATCTTTCTCCGCGGGCTGCACGCCTTCGTTTTCGAAGATAACTGCCAGATCGCGCTTGTGTCTATAGTGCCTCGATTCGCTCGTTCGCCTCCGCTACACACTCGAGGCACTCTAACACAGTGCCTCCAGAATACCCTTTACCGATTTTCATGCGCAGAACATCAAATAAACGTTTTGTTCACTCTCTCCAGACGCAAGACTAATCGTCTTTCGGCTACATTTGCGGCGTAACATGCAGATTCGGAACCAATTTTTTATGTTCAGTCGTGTACAGATCCGTGGGGCGGCTTCTTGCACTCCTCGTGAACACAATGTTGGCGGTCACGTTGCCTCGGTAAGCGATACGGTGTTTTGAGATAGTGGGTCGCCGTTCGTGGCGCTGTGCGCCAACCATTTTGGAAGCGTCACAGCAACGAAACTGCACGCGCCGACTTCAAGAACGCTGTGATGCACCGGCGGCATTGCTTCGAGCCACAAGAAAGGAGCCCGAAGAAACAGATCCGAGAGACGGATGATATTGGAGTGGGAAGCGCGTCTATCGCATCTCTGTGGGAAAGCTCTCTAAAGCACGTGCGATGCGAGCAGTGTGACCCCTCACATAGCGCTGCCTCGCGATTACTCTCTGAATAAAGGCGGACCGACGGCTCTTGTTAAGAAGCGCGCGTTCGCACTGGCATAAAAATAATGGAGGCGTTGTACCAATGCGTCCACTATTTTTAATGCCAGCCAGAAGCGCCCAATCCAACCGTTCACCACCCTTTTTTCTCTCCGTTTCCTGCTTTCACCCATCACCTAGCCATCGCGTGTGCTTTGTGGTCATCGGGAAGACACACCGTTATATGGGGGAGAAACACCAAAACACAGCGACGGCATTCATATAAAGTGAGTTTTGTTTAGTTGTGTAGAGATCTGCGGGGTGGTGTCTTGCAATCCTCGTGCCCACAATGGTGGCAGTCATGCTGGCTCTGTGAGAGATATGGTGTTTTGACATGGCATGTCACCTTTCGTGGCACTGGGCGGGTGACCAACGGGGAAACCTCAGCGTGACACTAGTGCATGCGCTGATTTCAAGCCTCGCTATGAGACGGTGGTGACATTGCTCGAAGGAACGAATCTGAGAGACGTATGTTATTCGAGGGGAGAACAAGTCTATCGCATCGAACGGAAAAGCACTCGGACGCACGTGTGATGCGTGTAGCTCTTTACTCTAACAGGTTCGCTTACTGGCCACGACAAGTTATCATTTCGACCACTTTTTTTTCTCCATATTTACGGTACATTTCTTACTAATAACATCCCCTATGCTTCTCTTTTCAGTGTTATTCGTTAGTTTTTATCATGTTTACCTCAAATGATAGTGGCATGTCATCGGCTATTTTAGTCTTACACATTTTTCGCTAACTTCCTTTCATCTCGAAGAACGTCTGATGATAAGTAGATTGCATTCTAACTGTGCGATAGTGGGATCATTGCATATTGTTTTGTAAAAATGCTAGTCAATATATTTATGCGAGTAGTAGCACCAAACAATTACGTGTTTGTTTTTCAGAGCCAATGCTTCGTACGACTGGACATACGATTATTTAGAGTGCCCGACTCATGGTAACCCGGTAAGTGCTTCTACATGACGCTCTTGTTTTTATGTGCTTAATCTTTTAAGCTTATGTAGTACTTAAGAATGACAGCAGACATATTTGATGAGCTTTACACAGACTTTTGAATAGTTTCTAGTTTCAGAAGTGCCGGAAAAACAAGAAAGTAACTCTCCAACAAGTAAATAAAACAGTACGTCCTTACAGCTGTATAAGTGGTTCAGGCACCTCGGCAATACTCAGAGCCATGTGCAAGCCTTCACAAAGTTGTGAAGGTATACACAATTGCGATTGCAAAAGCAAGGCCAGTGCTGCTTGCGATAGTTGCGGCAGCGATGAAATGATTGAGCATGTTCTCTGTAACTGCCATTGCTACAGCATACACAGACAGCTGCTAGATGCTGCGTTAGCCCGCCTTGGCGACAAAGCCGTGTCAGAACAGTCTGGGCTCTAAAGCCGACACGGCCTGTATTCACAGAGAAAATCAGTAAACGCCTTATTGAACTTTTTCCGTGGTAGTGGCGTACTGAGTAGGCTATAGCACTCTCGCGCTTCTTTTTGTGTTTTTCTCGTGTGTTTACTTCGCTCTTTATTTTTTTCTTCCCCATTCTCCTTTTGTTTAATGCAGGGTAGCAAACTGTATGCCTCAATTTCTGGTTGACCTCCCTGCCTTTCTCTCATTTTATTCCTTCTCTCTAGATTGTCTGTTAGGGGTCATTATTACTGTGTTTGAAAGAAACAAGACCTTAAATTTCTAATTACCTCCTACAATGTCCCTGGGTCTTATAAATCCAAAGGAACGTTATGTCTGGAGTCAACGTTTTTGAGGTTGTACGAAAACTAATGAAGAAACTGCCATTCTTCTAGCCTGTCAAGTGCTGAGCCTGAGCTCTATTTTTTGCACTTCTGATTTTCACTATTTGCTATAGAGACTTTGCTACTGCAACAAAAGCATTGATTGACTGAAGCAACAAATGCTGATTCAAGATCAGTGTAGTTATTATTACAATAGCAATGAACAGTCTCGGCTGGATTTCGCTGCCGGCATGGGTGACCATCATCATTCACTGTATATATAATCTAAAGCACCTATATAGACGCTGATATATATAGACGTATTTATGTAGATCAAAACGCAAGAAAAACACATACTCCAGAAAGAGACTCCTGCACACCGATTTGATCGTCCAACCTCTTGCGTGTGAGTGCGTGGCGTTAGCCACTGAGCCTTGATGGGGCGCCTCTTTCAACGCTGTAACGGCAAGCTATTTATATCTACCACTTATAGCAAGCAATGCCTATCTATGGAGAATTATCATGTTTTTAGCATTACCAAATAAATGACGCAATGAGCGTGCGCCGCCAGATCGTGACGACGAGGCGACGCGCACTATTGTGTTCATCTCCCACCCATACTTTGCCCCGCGGAGGGTAGGGGCATTGACGCTCACGCGTGCGCGCGCTTGTATCACCGTGGAGAGTATCATACGCCTTAGGCTTTCGCCGGAACGATTCTAATGTAGTTACTGGGCGCACAAAGGTCACTGCACTCACTGAACTGCTCCGTTTGCAAAAAGAGTGTGCTTTTTAGACACAACGAGGTAACAACTGAGACACCTATTCGCGTTCATCTGTATTTGTGAGTACGTTTCATGAGTCATTTGTGCGTGAGTAACGCGGGGCTCGTGTCGATCCACTTGCAATTCTTCGCGTGAGATTGCCATTTGTTGCTATCGCATTCATTGCTTTCTTCTTTGCGGCAGAGCTGTGACGTTTTTTTTTTTCAGTTCGACACCTCACTTTTTCAATGCCTTCTTGTTTCGGTGAATACTAGTTTCTGTCCAGGACTATTCTAGGGATTTTCTTCCCACTTTTTAGAGTGAGAATACTCTTCGCAGGGAAGTACATTGCGCGAAACAATATTTTTTCCGGCATTTTTTTGGTGGCCTTCTCTTGCTGTTCAGTTAATATTAAGCCCATTGTCACCTCTGCTACTGCATAATTCTATAACCATGGTTTGGTACAGCTTTGACGGCATTGTTTTAAAAGTTTTGTTCAGTGTCAAGTATTCTTCTAGTACAGTCACGCACTCTCAATATCACGAAAAAGTTCATAATATTGCTCGTATGCGGCCGTTCATGTGGGTATTCTAGCGCTGGAACGTTTCAGCAGCATGTACATCAAATTCTTTACGTCGGAAGCTTGAACTGTTCAACAGAGTATGACTTGGCACTGAACGACAATTGACACACTAATCATGTGCACTCATCAAGAGATTGATCCTCATTAATTTGAAGTGATGTCGCAAAACACATATAGAAGCGAACACAGGAGAAGCGCAAGCGTAGGCGCACAAGCTGGGCAGCGATAACTGGCTGAGTGTCTGCGACTTCGCACTTAGTAACATGCACACGAGCAGAGCATACTCCCTTTTTCGTATCATGTATAAAAAACTCAACATAGTAGGGGCCCTCGTAGTTCGAAACTAGTTTTCCAACTGTAGTTAGAAACCAAGAAAGCTCCTCAGGGAGAAATGTAGGCTCCGAAATGGCAGAGCCATCACGAATGCTTTTCTGCTGCTCTTGTTCATTTGCCGCAAAGGCATTGGGAAGCTCGTGACACTCTTCAGCAAGCCTGGCTCCATCAGAAAGCAGTGCACATTCAAGTGGATCGGGTGTGTGAAGGAGCATCGGGTCGATGGTGCATGACGGGTGTCTTTCGTGCTGTAAAAAAGATGGCAAGAAACCAGTAATGCTCTGAGGGGAGTGTTGTAGGCGTACTTAACGAAGGACAGTATAGTGTTCCAGTTCGTGTGATTGGCGGCGTCGTAAATCTAAAGCATGTCGCCGAGTGTGCGGTTAAGGGTTATGGTAGGGTAAATGGATATTTTAGTTTTAACAAATTATAATAAACACAGCTGCAAGTTTTCCCACAAAATTTTACGTGCTCACGGAAAGTACCACTGAATATCAATCGACACCCCTTTTTTTACACTTAGGTTGCCTATCCTTCCTATGGCCCACTTCTAAGCAATAAATTGCGTTCATTGTTCAATGTACGTGTTTTCTGCAACAACCACAAGAAATGTAATAGAATTCAACCGTGTTATTGTAAGAGGCTCGTAAGTTACATCTCAACTAAAAAAATTACGTCTTTCTAAAATTTTGTACAAAATATAAAATTTCATCATGAACAAGACCACTTATTGAGTATTTTTTAACAGCTTCACTTTTTATGAAGTCAGCATTTTTTGTTCAGATTGTTTCCAACTTATTGTAACAAACGTATACAATGTTTAGCTAGATTCCGTTCAATACTTTTTGAGAAAAGGTACAATAAAGTTGAAGACTTATTTAAAAAATCACTTAGAAAAAAAAAGCTTTCTTTGCGCATACTTCGTACGCCAGACGGCTCGTGGCGCATTTGACAGCGGCATTTGAATTGCTTGGAGTGACCACTCGACGTCGGACTTCCACAGGATTGTTCCTCAGAGTGCAGTGGGTGTTTTTGGGTAAATATGGCAAATTCAAATTTTTGGAGAGATTTACCCTCCTATACCCACTTAAAGCACCGGGTGAGGCCATTCGTCTGTCCGTGGTAAGCAGCAGTTTCGCGATGTGCAGATTGACATTCTATAAGAATAGATTTGATGACTTCTGACTGGAAGACATGTTATCAATCGATGACATTGTCTTGGGGTGAACCGTGACACAGTATGAATCAGTGCAGCAGAAATTAGGGAACATCGCGCCCCGGAGGCGCAGGGAGGGTGGTGGTTTCGGAATACTGTGTAAGATTGTCTACAGTGACGATAGCCCAGTTGTTACTAGCCGATGTGAGAGAAATCGACAACGATACGCCCAAACCAACGGCCAGGGCGCTGTAACAGCTGTAGACCGGCTGGCGGCAAGTGCGTTGTCCGTTTGCGGCGTTGGCAATCTAGGCAGGAGTGAACAAACCTCTACATGTAGCGGTACATAACCAGATGTAGCGTTGCTGAAGGCGATGGTAAGTTTGTGGGCGCCCCAGATTGCCCGAATTTGGGATCAAATGGAAAGACTCACATATTTTTGACCGCAGACTGTGGGGTATAACGAGTAGCCTCTGCCGGCTGTCGGCGGTGTGCTTGCTTCGGTGCAGGAGGCGGTCACGTTTGTCAAAATGGTGAACTTTAGAATGCAAAGTGCGAGTCAACGGTGTTGCATCCTTGAGCTGTTCAGTAGCGATGAAGTGAACATCGATGACAGAAATGGCAATGAAAGATACTAGGCAGGAGGCATTGTTGTGAGGCAGAGGGAGCGGTAGAGGACGCCGGAGGCAGCATGCTGGCATCCATTGCGGAACAGCACGTGGACGTCGTAGTCTTGGAAGCGAAGAACCCAGCGGGCGAGGGGGCCTGAGAGATCCTTCAATGGTGACAGCCAGCATAGTACATCGTGGTCGGTGACGACCTCGATCGGGTGACCATACAAATAAGGGGGAAACTTTGTAAGGGCCCATACGATCACCAGGCATTCTTTTCCGTGACGGTGTAAGTTGACAGCGTACGACTTACGTACAGCCGTCAGCACCTTTAACACGAACTCTCCACCGTTTGTCCTGCAGCAGTTGATTGACGCTGACACCAGGTACGTTTGGGTTCTATTGCCAAAATGCTAACCATACATGCCGACATACTATCCATGTTTACGAAAGTATTATCTCGGCAAAAGCGCCCAGCACTTCGCTGCTAACATCAAGCAAACTAGCCCTGGTCATGCATCGAAGTGCTCGTTTAAAGGTCCTGACAGCTGTACGCCAAGACATATTCGGGAATCCAGGTTTGCGTTACGCCAGGAGAGCGCTGAGGGCTACCATCTGGCGTCCGAGAGCACCTCGGCGAGAGGTACTGGCATCAATACCCAGCACTCTAAACCAATGTGTTAAGGTATTTGCTGGTCCTCAGCGATAACGGCCAGGCACGGACACCCAAGCGCGAGCGCCATCCTTTCTGGAGATGACCCACTAGAAGGCGCTCGAGAGTGCAGTAAGTTCGAAGGTTTCGTTACACATGCACCATGTTCATCAATAATTTCGTCGATTTTGGGCATTGGGAAAGGAAGCAATTCAGTGTGTTTAAGAATAAATATAATTTGAGCACAGTCGGAGAAAACCATTCTCTCTGCACTCAAACAGTTAACAAATACGCAAATGCTGATGTCGATGGCATGATGCCAGAGTTCGAGCTCTTCAACCAAGTTTTTTTTTCGTAACTCAAAGTGCAACCCTCTCTCCGGGCGTCGGCCGCGTTGTTCAACTTATATAGTACTCCTGTTGCCATTGTTGGTAGTGCATATGTCATAACACACATTAGTTCTGGGAACTTAGTTGTGATCTCGCCAGGGCACGATCAGAGTAGTGGTGTACCGCATTATGCTAAGTTCATACTGGTGTCTTCATTTAGTGTTATTAAGTAGTGCCGCACGATGTTTATCTTAAACGCTTCATAACCCTGCCAGAGAGGATGAAGTCAAAGTCAACCCCGGATAGCAACAACCACCTCAGTGTGATTTCTTGGGTGTAGATGCAAAATTAAAAGCTTCGGCATGATCAATCAGAGCCATGCCCGTAAATCGGCTTTTCTTGAGGGTATATGTCTAACACAGAAACATTTCATTCATCAGGGTAGCAGATGATGTAGTATGAAGAATCGCTGCCTTTATTATTTACAAGTATCGTAACCTGCAGACTGTTTGTTTTTGTATTGAAAACAACCTATATTTTAAACACTGTGTTGCGTTTTATATCAGTGGCCTCCCTTCTGTAGCCTTCTTCAATAGCTCATAGTTATTTATACCCAAACTCTAGGGCAATTAGTGCGTATAAATGGGTGGCCAGCTTTGTCCTGTCACCCTCCACTTGAAAGATTAGCTGCTTCGCGGAATGTAGACTTCGTTTCTCGACTGATATCTGACACAATATTGTTGGTACTTCAAAGAAAGTCTTCCACAGGGCGTAGTAACGTGAGCTGTATCTGCTGCAGACATTTTTTCGTCAATCTAAGAACTACTTCAGGTGCAATTAGTGACTGAGAAAGCTTGGGTTCTGCAAGTTGAAGGAGGTGGTATTTTACAAACCACCAATCAAAAACTTTATTTTCTTTTTGTGTATATGTAAGCGCGCGCCATTGCACAACTTGAGCGCATTAGCTCAAAAAGCAGAGCGAGAACTATTTCTTCACGCACACCAGGGCTGTGCTTCATCTGATATGATGTGGATATCAAACTTTTTTTTTGCCGTTTCTGGTTTGGTATTTCGTTTTATGAAACACTCGGTGCAAGTCGAAAAGCAAAAAAAGTGTTTAGTTTATTTCGATGGTGTGTGCATAGTTTTCAAGCTACGTATAAACACTTCAAGAGATCCCACGAAACGCTTCTGCCTCTACACGAGCTTGATGCTAAGTATATGATGCTAAAATACTCAAAAGAGAAAATTTACATGCGCAGCACGGCTACAAATTTAAGGAACTGCAATAGCACGTCTTTCGATAAAATGCGTTTACGACAACGCCTATGTGCCAATGCGTTCTCAGTCAGCAAACTAAACGCCTCAAGATGCACGTAAGTCTTCGCGACATCTTTAGCAACAACGCCATCCATTTGGCATTGCCTTTGGTATTAGCGCCTAGTTGAGCCTCAGTGGTCGACACGTCTGGCGTAGACACTGAAACATTCTACCGTTCAGGATCCTAAACATTCGAAACATTCTAACAATCAGTTTGGATCACTCACCACAAAGCGTCCGCTTGAATTGCTGGAGTCTACCATGGCAACTCTCGGTATCAGACTCATAAACAACGATAAGTCCACGCGCCACGTTCAGCTCGTAAGTGCTTTTAGGTATTGTCCTACGTTTAGAAAACGCAACTCGTGCTGGTTACCGCCGATGCGTTAGGATATATACATTAAATTTGCGCATCTTTAAACAGTGTACAACTATATTAGGTGCTGAACGTAACGTGCGTAGGAATTTTAATCAAATAATAATACATAAAATATGTTCTGTCTACTATGAGTAATGCTTGTGGTTACAAGCCTTCTACTTTTTTTAGAGTGCTCACGTAAAGGTGTACAGTGATTGGGTGGTGAACAGACATGAATTTGTTTGAATGCACTTCAAAGTGGAAGAGTGGGAGCTGCAGCAGTCAAACTATGTTGTGGGGGAATTGAAGCACCAGCTAGAATTTCATGCGACGAGCTGCATGAACACCTTCACGTGAATTCAAAATTTTCAAACGTTACGTAAGACAAAGCAACACACTTCAGCACGCAATAACTCGAGTATCACAATAGTCTGAAGATGATGGCCATCGTTGATGCATACGCCGGCACACGTAAGGTCCCCAGCAAGGAAAACACGTCTGATAGTAGTCACAACATATAATGATACTGTAGATGTTAAAATTTAAACATGACACAAATGGAACTGTCTTAGACACTTTTACATCTTAGCGCACGATGAAACCATGCTGACACAATTAACACAAGCTAACAACAATTCCCAGCTCACGCGCCTTAGGCACGATCAACGTTTACAGCTAACAAACACTATATTCGTCACTCACTCATTAAACTAAAATATATTGCAGACGGGTCCCCCTTCCAACACCACCGACGTCAGAGGCGGGCGCCACAGCAACTCAGTTCTACTCCTTCACCGAATTTAAGTTCACATGCACACTATGCTTTACACTCCAGACAAAGGAAAAGCTCTCCCGCGCTTAACAGTGAACAACATTGCCTATATCCCAATAAAGTGGTACACACAACCCACATAGTCCAGCACACATAGGCCCACTTACTGCTCGGTTGACCCTCCTTCTCACGCGTTTATTCTCTCCTAACTTCTTCCTGTCTCACTAAAACATCACATTGTTGATTTCAAAGTGTCTGCAACGTCAGAGTCTTGCTGATTTCGAGTAGTCGCACTCCTACTTGGATGTTTTCTGTCAGCTGGTGAATTGCGCACACCTGTTTTACGAACAAATCGGCTACGTATACGTGATTGTTACGTTGAGCGTGTACGTCACAGGTGGTTGGAGTACTCATCGTTGAGTATGAGCGTGATTCTGAGATTCGTCGGGGTCTAGCAATTCAAGCTGACGCTTTTGGTGAGCGATGAAAACACGTTATTACTTTCGTGTGAGGTTTCATGCCTTTTAGGGATTTCTATAATTACAAATATTTCGCTTCTTACCTTTTTACTACCTATTTTACGGTATTAAGCTTACGGTAAGTGTATTTACTGGTCCATATATGTGACTCCAGACTGATGGCCACTGTTTACATTACATCTATTTTGCAGAGTTTTAATTACTATTTCAAAACGCCAACATAATAGAGTGCAGTCTTAAAGGCAGTGCCTGTCTATTTTTAGCAGTTAAAAAACCTTTCGCGACACATGCACATAAATACCTAAAAACGTTGGCGGGAGAGCATCTGGCGCCGTTGGTCAAATGGTACGGTATGGGCAAGCTATCTGAAGGACGCAGCGTTGGTGCCTACCGGCTGAAAGTGGTCGTTTCATCAAAGAGAAATAAAAAAAAAGGTGAAGAGTGGACACTCCCATAGACCCCAGCGGCCCAATCGACTCTAGCACACCTAGTGGTTGATGAGAGCAAGTGGCGTGCGCTTCCGGTTTCGGTTTCACTGGCGCAAATTTTGAATTACTTTGCATAACCGACGTTTGGCTATGACGAAAGTTCATGATTTCAGACCACTATTCATCGCCCAAATGGATAGTTTTTGTAGGTCGTTTTGATTTAGCGATTCCCTGTTTTGTTTTGTTCAGTGGTTCGTGCGAATCGGCCGTGACATAATTTTTATTTCGATTAAGTTATAATAAAAGGAGATGCAGGTAATGATAATTCACTACGGTTTTATTCATCGCGCTTGTGTTTTTCTTTTGGAACAAGTGATCAATGTATATATCAGTCAAAGAAACAGAGCATCCGCAATGTTTTATTCAAAGCAAGGTAGAGTATGAGAATATAAAAAGCACAATATGACAAAGGTAGACAACAAATGCATCTCGCCTTACAAATAAATTGTAACAAATATTGTAACAAATACATAGAGAACACAGACAACGCACACATCGCTAGAGTTGGCAGAAGCCGAGAAGCTGGTGAAGTATGACACACCGGGCCAGTGGGTAAGTAAGGATCTATGGCAAAAACACAGCGCACAATGCTGATGAAGAAGGAAGAAGTGACATATACACAGCAATGAAGTCGCTAATCACGCCTGGGGTTAACCGAAATAATGCATAGAAAAAAAGAGCGCACAGAAACCACACGACACAATATAGCAGAAAGGCAAAGGTGCAGTGTGCTGGCCGTGCTTAAGAACAGCTAGTCCAAAATGAAAAAAAAGCAGACTTGATGCCTGCTTGTCCTCAGAAAGGTAGGGCTTTGCAGCTTGCTCACTACGTGAAAGACAAACTTTATGCTACAACACTGGCAGGTCTGGTGGCTTTTGTTATGCGTCGCCTTCATCAAAAACTAAAGATCCCAAGTGATTTGCGTCTGGGTGTTGCTGTGACGCTTGCGAGCTAAAATAGATTGTAGTCATCACTTTATCCAGAATTGTGGACTTTAATTGGTGCTACGAGAGCTGGTATTACAGGGCTAATAAATAGCAGAAGGAAACCACTTTGGCTCATTATTTTTCACAAAGGCTCTACATCGTACGTTATCACTCACAAGCTATATAAAAATAAAATGGCAGCGTCCGCAGCCCCATGAAACGCTACAAGTTTGGGTATTCTTTTGAAAATTTTGATGGGCAAGATGAGGAGGTTGATGAGAAGCTAAAATACGAAAAGCGTGATAACATGAACCGTGCCCACTTCATACTGTGTTCCTTACCCGCTCGAAGACATTTCAACAAGCGGTTTTGTTATCGATATATTACTTGAGCTGGAGAGATAAAGCATACACAGTGACCAAGCGACACACAGTAAAGTGCACAGTTCGCCCGTATTTGCTACAAAATATACAGACAGGATACCCATCATTCTTTTTAAGGTTATGCAAATCACTTCGAGCAAATACACAGTGTTCGTACTCCTCATAGCGGGTAACCAAAACAATGAATGCAACGAAGGAGTGGTTAGTCCAGTTGAACTGAATATAAGCATATAAGACCATAATGAAGTCTGCTGTAACGAAGTAATAACATAACAAAGCTATTGCAGGATTCGGCTCAACTCGAATACTTTAGTGTAAACCCGCCGCTAATTGCTAACCTTTGAACTTGTCAAGCTGTATGCCCGAGATTGAAGACTGGAACCTAACCCTGTCTAAGTTTCGGTTCACAAAACGCACATGCCAACATAAACGAACCCGGCAAAACATTTTCAGAAACTTAGCGCGACACCCAGCAGAGCAGAATTGAAAATCGCCAACACTTGACAGATGGTGATACAAAACATCGCACACTTTCAGGTGATGTGCAGTGGCCTCAATTATGGTAAGAAAGTGAGATTCAAGTTGTTGTACGTATGCAAAAGCTGCTTCTGATGGCACAGTGAGATTCCCAAAAAGTTTGCTGGGGACGTGGTATGCTTTGAGCATTGTGAAATACTGGTGGGTACCCTTAAGCGTCTCACTGTCGTCTTTCAGTAACTGTGGGCAACTGCAACCGTCACATGCATTCCGAAGGAAGTGTTTGATGAGAAAACCAGCTACATAATATGCAGCGGAGTCATCGATAATATGGGAGTGAATGTTTGTCGCGAGTTCAGAGAGATCGTCTAGAGCGGGAAAGTCGTCAGGCTGTGGCTGTGCACACTCCTCATTATCCACAAGAGACGCACTGGTGAGGGAGAATGGCGAGAGCTGCTCTTGGAGGAGGTCACATTCATCATCCTCGACATTTCCGTATTTTGACAGCTTCAAGAGTTTTCTTATGCAGATGTGCTTCAGGCCACAAATAAATTGTGCTACATTGTGGTTGGTGTTGCAAACCTAATTTTGCCTAATGTGGCCAAATGTGTTCTCCAGAGGATCCTGTTGAAGCCTGCGTGTTAACAGGTATTCAAAATTGTAATTTTTGGAGAGGTCGTCCCATAGTTGACAAATTGCCTGAATTGTAATTTGCCAACCTACGATGGTTTGTGGTTGACGTCTGCCAACAAACTGCCATGATGCAATCCAGGGAAGCTGGCCTCGGAGGAAGTCAATCAGCTCTGAATCATTTTTCATGATTGCATGCCGCAGCTTTTGCGAAGTTCTTTTTTTACTCGAGCTGTTCAAGGCATCGAAAATCCTGTCCATATGATCACAAAATTGAGCTGTAGTGATGGCCGAGGCAGGCAGCACCTTCGCATACACCATTGCCGTGATAGCAATCGAAACTGATGCACTGAGGACCTGAGTTGCTCTGCTGACCTTCATATTAGAAAAAGGTTTCTGATGAACGTGCCGTTCAGTCAACTTTGGAGCCAATCGCAACCGCAACTCATGTGAGGATTGGTAAAGGCTTACAATGTGCGACCAGTTAACGATGTCATCCCCAATGTATAACTTGTGTGCTTGGACATTATTGCGCGTTGTTTTAATTAAATGCGGAACATCAAAAATGTAATATACCCGCTCACCATTAACTTCAAAAAAAGGCTTTGCTACAGTCACTCTTAGTTGGTTAGCGAGACTTACATTTGAACTGCCTGGTCACAAATGACTGCTTTCACTGCAATATTAATGCTCCTAAGCTCCAAAATGAGTGACACCAGCAAGTTATGCATAACAGATGATGGTGTTGATGTGTGCCCTATAGTAAAAGCAACCGGTTGAACCCACTTTCTCGAAACACCAACAAGCAGAAAAACCAGTGCTCGATCAGCGATGGTTGAAGTGCGATGAGTGCCATCATCTGTAAGACCCTGGACAACGTCTCTTGAAGCATCATAGTACAAATTCTTTTTGAGTGCTATTTTGTCGAAAACTAAAGCGCACACTCGGTCCCGTTCATTCCAAGCATGAGTATTTGTTGCAATGGAAGTAAGGATTCCTGGAATTATGCCTGGAGTCATCTTTACATTAGCTAGCCACCTCCTTAATGAACGCCGGGAGGGCAAAGAAAAATATGGAGCCAGAAATTGGTATGCTCGCGGACCTCAAAAGTTTAAGTGAAGAGCGAATTTTTTGAACCACGCGGGAAACCGCTTGCCCTTGCGTTTGGGCCTCAAGCGAACACGTGCAGAAAAAAGTTTAAAAACCTCCTCGGTGACGTGCGGTCGGATAACTTCAAGGGCCTTCGAAGTCGATGACGGTGCTTGGTGAGGCTTTCTCTGCAGTCTTTTGATAGGTTTCCGCTGTGCTGCTACTTTGGCTTGCAGATGTTTAATGGTTTGCTTGTACTTCATTGATGGAGACATTGTCGCTGGCACACAAGAACGCACTGCAATAAACAAAAAAATTCATGTAAAAGCAAAGAACAACTAATCTCATACGAGCACTTTCCTCGCTCTTTCAGACCCAAGGTGCACAACTTTCTGTGGTACAAAGTTTTCGATTCCACTACCTAAAAACAAACCATTCACAATGTTGACAATGCACAAAAAAATGAAAATCACTGAGAGCCCACCCTTACATTTTGTAAGTGCACATGTATTGTCCTTTTGAGGATAGTTTCCTCAGAATGTCCTAGACATACAATAGCACATTAAAAACTGCTGCAATAAAAGCATAGTCACCATTATCTCTAAGGCACTCAGGCGTGGAGCTGTTGGCGGAGACGTCTTCTGGAGGGTCTTGTGAAGCTTGTTCAGTGCCTCGGACAGTGCTGTCGGAACAATCTTGCGAGCTGCCTGCGGAAGTCTCTATATCAATCCACTCTGGTGTTGAAGTGAACATACAACTTACCGGTCACACAGGTTCCTTTTGTGACAGCTGAACGACTGGTTAAGGTTTTCTCCGGCAAGACGAAATCAGCAAAAATTCTTTCACCAGCTACAAGGGAGCTGCCACCTGCAGAGGTTTGGTCAACAGTCAATTTGGGTAAAAAAAAAAGAAATTGCGACACTGAACGCACCCTGTTCTTCGGGGCACCTCAATGTGTGGGAGCCGCTTTTTGAAGCCTCTACCGCAGGTCCTGAAGAAATGAAATTACGACAATGTGTCAGTAAGAGGCTTAAAATAACACAAACTGAAGCTCATCCGCACCTTGCAGTGCAGCTTCTGCAGCCATGTCACAATCACTACTTGAAGCGACGCTCAGAGAACCTGCATATATGTGCAGTTGGTACAAGTTACAAAGCTTGTAGCATGGGGAATCTTAAACAGCTCTTTCAAACGCATAAATTGGTCGAACGTGGAAGAAAACAGACGGCACCAACTAGGAAACAAGTAATTTGTGATTTTTGGAATTATCAACAGTGGCAGCTTTCACTGATGAAAGGTATACGTACATGTGCACTCAGGCTTGAAGATAACGTGAAATAGCCCTTTAAAGTCTTTCAAAACAAGTTGCGCAGGTCCAGAGCATCGAAACATGACAGAAATGTAAAGCTGCTGTTAGGAAGGTAATAGCCCACAATTCACAGAATTTAAGACTTTCCAAGTGTTACTTCTGTAGTGAGGTTTCTCCATCGGCTACAAAGATCTTCACGGTTAACTGTCGCCACTGATTCAATACAAGTGGCTGCTATTGCACATATTTGAGTTTCAGTCAATCACTTACATGGTGCAGCTGGTTGCACACTGGGAACAGCCATTCTTGTAAGCCTTGTGTGCCCAGGGTCCATGAAACTTTGAGCAGTAAAATGGTCGCTACAAACCCTGTACGTTGCGTAAAATAGGCTGGCCGGCTTACTCAGGAGATCATCGCGTCAAGCATACTGCATCTATGCTTTCATCCTGCATTGGCAATGAACTATCAGCTGAAAGGGGAAGTGCTTGAATAGTGATTTTTTATTGTTACCCTCACTTAGCAAGTACGAACAGTAAGCCTACAGACATGCAAACCATACAAAAGCTTTAACACACCTGCCGTCCCGTGGTACGCGGAAGAAACTCGTCCCAGGCTTCTTGTGGGTTCTGCCATTGTTGAAGCACCACGATACACAGCAGTAGCTGCCGTAGCTTGGACCGCCGGACGGCATGGCGTCAGCGCGGTCTGAAAATGTTAGTAAGTGGATGCTTCGCTGTCAAATTACGAAAAAGATATGTGCACGTCATAAGTGTACCAACAAACCCCTTTGAATCATTAACTAATCGATGCACAATACAAAACCAGTGATACATCTCTGACCCATAAAACTCTGACTTACAAAGATAAACGTCAAGACCACGTACAAAGATCTTCAGAAGTTTCCAGGCCGCTATCCCTTGTAATGCAATGGTATCGCGGCCTGGAAACTTTAGAACACCTTCGTGCGTACGCAGTATCAGCAGTACATTGGGAAGAAAAATCGTAGTTGAAATTTGTGCGGTGAAATTATATTGGAAACGTAAAAAAAGTTTGTGGGCAGCTTGCACTAGTGGCACAAGGCTAGCGAAGAAACGAAGATGATGGCCACTTGGCTAGTCCAGATTTGCCTCCGGCACACCGAAAATTATTCGTGTTCCGAGCCTTCGGGAAACGCGTCGTGAAGCATGCGAGGCCCAGCTAACGATTCTCAATATTTTGCACCGAGCCACCGAGCCTATGACCTAGCTGCCCAGCTATGCTCAGCGCACAGACACGCGTCCGTGGCAGACGCAGCACGCGTCGCCTCGGCTTGACGCCGTGCCGCCTTTGCTATACTGCATACGTTGCACAATGTTCCCGTCTAACCGCCGCATAGAGCCACAAACTTTTTTTAGCGAACCTCCCAGTCCTTACAAGCTTCAGAAAAAGGTTACAACTGCGTGAATGAGACGCCACGTAAGAAACAAACTCGCACACACGAAGCGCAATGTGTGTGTGTGCATCTTTCTATGTTTGTTGCATGGTGTCTTTTTCGCGCAGGCGTAACCGTTTTCTGAAAAAATGACCCAACAAGACCAACAACATGTCATTCAACAAGCTTCGCTTGAAAACGTGCCTCACCTGTTATCTCACGCTTGAAAACGCTGACGCAGCCGACGTTGACAAAAGCGACGAAAGCTTCTCGCTGTCAGTCATGCATGGGCTTGTCGCTGGGTAGATGGTGTTTATGACAGTACGGCTGAAGAAAAATAATCGCGTAAGGTGTGTTGAATAAATCGTTTTTATGTATAAAGAACATACCAAATTTAGGCGTGTAATTAATTATTTGTGAAAACAATTCTGTTGCATTGATTATAATTGTGTTTTTTTGCGCTTGCGCCCTCTGAAGTTTGGTGGGAGCACTAGTTCGTTACGTAGTCGTGACGCACTTCCTGAGGCCAGGTTTTGCGGAGTGTCCGCTCTTGTCTTCTTCTTTCTCTATGGTTTCATCCCCTTTGCTTTTGCTTTTTCCTCATTTTACCATAAGAGCTGCAGAGTGCCTTCTTTCCATCTGTGTTCCGACAAATGAAGTAAGATTTTTTTTCGTGATGTACGTGTACGCATGTATCTCACTCTCTCTCTCACTATATATATATATATGTATATATATATATATATATGTATATATACATATAGCGTCATCGTATATATATATATATATATATATATATATATATATATATATATATATATATATATATATATATGGGATATGGCACAACGGGAGCGTTGTCTACAAGGATAAATATATTTATTTCCCAACAGTTTCGGGAGGGGTCCTCCCTCCGTCAGGGGATGAGTTATACTAACATGAACTTCCAAACTCCGTTGCTGCCGCGTCCCTCTCGCCTTGAAAGATGTTTGCGAGAGTGAGAGGACTAAAAAAAGAAAGAAAGAAAAAAAGGGAAAAAAAGAAGAAAAACCACTGTGAACACTGAGCACGAAAACGAAAAGAAAGAAAGAGGAAGAACCACTATGAACGCTGAGAACGAAACCAAATGTCCGTGTAAGTCCACATCCGGTTCTTATCCCGTACTGGTAATCCTAATATATATATATATATATATATATATATATATTTGCAGCAATGAAATAACGCTGGCCCCGGTAGAATCAGGAAAAATATAGATTACGACGCACGTTGCTTTCGCACGGTATATTTTCTGACGTTTCGGCTGGTGGACCAGCCTTTGCCAAATTAACAAGTACATGTCAGCGCCTTTGTTTATAAGTACAATTCACGTGGGATAATACCAAGCGGCGACGTATATCAGCGATTAGACAATTCATGGCATGAAGTGTTCATGATGGTACTGTTAGATATCATGGTAATAGCATAAATATATATAGAAATATAGAACACTAAAGAACAGAAATCACTTCATCGCCAAACAGCATGACTCTGTATGAACCGGAGATAGATAATGGCAAAACTAGAATTAAAGCATGAATATCAAATACCAAAACACTGCGTGACATTACAGTCAGATTGTGCGTCACATGCACAGCTCAGTCATTGTGATATGAATAAAATGAGTAGTTGAATTTTATTGCGCGTGCACGTTCAAATACAGACTTGCCTCTACATTCGTAAGAGCGGCAGCGATTAATCAACGCAAGTAACCGTAAACCTGGGATGCACAAATATACACGATAACAGAGGCATTAGAGACGGTATCCAACAAGCTTAACCCATGATGCCATGGGCCATGGGTTAAGGCTGATAATGCTTGGTGGACACGCTAGAAAGCGTCCCTGTACTTTCGTTTATGTCTGATAACATGGTGTTGAACTTGTTGATGAGGTACAATTCGCCGATTTCCTGATCGTGGTGAGAATGAAATCCCGATTCAAGTATAGTGACCCTAATTTTGTCGAAAGAGTGCCCCGGTAAGCGAAAATGTTTTTAGAGAGAAAGGTTCGGTAGCGTATTGGTTTATGTTCTACAGTTGTTGAAACGTATTCGAAACGTTGTTTCTCTGTGGCCAATATAATGTTCTTAGCAGGCGGCACACTCGAGCTTGTATTAACGCTAGAGCTATCGCAATTAAAGGAGCCGTGAATTTTAAAAGTGAAGTTTTACGACGTACTATCCTAGGTAGTTTGCATATGTAGGCAAACCTTGCAGCGTGGTTTGTTGCAAGGTGCAGAACCAGATGTTGTGGGCTCGTTTAATTTTGACGATGTTAGCATATCGCGGAGATTCTTCCAGTGCCGGTAAACTACGCTAGGTGGTTCAGGAAAGATATTCTTCAGATGCTCACTTTGGGCAAGGATGTTTTGATGGCGTTTGAGAATAGAAAGAACCTTTGGCACTGATGCCGAGTAAGTTAATACGAGATGAGTGCCAGCACGTTATTCAGGCAAATGGTTTTCGCTAAGAATGTCGGCTTTATTCAATTGGTTTGCTCGGTCTATAATGTCATCGACCAAGCCTGCCGGATACCGTATTTAATGAGAGCGCTGCGCTTTTAAGTTCCTCGCAGTTAGATAAGAATTCTTCGCGTTTGGAACACAATCGCTTAAAACGGTGAATCTTACTATAGCGTATACCTGTCTTACAATGTCGCACTAGACTGCTCTGAAAATTGAGAATCCGGTTTTTATAAGTAGGTTTGAGGTATAATTTTGTGAGCGATTTGTTTTCTGAAAGCGCGACAGTTACAGCAGTGAAACGTGAATAAGAACCTGAAAAGGCCCTACTTTTGCTGACATTTTCATGGGCATTCTAGAGAATAATGATCTGTCTAGCACTGGCCTGCAGCCTTTGTTTTATAGACGGTTTATAGTGGGACTCATGGGGAGGGCACGCGCTTAAAATTTATAGATTGATTCATTATCTCTATCGGTCAATCAAGCTTTCCCACAACTATTCGTCAAATTCTGTCAACTTTCTGGATGTCACTATCGCGATACACACACACACACACACCCACACACACACACACACACACACACACACAAGCATATATATATATATATATATATATATATATATATATATATATATATATATATATATATATATATATATATATATAGTCGAGTCGATTCTTCGTGAGCGGTCACAACGTGGGGTTTATTTCGACGTTTTCGACGTTTCGGCCTAGAGTACGGCCTTCATCAGGATTGAAGGTACAGTTTGTTGGTGCGCAACTTTATACAATCTCAAATCAGAGGGGGAGAGAGAAAAGGGAAAAAGACAGAAAAAGAGAAAAAAAAGAAAGAAAAAAAGGAGAAAAAGAATATAAGGTGGACTCATCCCGGGCGCCCCCCTCCACTCTTCCTCCCACTTCCCCCTCCATCTCTCTCCCTTTTCTTCTTTTCACTTTTCTGATGGCTGCGGTCTGTGTATGCTTCCTTTTGCTAACGCATTCTTTCCGACAAGATGGCGCCTCCTGGCTTTGGCGGTTCGGTGTGGGGCAAAAAAGAGCTTTTTTAGGAAGTTGTAAGCCTTTAACTACTCAGCGCCCCGTCGACATTTCGTCATAGAAAGAGGGGTGCCGCGTATTGCCGCAGAGGCTGGTAAGCGGGCGCAGGGCGAATTCCTTGCCCGCTTCTGGATTACGCGTGCAGTAGGGGCCTCCCGACTGTGCACAGGGTTGCTGTTGGGTATGTCATGCTTGGCACAGTTGATTGGGTAGTAAAGTAAAAACAGAAAACAGACGACAGCTGTACTTAGGAAGAGTAGTTACACTTGAAATTGTTTTGAGTTGTCCAGTGCACTTCGCAGCTGCAGTGCCGTGAACTCAGTAACTATTTTACATTATTGCCGCTATTGTTTTATAATGCTTTAATTGCTGCATGTGTACGAGGATTCTCATTTATTCTTCTATCGAGGGTGTTAAATCGGTGGATAAAGTATGACTCTCGTTGTTCACGTTCTCGGTTTGATTTAAATCCCGTATCTAAGAGCGTTACTGATAGTTTGTCGAATTCATGATCGGGAAGATTAAGATGTTTTGATAGGGGTAGATTTGGAGCTGATTTTTCATATGCTCTGTGATAATTGAAGCGAATCCTAAATGGTGTTTCTGTTTGTCTGATGTACTGCATACTGCATACGTTGCATTCGAGTAGGTATACCACATTAGAGGGATCGCATGTTAAGTTTCCTCGAATGTTACTCAAAACCTTGGAGTGTCTGCTGGTTGCTTTGTGTTTTTCTCGCGTTGCTTTACATACAGGACATCGTGACATTAAATAAGGACGGCTTGAATTATTAGGGCGTGAGGTATTGATTTGAGAGTTGACAAGTGTGCCTTTGAGGTTGCGTGGTCGTCGGTAAACGACCCCTGGAGCGGATGGCAATGGCCGTTTCATACGTACACTGTGTTCCAGAATGTTGTAATGACGTTTAAGGATTTTGTTTACATTGGGGAAGTTGTGCTGTACGTCAAGCAGAGGTTTGTTCGTTGTGGGTCTTCTTGCGGTGGTCGCTTCATAAGTAAGTCATCACGCTTCAGTTTTCTCGCTTTTTGAACAGCGTCATCAATTACATGTGGGGGGTATTTTCGTTTCTCGAGCATAAGTTTTAGCCTCTGTGAGCTCGTGTCAAAATCGGCGTCTCTTAGGCAGATTCGCTTAAACCGGTGAGCCTGGCTGTATGGAATACTGTGTTTACAGTGGCGCGGGTGATCGCTTTAGTAATGGAGGTATTGTTGTCGATCCGTTGGTTTGCGATATAGGGCTGTAGAGAGCTTGTCTTCTTCTATCGTTATGGTAACATCAAGAAAATTTGCGGTTACTTGCGAGTATCTGTGTGTGAAGTGTATGTTCGGATGTACAGCATTGTAAGTGTCGATAAAGCTGAGGAGTTCGTCCTCGCTGTGGATCCAAATAAGAAAGATGTCATCTATGTATCTTCTGTACAACAGTGGTTTCAAGGAACTTTATCCAAGAAATTCTAATTCTAGCTTTCCCATAAATATGTTGGCATAATTGGTTTTGGTGCCCATAGCGGTCCCGCTAATTTGTCGAAATACTCTTGGATAAACTCGAATGAGAGAGAGAGAGAGAATTTATTTACAGAAAGGTAGGGAGGTCAGCCTGAGCTATAGTTTGCTCTGGCCTGCTACCGAGCAATGAACTTATTTCGAGGACCATCCTCGTAAAAGTTGTGATGGCAGAGAAATCTGGGGTGTTAGGTTGTCTATGGTTTGTGTACATGTTTTGTAATGCAGCTATTCCGTAATCGTGAGGAATATTTGTATACAATGAAGGGACATCAAGAGTAACTAAGTACAAGTTTTTCGGCACACGCAGATCTGCAATGTATCGAAGAAAATGTGTGGTGTCTTTTATGTCCGACGCGAGGGTGCATGGAATGTGGCTTATTAGTTTGTCCACGTACCCTGATATGGGTTCAGTTATTGTACCGATGCCTAATATGATTTGTCGACCTAAGATACCGGGTTTATGAATTTTTGGGAGGATTTTGAAGCGACCTGGACGAGGGTATGCTGCTCGCATCAGTTTGTGCTCAGGGTTGTTTATCTTTTCTGCATTCAACAGTTTCTTTGGTTCTGTTGATACGATACGTTTGTATTCGTCGGTCGGATCACCTGGGAGGCGTTCGTGAAATCTTGAGTCGTCTAGTTCGCGGTATGTTTCTTGTAAGTAGTTGGTTTTATTAAGGACTACAATTGCTCCTCCTTTGTCTGCGGGTTTTATTGTTATGTCTGTCCTAGATGCCAGATTTCACACACTCATTTTTTCAGATTTGTTAAGTTTTCTCGTTTTCTTTTCTGTCTGTGGTATTCATGTACTATATCTTTCGATACTGCGGTGATATAAAGGTCCAGGCACTTGTCTCGATTACTGTTCGGTGTCCAATTATTCGTTTCACGACTGTGAATTGTTTTGTGGTTAGAAGGCCTGTCCAAGAAATATTCACGCAACCTTAAGCTTCTAGCGAAGCTTTAGAGGTCTCGGAGCAAGTGGAGTTCATCGAAAAATTTTGTGGTTGGTTAAAAGCTTATTCCTTTAGATAGCAGTTTTTCTTCGTCTGGTGACAAGCTCGTGTCTGATAGGTGGAGAGATGAGGGGAAGTAGATGGAAGAGTGAAGGGTGGGCGCCCGGGGGAGTCCACCTTATATTCTTTTTATCTTTTTTCTTTCTTTTTTTATTTTCTCTTTTTTTCTGTCTTTTTCCCTCTTTCTCCCCCACCCCTTTGATTTGAGATTGTATAAAGCTGAGCACCAACAAACTGTACCTTTATTCCTCATGAAGGCCAGACTCTAGGTCGAAACGTCGAAATAAACCACGTTGTGACCGCTCACGGAGGATCTACTTGACTATACGCAACTCTACGGCCACTCATATATATATTGACTTCTGTGGTTTAAATCCTCAAACGCACTATACCATTTGAGAGACTGACGTAATGGAGGGTTCCGGAAATTTTTACTACCTTGGGTTCTCGAACGTGCACCTAAATCTGAGCACAAGGGCCTACAACATTTCCGCCTCCATCGGAAACGCAGCCGCCGCCACCGGGATTCGCTTGCGGGTCAGCAGCCTTAGCCACTAGACCATATATATATATATATATATATATATATATATATATATATATATATATATATATATATATACCGTTACCGTTATCTTCACTTCAAAAGTTCACATGTAAAACATTGGAAAACCAGTATACCGTACAGTCAGGCGCTCCGCTTTAAGAGAATTTGCTCTGAGCAGTCAGACTTTTATGCAAACTGCGTAGAACTCCGCGAATCTTTGATCCAGCAGGAATACCCACCCCGCATTGTTGAGGATGCCGTCAAAAGAGCCGATGCGCTGAATCGCAAGGATTTGTTCAGCGCTAAAAAGCAACCATCCGTTCAGGCACAAAGTAATCCAGTTCTAACACACTCAGCATCGGTGCCAAACGTTTCCTCAATTCTCAAAAAACATTTCAACATACCAGCGCAGAGGGCTCATCTTAAAGTAATCTTTCCATTGCCACCTCGGGTAGTCTTCAGACGGTCTCGCAATCTGCATGACATCCTAACTTTATCTAAAACAAGGGTTCCTGATAATGTTGGTTGTCGACCTTGCAAAAAACCACGATGCAAGGTTTGCGCGCATATGACGACGTTGCTAAAAGCACTGCTTCTGATTTCTTCTATAAAATTAAAGGAAATTTTACGTGTGACACAATTGTATCTTTTTGCTCGAATGTTCCGTCTGCAAACTACAGTACATTGGACAGACCGAGGCGCCCTTCGGATATCGCTTTAACAACCACAAGTGTCATGCTGCCACCATTCCTAACCTTCCACTATCAAAACACGTGCACATTCCGGGCCACTCATTTGATAGTATTACAGCTACAATCCTTCAATTGGGTTTCCGTTCCCACCACGAAAGAGAGCTTCGAGAATCGTATTTATTCTATAAGTTTAAAGCCGTCACTTGTGGTATGAATGGAAGCGTTGGCAAACTTTCATTTTTACCCATTTAGCTTCCTAAACACCCTTGACTACCACCGCTATTATTGCCGCTATGCTTTCACGCAGATAGATTAGTTCCCTGTTTCATCTTTGTTGTCGGATCATGACAAGATGTTATACCCGCGTTTATGTTTATCGATAACTTGCTCGCAGTTGTACCTATGACGTGTATTGATGTTTGTGCCAGTGATACACACGTTATGTGGCTTCATAATTTTTTACTCATTGTTAATGATTTTTTATTCGTTTCGTCTTCGCACGCTTGGAATCTCATTTTTTTTTCTTGTCTTATCACGCGCACTGTTTCCCACGTGCTTTTAACAACCGCTTGTCAGCCATTAACAGCGCTATGATACGTTACTGGCCTTTTTATATTGCGTTACCGTTACATGTTCACATCACTCCGACGAAGGCCGGTCCCGCGGCCGAAACGTCAGTCCTTTACAAAAGAATTTTTCCTACGTGCTTGATTTTTTTGAACTTTTACTTCCGGGTCCTACGTTAGCACTTCATTGTTTATATATATATATATATATATATATATATATATATATATATATATATATATATATATATATATATATATATATATATATATATTATTTATTTATTTATTTATTTATTTATGGTGTCCTTATCATACATACAAATAATATGTATTTTTATGTCTTCGTTACAGTGTTCTAATGATACAGACTGCGGATCCTCCAACTGCAGCTGTATGCCTGGACGTAGTCTTGGTGTCAATGGTACAAGAAAAGGCTACTGCGGATAAGGGTTCTTTCATATTCCAAAGAATGAAACATACAATGAAAAATTATTCTCGGAACATTGTTATTGAAAATAGAAGACACCACACAATAAAGCCACGTCTCCATTTAGCTTTATTTAATGCGAAGAAATGGACTTTGTATACAGGATACACGGCCCCCTTTGAAACAAATCGTGTCCATTTCAGTTCATTTACCCTTTATCCTTTAACGGTCAAAATAATAAAAAAACAGTGGCAACAATTTTTAGCTGATTTGTTTCTTTATTGGAACCACCACAGAACCACCAAAAGAAGTTTCATATTGTTTTGTGAAAATATAAAGAAAAAAGATAGAGGAAGTCCACAATTTTGTTGATCTGCCAGTTAACGGTAAATAGGCAAGGTTCGAAAAAAAATTGGCAGATTTCGCGTACAGTGGGAATCGATGCTATGCGAAGCATGAATGATAAATGTTGATATGTCACTTTAAAATCAGCACTACGCTATGAGGTGGTGGTAAATGATGCCGTACATGTCTTCCGTGTCATGATTATCAATGTTCGGAAGCGTCGTTTACCTTCGTAATCTATTCATATCACGTGAACCAAATTAGGTATACATAGAGCTAGCAAAACAGCCGTGAACACGCTATGAGCGTGGTATGTGGTCATGTCCCTACATAACACTCGTCTCAAGATTATCATGTTTGCACCAGTCATAAATTTCGTAATTCATTGATGTCACGTAACACTGAATTCGGTATATGTGGAGGTCGCAAAACAGCCGCGAGCGCATCATGAAGGGCCCAATGTACTCATATGCAACGTTGTTGCGCGCGCGCGTTGGGCACAGTGACGCTACGTTAGCAAAAGGCAAGCACTAATAGTCTGACACAAGGTGCGACCAGCGTCCGTCGGCGCGGCCCGATGGTAACCAGCGCGAAATGCGAAATGCTGCATTTCGCGCCGATGCATTAGCTAGACAACCCTGCGTCTCCTTCTTTTCGTGACGCAGGGACACCGGACGCGCTGAAACACTCATGCGTCAAAGCAACGCAGCCCGGCGCGTGCCTTCGAGTATATGGCAGGATCGGCGCCTGGCGTGGCAACGTTGGAGGTGACGAGACGAAATGAACGCCGGTGAGCACGCGCACCACGTCACGTCAAAATGTATTGGCGTCTTGACTGGGTCTTGTAGTCATGTTCTCACATGACACGCACTCATGTTCGAACCAGTCACATACCTTCGTCATCCATTGGCGTCACGTAGTACCGACTTTGGTACATGTGAAGCTAGCGAAACGGCCACGAGCGCATCATGAGCGTAACTGTAGTCATGTTGTTACATGACACGCATCTCATGTCTATAATGTTTGCACTAGTATCATACCTTCGTCATCCATTCACGTCTCATAATACCGAATTTCGTATAAGTGAAGCTAGCGAAAGGACCACCAGCGCATTATGAGCGTCGCATGTAGTCTTGTTATAACATGACACGCATTTAATGACTATTATATTTGTACCAGTCACATACTTTTGTCATGAATTCACGTACCGTAATACCCAATTTGGTATATGTGACGCTATCGAAACGGCCGTGAGCGCATCATGAGTGGGGCATATAGTCATCTTGTTACGTGACACGGATGTCATGATTTTCACTTTAGGGTCTGATGCTTGTGTTCGCCATGCAGTCATGCACTGCCATACCAGTTTTGCAACATGTCATGTGGACGAAACCACCGCAAACGCAGCAAGACCTTGAATTATAGGTCATGACATTCATGACATACATGTCATGATAGTCATGTTATGACTCATAAAATATTTTTACACAGTCATGTTATGCCATATCAAGTTTGGTATCAATACTGTTATGGGAAATAAAGTATACACGATGAATATACTGGCGAGCAAATGCGTACAACGCTGCTGCGGTCCGAGCACGTTCCCCTCAGCACTTCGTCGTCGTCATCCTCAGGCATCTACTTAGCCTCTGATATTACCCGTCGGTGGCAGAAGCACTGTCCCGGTGCGATCAATTCTCGGGGCGTAAGTACTATGGTTTAAGCCGTGAGACGTGCACTATATCGATCGGGACTGAAGCTGGTGCTGACGTGGTATGTAGTGCAGCTATCTCATAGGTCACGCTGGTGACCTTGCGTATGACGCGGTAGGGGCCAACGTAATGGGACATCAGTTTTTCGCAGAGACCAACACGACGTGATGGTAACCACAGCAAGACGAGTGACCCCGGGGAGTACTGTACGTCGCGATGCAGGTGATCGTAAGCACTGTTTTGGTTATGCTGCGAGGCACATAACCGATCCCGGGCGACTTGGCGAGCGATGTCATCTTGTGCCAGGGCATCACGAGCATAAGCAGTCGATGAGGGTGCTTCAGAGTGGAGCATGGTGTCCATGGGCAAAGGCGGGTTATAACCAAACAGTAGGTAAAAAGGTGAAAGTCCAGCTGTATCATGACGTGAACTGTTGTATTCGAAGCTAACGAAAGGTAAGTGGATGTCCCAATCTTTGTGATCCTTCGAGACATACATCGCTAACATATTCCTCAGGGTACGGTTGAGGCGTTCCGTGAGGCCGTTGGTTTGTGGGTAGGACGCTGTAGTGAACTTGTGGTGGGTAGAGCAGGATCGCAGGAGCTCGTCGACTACTTTAGATAGAAAACAGCATCCGCGGTCGGTGATCAAGTGACGAGGAGCGCCATGACGCTGAATGATGTCATGAAGAAGGAAATCGGCTACATCAGGAGCGCAGTTGGTGGGGAGGGCGCGTGTAACGGCATACCGCGTTGCGTAGTCGGTAGCAATAGCAATCCACTTATTACCGGTGGCCGACACGGGAAAAGGTCCTAAAAGGTCGAGGCCGACTCGGAAAAATGGCTCATCTGGTACTTCAATGGGCTGGAGGGAACCAGCAGTTCCCGGAGCAGGTGTCTTGCGGCGCTGCCAGAGGTCGCATGCCGCAACGCACTGTCGCACAGAACGGTAGAGGCCAGGCCAAACGAATTGGCGGCGAATGTGGTCATACGTGCGTGACACCTCTAGGTGTCCAGCGGAGGGAGCATCATGGAGCTGGGCCAAAACGTCTGAGCGAAGATGTGCAGGAACAATGAGTAGGAGCTCAGCACCATCTGGGCGGGCGTTGTAGCGGTGCAAGATGTCGTTGTGAAGAACGAACAGTTGTAAGGAGTAGTCAGGGTGAGGAGAGTGCAGACCATTGATAATAGCATGCAAAGAGGGGTCGCGGCGTTGTTCAGCAGCAATGTCGGTGAATCGGTGAAGTCGGTGATTGAATAAACAAGGGCCTCTTGTCCATCTTCCATCATGTCAGGGGGGGTCGACTGGGTAACGGGACAAACAGTCGGCATCCTTGTGAAGTTGTCCGGATTTATAGGATACGGAAAAAAAATTCCGCCATATCCACGAAGTGAATGATGATGAGTGGGCGAAGCTCCGGAGGTAAACCTGGTAAACCATGAATCCTCTGTACATTTTGCCTACTCGATTTTATTACATCGCTCCCCCTAGCGTACGTCGCCGCACTAAATCGAACGATTGCCTTCAACCAATGACACGCGCCATACGTGACATCATTCCTATTTTATAAGATCTCGCGTCTTTCATCAACTACAAGTACCGCTTTCTAGTTTATAACATCTTGTATCTTTTCGTCATCAGCTACAAGTACCACCATCTAGTAAACACTACAAGACCTAAACGAGAGGTGGCTACATACAGGGGATGGTACCGCCATCTAGTGAACACTGCAAGAACTAAACTAGAGGTGGGTACATACAGGGGACGCACAGCCCACGCCCTAAGGAGCTTCGCCCCTAAAAGTGTACTCTTCTAGGCGCAGCGCCCAGTGACTAAGGCGTTCCGTAGGGTCCTTGAGTGAGGAGAGGCAGCAAAGCGCATGGTGGTCCGTAATAACTGAGAATGGTCGGCCATACAGGTATGGTCGGAATTTCGCAATGGCCCAGACGAGAGCTAAGCACTCGCGTTCATTGATCGAATAATTTTGTTCCAAGCACGACAACAGTCGGCTTGCGTACGCGACGACGCGGTGCACTCCTTGTTGCCGCTGCGCCAGCACTGCGCCTATGCCATTGCCACTGGCGCCAGTACGAAGATCCGTGGAGGCAGATAGGTCGAAGTGTGCTAAGACTGCTGGATTGGTGAGAATGTCAATGAGCGACGAGAAGGCGTTTGCTTGCTGTTGGCCCCAGGTGAATGCGACATTCGTTTTAAGGAGGCAGGTTAAAGGATGGGCTACTTCAGCAAACTTCTCGACAAAACGACGGAAATAGGAGCACAGTCTCAGAAAACTTCAGACGTCCTTGGCTGAGCAGGGTTTGGAGATGTCGCGAACTGCTCGGACTTTCGCAGGGTCTGGTTGAACGCCTGCAGCGTCAACAAGGTGGCCAAGTACTCAGATTTGGCGTTGCCCAAAGCGACATTTGGATGAGTTATGTTGCAAGTTGGCTCGTCGGAAAACATCAAGCACTGTGGACAGACGGGTAAGATGGTCGTCGAAAGTAGTCGAAAAAACAATAACGTCATCAAGATAGCAGAGGTAGATGGTCCACTTCATGCCTCGAAGCAGAGAGTCCATCATGCGCTTCAAAGTCGCAGGGGCATTGCATAATCCAAAAGGCATCATCTTGAACTGATTAAGTCCATCAGAAGTCACAAAGGCCGTCTTCTCTCTGTTTTTGTCGTCCACAGCGATCTGCCAGTAGCCTGAGCGAAGGTCTATTGAAGAGAACTGTTTGGCACCCTGTAAGCAATCGAGTGCATCATCTATGCGCGGTAGGGGGTAGACATCTTTCTTGGTAATATGGTTGAGATGGCGGTAATCAACACAGAATCTCCAGTTATTGTTATTCTTTTTAAGAAGTACAACGGGTGAGGACCAGAGACGAGATGAAGGTTCGATTTTGCCCTATGAAGCATTTGATCGACTTCTCGCTGTATAATAACACGCTCCGAGGATGACACACGGTAGGGCCGTCGGCGAATGGGTCGAGTGCCACCGGTGTCGATGCGATGGGTTACCACGGATTTCTGGCCCAAATTACGCTCGCCGAAGTCAAAGATGTCCTGATAAGAAGCAAGCACACGGCAGAGAGCAGAGACTTGTTCAGAGGCGAGCTTGTCAGATAGTATTGGCTTGAAAAGGCTGGAACAGGAACGTGACTAGGGCGACGTTGATGAAAAATCGGGTGGCGAATCGGTGGTTAGGGTGGAAACTGTGTGGTCGACCAGTGGTGTCAGATGCGCAAGTGACATGCCGCGAGGAATAACTTGCGCTGAGAAGCCAAAATTGAGGACGGAAAATGAAGTTCGGTTGTTCCTAATGATAACCACCGTTTTAGGGAGTGAAACATTACGTGTCATGGCCACGTCAGAAATTGGGACAGCAACATAATCACCATCGGGTACTGGAGGATATGGCGAGAGTTGGACTGCGGCTTGCGGCGGAAGTCTGAGGAAATCTATAGAGGGTAGACGAGGTGGGCTGGTAGAGACGGTCTCTGAGAAGGATGGTAGTTCGAACCGAAGAAAACCTTTGGAACAGTCAATGAGCGCAGCGTGTAAAGTCAGAAAGTCGAGTCCAAGGATGAGGTAATGAGAGCAATTTTCCAGTACAGCAAACAGAACTGAAGTTTGATGCTCAGAAATCGTTAATCGTGCAGTGCACATTCCAAGGACAGCAGAAGTACTCCCATCCGCTGTACGAACGGTAGGTGTAATCGCAGGCGTCAGAACTTTGGAGGTGGTGGCGGAGGTCTGAGCTAATCACAGATATTTGTGCACCGGTATCAATTAGAGCAGTTACAGGTCAACCATCTACGAGAATTAAAAGAAGGTAGCACGGCTGGTCGAGAGTAATCAGGGGATTTGCAGTCCGAGTCGTGTATGCAGCGTCACCTCCGGGGGCTGCACCGGCTAGTTTTCCGAGCGACGGTCGTATGGAGACCAAGAACGGCAGGGTTGGGGCAAGCGGGACTGAAGACGCACGGGTGATAGCGAGCGGCTAGTCCGACGTTCTGAATTATGCTCTGCACCTGTCTCAGCACGGTAGGACGGGGCATAAGGTGCACGTTCGTAGCGAGGTCCCCAATCATAGAAGCTCGGTCGAGGTGATGAGGTCGAACGGCTGCGGCAATGGCGAGCGATGTGTCCTATACGATGGCACGTGAAACATATGGGCCGATCATCATGAGTGCGCCATTCAGCTGGGTTTCGTCGTGGCGCGAACATGCGGTTCGGAGTGGTAGCCGCAACGACTGGAGCCGAGCTGGAAGTAGCAGGGGCATTTTGGTGAGGTGGCGAAATGCCCATATTCGTGATCTCTTGGCGAACCACGGCCTGTATCATTGAAACAGCATCGAGGTTGTGTCCTAGCACTTACGCCAGACATAGTGGGTGCCATAGCCTCGAGTTCCCGACGGACAATTCTGGTGACATTTTCCGGCGCTGCTGGTGGATGTAGTGTGGAGAAATCTTCGCAAGAGGACGTAGCCGCCGTGATGGGAAGGCGGTCAAATTGGTGCAATATGCACCTACTTTTCGCCTGTTCGAAGCGACGACATGCTTCGATGACCAACTCCACCGTCGAGCAGTCCTTGCACAGCAGAAAATTCAAGGCGTCATCGTCAATTCCTTTCAGGATGTGTCCGACTTTGTCATTGTCGAGGATGTCCTTGTCGACCTTGCGGCACAAAGCCAACACGTTCTGCATGTACGTGAAGCACGGCTATGTAGATGTCTAGGCACGAGTCGCAAGCTCTTTCTTTGCGGCCACATGACGTCCGATGGGTTTCCCAAATAGATAGTGCAGTTTCTGCTTACAGACGTCCCAGCTGGTCAACTCTTCTTGATGTGTCTCGTACCAGAGTTTTGCCGTGCCATGCAAGTAGAAGATGATGTTCGCCAACATAAGCGTTGGATCCCGATGGTTGCTGCTGCTGACGCACTCATATAGAACCAGCCAGTCATCGACGTCTATGCCACTTGTGCCGTTGAATGGGCCTGGGTCAAGAGGTTGCACCACAACGATCGGTTGTGGGGCTAACGGGTCTTGTTGACATTGAGTAGCCTGGTCAGTCATCGTGGTAGCTGCAATGCGCCGTCCGTTGCGAAGATCCAGCTCGTGGGGCTGTATAGCGAGTTCTACCCTGCACCTTCCACCAATGATGTTACGGGGAATAAAGTATACACGAAGAATATACTGGCGAGAAAATGCGTACAACGCTGCTGCAGTCCGAGCACGTTCCCCTCAGCACTTCGTTGTCGTCCTCCTCAGGCATCTACTTAGCCCGTGACAATACGTTTATTGCAACGGCCAGGAGAGCTAAAAGCCGTAGGCGGCTGGATAGATAGATAGATATATATATATATAGATAGATAGATAAATAGATAGATAGATAGATAGATAGATAGATAGACAGACAGACAGATAGATAGATAGATAGATAGATAGATAGATAGATAGATAGATAGATAGATAGATAGATAGGATAGATAGATAGATAGATAGATAGATACGCTCAAAGTCGCCGAATCTCGCTAAGAAATGCTTCCCATGTAAAATCACACCATATCCATGGAGTGAATGATGATGAGTGGTACGAAGCATCCATCCGTGCTTGTGCCTGTGCATGCTTCCGTCTGTCCTTGCTTCCCCTTGTCCGTTCTTCTGCGTGTCCATGCATCCATGCGCCCGTCTGTGCATGCGTCCGTGCTTCCGTGATACCGTCTGTACGTGCTTCCATTCGTCCGGCTGTCCATGAGTTCGTGCTTTCATTCTTCCGTTCTTCCTTTTAGATGCGGAAGCATCTTATACTCGCGCCTTGTAGTGCGCCGTCCGCACCGCTTCTCGAACATTCGACAGCTGACGCGCGCGCATGCGCCGTCGCGCCGTCGCCCACCATCTGTGCCGCGCGCGCTTCTCCTTCGAGAACATTCGACAGCTGACAGTGCATGCGCCGTCGCGCTGTATATATACTCAAGGTCGGCGCTCGCTCGCTCAGTTGCCGCTCGTCGGTTGGTTTGTACGGCGCGTCGACGTCCAAGGTCGTGGTGAAATGAATTCCAACCAATCCACAAACACAATGATCGACGTCCCTTCGACCAGCGACGCCCTTTCGCATACGTGTGTACGTGTTCACTCATTTAACACCCCCTCCCACAACCACGTTAACCAATTTAGCCATCGACCCAAGTAAGTCGCAATTTAACACCCCATTTCACAACCACGTTAACCAACTTAGCCATCGACCCAAGTAAGTCGCACTTTAACACCGCGTTAACCAATTATATGCTCCGCATCCTCCTCAGTGTTCCCCCGAGGGAAGCTGCGGGCAATTTTTTTACCTTCGTCCAATCTTTCTTGCTTCCGTCCATCCGGCCGTCTGTCCGTCCGTGCTTCCGTTCATCCACTCGCTCTTGCTTCCATCCCTCCGTCCATCTATCTATCTATCTATCTATCTATCTATCTATCTATCTATCTATCTATCTATCTAGCCGCCTACGGCTTTTAGCCATCCTGGCCGTTTAGATAATGGTATTGATAGCAAACTTGTTATGGCATAGCATGACTGTATGAATAACATATTTGACTAGTCATAACATGAAAATTTTGACGTCTATGTCACGAATGTCATAATATACATTTCATGGTCCTGCAGCCCTTGTGGTGGTTTCGTTCACATGGCATGTTGTGAAACTGGTATGGTATGACATGATTGCATGACGAACACAAGCGACAGCTCCTAACATGTAAATTATTACGTGCGTGTCATGTAACAAGATTACTACAAGCCACTCTCATGACGCGCTCGCGCCTGTTTCACTAGCGTCACATATACCTAATTTGGTATTACAGTACTTGAATGGATGATGAAGGTATGTGACTGGTGCAAACATGATAATCATGAGATGCGCGTCATGTACCAACATGACTACATGCCATGCTCACGATGCGCCGGCGGCCGTTTTGCGAGATTCACTTATATCCAACTTGGTATTATGGGACATAGATAGATACGTAGGCATGATACTGGTGAAAACATGATAATCATAAGATGCGTGTCATGTAACAACATGACTACCTGCCACACTCATGATGCGCTCGCGGCTGTTTCGCTAGCTTCACATATGCCAAATTTGGTATTACGTGACGTCAATACACGACGAATGTATGTGACTGGTGCAAACATGGTATAGATGAGATGCGTGTTGTGTGAGAACATGACTACATGCCACAGTCAAGGCGAAAATACATTTCGACGTGACGCGGTGCGCGTGCTCGCCGGCGTCAGTTTCGTCGCGTCACGCCGGTGTTGCGACGCCAGGCGCCGGTCCTGCCATACAGTCGCAGGCGCGCGCTGCGTCGCTTTGACGCATGCGCGTTTCAGAGCGTCCGGCCTCCCTCCGTCTCGAAAAGTAACAGACGCAGTGCTCTCTGGTTAACTGATCGGCGCGAAATGCAGCAAGTCGCATTTCGCACACATTGCCGTCGGCCCGTGCCGACGGACGCTGGTCGCGCCTGGCGTCAGACTATAGAGTGCTCGCGTTTTGCTAACGTAGCGTTGCTGTGCCCAGCGTGTGCGCGCGTCAACGCTACATCGGAGTATAATGGGCCTTTCAAGATGCGCGGGTGGCCGTTTTGCTGGCTCCACATGTAACAATTTTGGTTTTACGTGACGTCAATGGATGACGAAATCAATCTCTGGTGCCAACATGATAATCTTCACGCGCGTGTCAAGTAAGAACATGACAACATATCACGCACATAGCGTGCTCGCGACCGTTTCGTTAGCTCCACATATACTAAATTTGGTATGACTTGACGTGAACAGATGACGATGCCAAATGACACATCTAAACATAGTAATCATGATACGAAAGTGATGTACGGTTCGTTTACCTCCACATCGTAACGTTGTGCAAACTTTATTTTGACATATCAACGTTTCTTATTTGTTCATCGCATATCATCGATTCCCACTGTTGGTGGGATATGCCATTTTCTTTCTTTCGGGGTCGAGATCTTGGTAATATTTTGCGATATGCGCATTGCTGTGCGCCCATATGAGTAGGTACGTGCGCACGAGGCGTGAGAAAAAGCAAGTAATGGTGCCTGCTAGCGCAACACAGTATAGAAGTAAGCAAACCAGGTGGGGAATATATGCAATTTTGTATGCATCATAATATGAATTATGGTCATCTGGCGTGTGGGTGATCTATTTGACGTGTGTCTATTGGAGCGTCTGTGTCAACTTAACTAAATTGATTTCTACAAGCTCAGAGTTATGTACGAGGTTGAAGTGCCTGTTGCGTAAGCGCTTGCGCTATGCTCAATGCACGAAGACTTTGTATGAGAAAATCCCTGCGAAGTTGTTCAAAACGCGAATGGACGCCGGTTATGTAATATCGCTACATTGATCATGATCCATGCAGCGATTACGATGAGTTGCTTCGATCATTATCACCATTGAAGTGACGCCGCCAAAATAATTATTCAGCAAAAAATAATACATTTTTAACATTGTATCACACTTGACGCTGTCCTATTAGGAAGTCTCACTTTTGTCTAAAGTTTTTTTCTTTTCGATTTTGCCTGCACTGTGTGCATGCATAACATAGGGATAACTTGTTTTTAATAAGACTACCATGAAAGAAAACATGACAGGTGCATTTCACTCCCCTGTGAAAGCAGTCTACCACTCTCTTCACTCGGATTTGCTGGAGAGAGACAACTCTGTTGCCTGCACAGACACACCTTCATACAGACACATTCTGACAAGGTAGTAGCCCCTGTTCAAGCGAAACTGGGTACCACTTTGGAAAATTTGAACATTCAAGGGCTGACGTAGTCGTGGCGTTACCATGCAATGAAAGTTGCTGAAGGAAGAAAAAAAAACTGCAGCTTTTAGTCACCACCACTATAGCCGCGTAATGACTTTGGAATTAACGACAACGTATGCAATGACTCCTATTGTTCACCAGACTGCGGGCTACGAGCTTTTATTTCGATTCCCTCAAGCATGATGACAAGCACGGTGACTCATGACGCATATGCGGTATTTACGGCACCACCACAATGAAAATTCACGAAGTTTATCCCAAATCACTTCTCTATTCTTCGCTTCGAGTCATAGTTGTCATAGTTACAGAAGACAACGAGAAAACCTGCAGAACAACGAAAATTGTAAACGACCACATGAAACTCGACTAGTGATACTGTTGCATTTTGAGGAACCGCAAAAGGATGATTCCTTTATTTCAAACATCACGTAAATGTGGCATTGTTTGTTTTAGTACCACCGCAGGTACCGTGTCGAAACATCGCCTTTGAAATAAATACATTGCACCTTCATGGACTCTGAGATGAGTGCTATGGAGCTTGCGAGTTACACAACAGATATACCGCTCAGCTGACGCTGAAATTTGTGCTTTCTCACGTTTATTTATTGCGATTTGATTTTTTTTCAGTATCGATGAAGTCTTCGAAGACAGTGGTTGTATGCGTGCAGATAATTGCCATTATTTGGGAACTATTTTCGTTGTAGCGTGGAGGTGTGGAAAAACGGGCAGTGCAGCCTCGTGGGTAGGGCTTATATTTATATTTAGGTTGTCACCGACTGTAGTAGCGCAATTCTGCATAGAATCAAAAAAATTCAGGGCATATGATTGATGCGAGCTCCAGATGGCAGATGCATATTCCAATTTTGGCACAAAAATAAATCATATGCAAGCAACATCACATTTCTTGGGGCCAGGCAAACATTACTTCTACGAAAAGATACGGATCAGTTTGCTGATGGTATCAGAATTATAAGCACATCAGTTAAGATGACTGCAAAGAGTGACTCCTAGATATTTATGAGAATGTACGTTCTCGAGAAACGTGCTTTTAATTTTGTACCGTAGTCGTATGTGATTAGTACAGGGCGAAATTTACAATGTTACGTTATTTTCCAATAAGGGGTATCGGCAACTCATCACACTAAGCTTATATGTTGGGTATATCTTTCTGAAGGCCTATCGGTGTTATATATAGTGTGATAATTGACAGTTATCCGTAGACATTCTAATGTTATAAGAGACATGTGAAGGTAAGTCATCATCGTTTAATAAGAAAAGAAACGGGTGTAGAACGGATGCTTTAGGAACGCCAGATGTTACTAGTAGTAAATTAGATAAGTTGTTATTTGTTTTTGCAGATCTGGAGCAGCTCCTAAGTAATTCTGTAATCCACTTCATGGCATCTGCAAGAAAGTTAAGCTTTCTTAGCTCAAAAATAGGCATTGGTGATAAACACTATCAAAGGTATTGCACAATTCCAGGAAGATTACGACAGTCTGTGCGTTGATATCAATATTAGCATGAATGTCAAGCGGAAGCCTGGTAACTCGTGTTTGTCAAAATTTCTCGCAGAATCTATGCTGAGCGGGATGACAAAAGTTGTCTGGGTCAAGAAAGTTTATAATAAAATGATATGTAACAAGTTCCGTAATTTTCGAAGGAGTGCTTGTGACGAGATCGGACTTCCGATAAGTGGGGAGTCTTTGTTACTGGATTTGTTGCCTAACGACTTTTCCAACTTCCCGGCCGTCTGGAATGAGAGCTAAAAAAAGGGAGTAGGTGCATAGCTAAGAGGATCGAATATAGGCTGCGGTAATACATTTTGTGTTTTGAACCTCTCTGTGTTAATTTCATTTATACCACAGCAAGATGAATCTTCCTGTGGTATAAATCTTGTGAACATTACCGAAATTTCGTTTACATGATAAGTGACAAAAGGCACTGAAGAAAATAAAGGGATGGTGAAGTGAGCGGTGCATTTCACTCGACGGTTAGTAATGACGCTTGCATAAGCGCTGTTCATCAAGTCAGCGCAATCTACATCAATGAAGAGTTTGTATCAATCCTTTGTTATTTGGATGGTTTTAAAAATTTCTACAAATGCTTTGGATAATAATAGGTCAGTCGTCTGTTGGGGTTAGCACTGCTGTCGGTGTGGTAAGAAGATAAAGCAGCTATAGCAGTTAAGAATCGGCTCACCTGCGTAAACTGTAGGTGTTGGTAATGATAGTTGAATTTCGCAGATCGAAACTGAATTCTTCATTTTCCAAAACTACGTGTTTTCACCACAATCATTGCAAGTTGATAGAGCTTCTAAGCAGTGGGTTCGCTCTCTTCGACCACCTTGCGGTGATCCTAGATATTTCGAAAAAAATATCACACTTAGGTTTAAGTAACCTTTATAAGCGGAACGCTATATATAGTCCTTCATTCGTGCGTAATTCCAGCACTTAGTGCGTACGTTTTATTGTTTGATGCTCCCGAGATGCTTCAATTGTAGATTACTACAATGTAATCGGTAAATTTAAAAGTGGCATGCGTCATTAAAGATTTTGTATATGGCTACACTCTGTGTGATGGGCTACATGTTTCAAACCCCCAACAAATATCGAGTTGCAATGTTTTCCAACTTGCTATGCCTCACTACGTGGTCTGAAATAAATATTTAAAACGTGTGTGCCTTTTGTAATGAGTGGGCGGCTTTTAACTAAGAAGTAGTTAGGATAACCACGTGTGTTGATGCCTGATCAATTGTAGCACGCCATATTATTGCGGTATTACTTGTCATATTGTGAAGCCTGTATACAGGACCCATGAGTTTGTAAAGCATGAAAGTTATCTTCACTACATTTCAAAGCATATGAAGCTATTTTGAATATATTTCTAGGCAGACGAGCTCTTTCATGGTAGAATACCTGCTTGACATAATAATGGCATGGGTTCGATCTTCACTTAGAACGGTTTTTTTTTATTATTGAGCTCATTTGCATCTTTCTCAATTTTTCTGTCAAAGACAAGGTGATGAATTTTCACTAAAAACCACTGACGCTGATGCTGAGGCCAAAGTTTCTTGCAAACTAGCTCTTTAGGGCTATTGTGGTATTATATTCAGCATTGACTTCACCAATAAAGTGTCTTTGAATAATTTCTTAGAGCTCAGCTTTTATGGCGCCTGTTCCTTCGTTGAGTGACTTTTCCGTTGTTTGCTGGGGTCCGCCACTAGCCACGAGCGGCTGTCCCTTAACCGCGCTTCCTTCTTCCGTCACGCGCACTAGCCCCTTGGTCGGAATTTCGCGCGCGCAAGGTTGGCATGTGCACTGCGGCTCACTGGGCTTATAGGCTCGCCTTCCTGCAATGCCCAGAATAATGCTCGTACCACTCGAGCACTGGTAGTTTCTGCGGTAATATATAACGAATGTTGCATTGCTACAACAGCAGATAGCCACAACTTGAAATGCAGTTCGCATTGCCCTGACGCGAACCTACGCTGAGAATTCACATTAGGTGAATTTTACCGCAGGTGAATTTCGGGTGTTTCAAAACACGTAGAACCAAATAAGCAAATTAAAAAACGGTATTTTGTAGTTATTGCAAAGAATGCAGCGTTCGAAGAGGGTTCACCTTCCGATCTAGATTGTAATTGACTGAAATATAAGGGACGTGAATTATGATGTAATACATCATCGCTTGATGTTTCTACATGCACTTCTCTGTGGAGAACGTATACTGCATTGAATTAACTCTAGCTACAAGCGAGCAGCTTTCATGTTCACCGCATTAGTCTCGTTCTCGTTTTTTGTCAGACCGCCAAAGTATTAGGCGGGAGCAAAACAATGCCAATGTTCAGCCCCGTGTTTACTAAAGTAATCCATCAAACCTTCAACACAATGACCTTGCTTGCAAAACGGTAGCTCGTCCATGTTGTTGTCGTCCTAAAAGTAAACGCATAAGGAGTGGTCGTATCTAGGCTTGTCAACTTTCCTGGGTAACATATTCAGTGTTGTCTGACAAAAACATGAGATACACAGAGACAAAACAATTCACCCGGTTTCGTCCCCGCTTCTTATGTTGTTGCATGCCACTATTAAACTTCTTTCCTAGTCAGACAGGGCTCCCTATTTTCTGACTGAGCAAGAGCCTTTATTTTGCTGATTGTAATGATGGTGCTGGTTATATAAACACGCATGCAGAATATACGATTCTACGAAAACAGTATCGCGACATATATTGCACAAGGATGGCCCATTCTGTTACTTTAGTCATCGCACTGATTGTCTTGGCTTTTGTGTAAGTGTTCTTGAAATATTTATGTGCTACAAGAACGCATTTTTCTTTCCAGTTGTAATGATTTACATCTATGCTTATTTTGTCTCTTCCTAAATTACATAACAATTGCTTTTTTGTTATTGAGCTCCAAGATTCTGGCATATATATTACTTCGTCATTGTGCTTTCACTACAATTTCATTCGAATTTTGTGGGCATTCGTAAACATATTTCTACACAGTTTGAGCAAATATCTATGTTATAATAACTTGTATCGCTCTAAATAACGCCCATATGCTCTATATGCACCTCTTGTGCACTTAAATTCACATTTACTACGCATTTTTACACAGTTGCTGTATTTATAGGACAAAGTTGCGAAGAATTTTGTACCAAAGTTCAATACTACAGTTCGGCATATGAAAGGTAGATATTTTAGATGCATTCACACCATTGCTTCTTCCTTAACAATGACTGGCATATTCTTTTTCTAAAGGGGAAAGCTTAGCCTTCTTCCTGTATGAAGATTGAGATTGATCAATGGGTTGGAAATAAGTTGTGATTGCACAGAACATACACGACGTGAAAACGAGAACCCAATATCTCTAGAAAGGATACCAGTATTACATATTGCGCCTTCATTTTGTTTCATTATTAATGTGCTTCAATTTTCAACAGTACAAATTCTGTTCGCTTGTTTCATGAACAAGAGTGATTTCATGCAAGGTTCTCGATAGGGCATATCCTTTTTGCGTTTCGTTCAATTCTAGAAACGATGTAAAAGACTCTCGAGAGTATGCTATAGCTTGTGGTGCATCTACATCAGCGTGACGTATAACCATGTGCGACCTCGAACACTATGCAGGGCAAATAACATGACGATGTGATACGGAAATGCGTCCTAGTTTTCACTGACCAGATACCTTATTCTCTGTACATCCAGCGAGAATACTTTGCTGAATGTCTTTAGCAGGACGTCCCGCAAAAACACACAGTCCCAAAATTCAGAAATCACATGCTAGACTGTTTCCGGTAGATTGTGGCGTGTTTTGTGTTAGCGCGGTTATTTTTTATTTATTTTTTATTTATTCACACTGTCAGCCCAACGGCCAAGACAGGAGTTGGGGTTACATATCTGGCACGTACAAAGAACATATCTGGAAACAAGTTTCACACTGTACGCTCAAGATGCACACTATATGGAAATAACAAAAACAAAAACGCAAAACTATATCAGAATACATCCCGAGTAGGTCACGGATAAAAGAAACAGGTTCGAATACATCTTGTACACGTCACCAAAAAGAGAAAAAAGATTTGAAGTGATATAGTACATATTGAACATATTGATATAGTGCATTGAACATATTCAACCGACAAGGAACAAGCAATTTGGTTACAAATATTCTGACAAAGCCTTTACAAATCTTTGTAGATCGCAATGTTCGACTATGTATTGAGGTAATTGATTCCAGTCATCGATGTTCCGAACCAAAAACGAATACTTGAATAAATCTGTTTTGTAGCTAAGTGGTGTGATATGTTTCGAGTGTTTTGCTCTGGAGGTGGTACATGGCTGTAGTGCGATGTGTTGTTCCTTTAGGTGAACTTTGTAGTCTCCATTGAGCATCTAAAAAAGGAATATCAGTCGATTATGTTGCATTTTTAGTTTCACCGTCATCAAACCGGCTCTGTCTCTAAGCTCACTAATAGACTGAGTTCTGGAATAGGAGTTGCAGATGAACCGCAAGGCTTTATGTTGTATACGCTCACATTTTAGTTCATTTGTTTTGGTGCATGGTTCCCATAGATGACTTGCGTAGGTCCGTACTGGAAGAATAGTCATTTTATACGCCATTGTTTCAGCTTCCGGAGTGGCATCGTGAAGTTTTCGCCATAACAACCAAAGTTTACGCATGACTTTATTGCAAACACTGTCAACATGCATGGACCAGTTCTAGTCATGTGTAAGATGAACACCTAGATACTTAACATTCTTTACTTCAGTCAGCACTGTGCCTTTAATGCTGTAAAAAAAGGATAACGGGTCTTTTTACGTGTTATGCGCATGAAGAGAGTTTTTGATGCATTCAGTTCCATTTGCTATTCATCGAACCAAAGACTAATTTTTTGTAAATGGTTATCAAGCTCCAGCTGATTGTCAGTGGAGCTTATCTTCGCATACACAATGGTGTCATCTGTATAATGTTTTATAGCTATTTGCTGAGAAAAATCGACACCCGTGTCACTGATATAGAGAAAAGTAAAGGGCCTATTACGGACCCTTGCGGCACGCCTGCTGACTGGTTCATTGGTGCTGGAGACATTATTCAATTTAACAAATTGTTGTCTATTTGACAAATATGCCTCTATTCATTTTAATAGCTGACTTTCACCAGTCAAACAAGACAACTTTTTAAGCAACTTTTTGTGAGATATTTTATCAAATGCTTTTCGGAAATCAATAAATATGATGTCTACTTGACCTTTTCCATCTAAACACTGACCAATTTCACGCGTAACCTCAGTAAGAATTAAAATTATGGAATACCCTTTGCGAAACCCGTGCTGATTATTACCTAAAATACCATTTTCTTCGACAAACTTCATTAGGTGAGTAGTCAAAATGTGCTCCAGTGTTTTACAACAAGTACTTGTCAAGAAAATTGGTAGAAAATTCGTGACGTCATATTCGGAACTCTGTTTATGGATCGGTATTACCTTGGCACGCCTCCAATCTATCGGAACGTCACCGGATTGAAGTGATTTTGTGAAAATGTCCAACAGCTAAAATGAACACCACTCGGCATAACGCCTTAAAAAGGCGTTGGGAATTTGATCAAGTCCAGGGCATTTTTTCACATCTACTCTAGGTAAGAGACCCAGAATGCCTTTTTGTGTTATTGTTAGCTCAGGTAGACATTGCTCATTAGAAATTCGCACTTGAGGAGTTGAACCATCGTCCCTAATGAAAACCGATTTGAAATATTCATTAAATTGGCAAGCCATCTTATAATTATCCGTGATAGTTACATTATCGTTCTTCAAAAACTGGATGCCAAGTTTTGGTCCTGAAAGGTACCTCCAAAATTTTCCCGGTGATGTTTTAATAAAATCGCCAAGAGTTTCATTCATGTACCTGTGTTTCGCTTGAATAATTTACATTTTGAGTTCTTGAGAAAGGGAACTGACGTAATGACGTGTTTTTGTTGACAACGGTTTTTTAGCACTCGTTCTTTTCAAGAGTCGTTTTTTCTTAAATACTTTTTCGCGTAATCCATGGGTTTCTACTGTTAACTTTTTTGGTGCGTCTTGGAACAAATAGTTCTATTGTTTTCAAAACAATGCATTTAAACATGTTCCATGCATCATTTACTGATGTAGTATTGAGAGAGATATATTGAGTGAAATTATCATATCCCTGCTCTGAATGATCTATTGCTCCAGTATCATCTGCTTTAGAAAAATCGAGAACTGTCGTAGTTTTATTCTTTTTTACCCGAGTGCGCGTGGTATCGATATGCGCGATCACCATTTTGTGATCAGATATCCCTTCTAATACTTCACATTGATATGTGGATTGCGCGGTAGATCTGCTCAAGAAGACCAAGTCGAGCAGTGATTCTACTGATTCGTGGATTGGCGTAGGTGTAGTTACAATTTGTGTTAGGTCAAGGGAGAAAGCCAGATCCAAAAGAACTCGAGGCACAGCTTGCTCATTTTGACCTTCCTGATAATTCACCCAATCGATATGCGGTGAATTGAAGTCTCTAGCCAGTATTATCTTATGATTAGAATGGATAAACTTATCAGTTAAGAAATCATTAAGAAGTATCATATATTCTTCAGGGGTGCCTGGTGGGCGATACACTGCGATGACTATAAAATACTGCCCATGCACTGGTATTGTGCACGCAACGCATTCTCATTCAGGTGGGGTGAAAATTGCAGTGCAATGAATTGAAGTTTTGTGAATAATGGCAACACCTCCTCCCCTGGATCCTCGGTCTTTGCGACAGGCAGTATAATTGGAAGTCAGTAACTCTGTGTTTTCAACTGATTCGCCTAACCAGGTTTCTGTCATGATTACAAGATCCGGTTCATGTTCAAAGAGCGCAGCGTCAAAGATTAATGACTTATTACAGATACTACGTGCATTAACATTCATCACTGTTAACTTGTCAGGAAAAATTTCCACTGCCGTCCAAGCTAGTGTCTTTCACGTAATGGCGAGCGTTTCGGCACTCTTTACGCGAATCAGTGGAATTGTCCCAGTAATACGCCTTGCCGTATACGTAGAGTTTATCGTAAGCTAGGCGCACCCGCTTTCTACTCAACTTCTCGTCTTTAGCGCTTTCCCAAAGGCACTTTCTGCTGTGTAGCACGCGTTTTGAAAAGTTATCACTGATTCAGACGTGCAAACCCTTTAGCTTGTAACAATCACGCATAATTTCCTGCTTTTTCTTGAAGTCGTATAGTCTGAGAATGACAGGTCGCGCTTTTGTCTGTCTTTTTTCAATGCGGTGCATACGCTCCACGCTTTTATAAAGATAAACCTATGACAGAATAAATTTTGTCTTGTACCACTTTTGTTAGGTCTTCCTGTGTTTCCCTGTTCTGCTCATGCAGGTCGAAAATAACAAGATTATTGTGGCGCTGGTGATTTTCAATGTCATCAACCTTCCTAGATAACACTTCGACTACTTCGTTCAGTCGGGTTGCTGTTTGTTGTGCGTCATCAAGTTTAGACAGAGAGGACTCAAGTTTAGCTTTGCGATCTTCAATATTTTTTATGGCAGTACCATTTTCTTTTACTGCCTTTTGGACTGCTCTCCGATCACGTTTAATATCGGCTAATGCTTTTGAATGCTCCTTCAAAAATTGGAAAATCTGCTCAAGTTTGTCATCTCAGTGTGAACTCGGGCCCGGATTCAACTCGACATCACCACTTGTGACAAGCTTAAGAAATATAGAGCAAAAATCGCACACTATCAACGCCAGTGTTCTGGGGAACGGCACAACTATTAGTGACAAATGATTGCTTTTAAATGATGAAGTATCGTGCCTCAACTGCAAACAAGCAAATACGAACACGTTCGACACCATGCTTGCATTCGTGCCGTGCCTGCAACTGAGTAGGTGGGCGTCCGGGGGGGGCTATTTAAGTCGGCGGCAGTCCATGGCGTGGTTGTCGTTGGTTGGTAGATGCTTCCGATACAGGCGTCTTTGCTGCACGTGGATAGAAGCGGCATCGGCGACAGATCCAGATAGCTTTAGAACGGTGGCTCGTGCTCCGTCTTGGTGAAAGCGGCCGTTGCACTTGAATTTGCAGCGGTGACAAGAAGCGGAACCTGCAAACAAGCAAAAGCGGAACCTGCAAAAAACATTATGCTTGTATTCGTGCCGTGCCCGCAACAATTTAAACTCAGGTAGAATTTATCGGCCACATTGATGATGAAGTTCAAGTTTTTTATAACACATTCATGTCCATTTTTGTGCCAACATTTCAGTTCTTCTTGAAGGTCTACTGTGGCTGATTTGACACAGTGATTTTTAGATGCGGAAGCATCTTATACTCGCGCCTTGTAGTGCGCCGTCCGCGCCGTCCGCACCGCTTCTCGAACATTCGACAGCTGACGCGCGCGCATGCGCCGTCGCGCCGTCGCCCACCATCTGTGCCGCGCGCGCTTCTCCTTCGAGAACGTTCGACAGCTTACAGCGCATGCGCCGTCGCGCCGTCGCCATCTGTGCCGCACGCGCGCTTCTAAGACGTTGACTCCGAGTCCGATTTCACCCTGGCACTGCTCAACACCTGGTCGCTAGGCGCTCACGCGGTTGACGTCGTGCGAGATTCCGTACTACGCAGAGTGGACGTGCTTTGCTTCACCGAGACGTGGAACACCAATGACGTCGACGTTGCGGGATACGCTTCGGTCGCGCGCACGCACGGGTTCCAATGACCTGCGGGCGGTGTGGGAATTTACGTCAAGCGTGACGTCGACAACGACGACGACTCCTTCATTGACCTCCGACTACAGCCCGGCGTTCAACAACGCGCCAACGGCGAGCACTGCGTTGCTACCGTCTTTGGCGTCGACGTCATGACGATGTACCTCGCGCCAAACCTCTCTCGTGCCGCCGTAGAAAAGTACGTCAACGAGGCCGTGCAAGATTACAGAAAATAACAACCGCAACATCGACCGTTCATGCTAGTTGGCGACTTCAACGTCGACGTCATCAAGGACGATTGGATAGTCGAATACATGGCGTCGCGACACTCGCTGAAACGCGCAACGCACGACCACTGCAAACACCACCAGCCGATCACCATTCGCGGAACCTGCATCGACCACGTCTTTGCAAATTTCGACCTACGACCGATGCAACCCGATCCACTCACTCTTTACTTTACCGACCACAAAGCCATCGTCCTCAAAGTTCGTCGCAATAAATAAAACACCGCCCTTTCGCATACGTGCCGTACGTGTCCACTCATTTAACACCCCATTTCACAACCACGTTAACCAATTTAGCCATCGACCCAAGTAAGTCGCAATTTAACACCCGTTAACCAATTACATGCTTCCGCATCCTCCTCAGTGTTCCCCCGAGGGAAGCTGCGGGCAATTTTTTTACTGGTCGGTGCAGTTCTAAACTATTGCATAAATTCACAGCTTTTCTTCCTCCTATTGTGTCTCTCTCAAGTCGTTGTATTTCTGTACCCTGATCTCCTTGTGTATAAGCATGACATGAGAAGAAGCGTTTAAAAGAGCACTTGTACTTCCAAACCAAGTATATTTTGTTTTGTGTGTGTGTGGCTACAGTCTCATGCGTTTTTGATGACATTACATTATCAATTTTTTCCGCGAACCAAAGCGAGAGCGCATTGCATTTTAATAGGCTCAAGAAATCAAATAAATGGTTTTTTTAACATCCATGTCGTCTCGCTTTCTTTTTCTTTGGTTATTTCTTCCTCTACATATTTCATGTTCCAATCCTTCTCGTCACCAACCTTTTTTGTGTTAATCAGCTTTCTTTGCTCAACAAAATTTATTTCCTCTCTTGAGTTAGCCATTTTAGTGTGTTGTCCTATATTTTTTGTATAGTTCAGGAAAGCTTGTTTTCTTCTCGTCTTGCGGCTTTGCATGTAACCCTTATTGTTGCTTAAGAAATCGGTATGGTTGTGCATTTGTTTATGCTCTCTGTGTTGGAATTTACTTCGTGCTCAAGAAACTTGGTTTTTCTTTCAATTGCAAGCAAACGTGATGTTGTTTCTTTTCTCTGTATAAAATCTTAGTGACAGGCCGTGGTTCCCTGGGAATGTAGTGAGCTTTCTAATACAAAATGAAATTCTGGTTAAACTTCATCCGCTCAGCTGTATTATGCAAGTAGATTTCGCAAAAAAAAAATTCTGTCTGTTTACTGAAGACGTTCAGGGGAAAGCATGCCAAGAGAGTGGATAACCTTTTGAAATCTGGCTGTGGTGAATGAGATAAAGTAATGGACACATAAAAGTGTAGTTATGACCATTTTGTGTGGAAAAAGTTACAGCTGCGCGCGAAGAGAACACGAACAAAACAAAACGCAAAGGACAGGTTTACATAGATGAATTAACAGGCATCATGTTAAAAGTAAACAAGAGATGCATGCTTCTGTGGAGAACACAAATGAAACAGTATAGAAGTCGGAATCTGCCCAGGCGTCGCTGCCAGAAACGCCACCACCAGCGCCGCCATCGCCACGCCGGCCATAAATGGGTAGTGCAAAGAGAGCCGTCCACAAGCAAACTTGCATAGGCCCTCCTCCCTCATTGGTCTTGAGGCGCGGTTTCCTAAATATCAAAGACCTGGCAAGCTGCTTTTTGCAATCCAGCCTCGCTTCCGAAAAGTAAGAAGCTCATCAAAACGAACTGCGAGTGGAATGCAGAAGGTGTTTCTTTTATTTTGGTGTGCTACAACTGGTAATATAGGTGCAAACGAGCATTAAAAGACATCAAGTTCAAGGTAAGCACACTTACGTGCGTTCTGTAGCGCCTATATGCGCTAAACGTGGGCTTACACATGATGCCAAAGCCATGAAGTGCATACACGGGCAATCTATCTTACGATCATTGCTTTGAAGCTCAATCGCTTTATTCGGCACGAATGGCCCTGGCGATTTTCACCTTTGCAGTTGCATTCAGCATCGATCTCTCGCTTCCTGTGCGTTGAACTGGTGTAGACATGCTGGAATATTCTCTTGACGGTTGTCTTCCACTTGTTTACACTGCAAACGAGGTGCATGGTTGTCCATTTTATCTGTGTAAAACTAAAGACAAAATCAAGGCCTCCACAGCTCCGGCAATTGCTGAGACCAACGGCAAAAGAAAAGCTGATTGTGGTCACGACCATTTCGCAATTTACTTGTGTGACGTACGTGTGCGCATTCCCTAGTTAAATCTCAAACTTAGAACCTTGAAAACCCTACGTGCGTAATGATGTGTGGTGGCGACAACTTTAGGTTATCGGTGGTCGCGGCGTGTGTGATTTTCATGGCGGACGTCATCTGTCTACACTTGCATGGCACGCACCGTCACCGGAGGCTCTGTTAAGCTTCCAAATCAAAGTTACCATTGTTCACCATCAAAGATATTCAAAAGAACAACAGGAGACCTATATTATCGCAACTTCTCATGCGAGCAGCTGTGGAGAACACGAGTAATTCGTTTACCCAAGACGTTCGAAATGGCCCGTATTCAGCGCTCTCGCCATTCTGCTTCGCAAAAGGTGCGGAAATCAGTAAAACTGAAATTTTTTACGACCGTGGCAATTCACAACGCAACAGTAGCGTTAACTGAGGTCTTCTTTCATAGAGCGTGAAGCTGGTGCGTCTGCTCTGGCTTTCACCTTCGTTCTGGCTAGTGAGCCAGCGACCACTTCAGGGCGCTTCAGCGAGACGAATTCTAGCCCAGAGGAATTTGTAGCTCTTTTTTGTAAGTGTTCAATGCGCAAATACACCTAATATTTACCTCACTCGTTGTTTTCTTCGGAGTAGTAGCACCTGGTTGCGCAGCAAATTGCGCAAGAACGTCGGGCTTTCCACTACTCCAAAAGGTGTCGACAGGTAGCGCTGCGTGTCAGCCAAAAAAAAAAAGAGGAGCGATTGAGAAAATGGGAGAGGAGCTTTGGGTTAGGAAGTTTCCAGCTATTTGTACACGAAGAATGTTGATAATAAATGGAGGAAGCGAACTCGAAAACTGTCAAGCAAGTATTTAGACAACAGTAAAATACCAAGTCAAAAGGAAACATCGGTTACGAAAAAGGTGAAGGAAACAGAGAAGGACATGGGGAAGATGGAACTGCTTACGAAATCATCACTGGAGACTTACCAAACTTTTAAGCAGGAAATTGCAAGAGAAAAGATCCACGATAATTTTCGGGGTATTTTTTTTCCTCTTTGAGGCTAGAACGGAAGTATTTCGGTCCAAGACGTACCGAGCAGAATACGAAGGCAATAAAACTGTATGTAGTGCGTGTGAAGAGGAGGAGGAAACAGCTGAACATTTGATAATGATCTGTAGAGAGCTCCACTCAATAGTCGAAGATAAAGGCGCCAAAATTTCCAAAGCATCGGGGTTTAGGTACACCGAAGGCAAACTAGATTTTAAACGAGTAGACATAACCAGGAAGAGGCTAACTGATTTGTGGCTACAATCAAGGCACGAGTGAAATTCAATCGTTAAACACACAGTGATAGTACTTAACTTTATGGCTAGGTGGTGTGAGCCACCACCCGATTTGAAGGGCCCAGCCGGATACATCATCCATCCATCCATCCATCCATCCATCCATCCATCCATCCATCCATCCATCCATCCATCCATCCATCCATCCATCCATCCATCCATCCATCCATCCATCATCCATCTAGTCCAGAGTCAGACTTCTATAAGCTTTTCTTTATTTTCTGCAAAGGAGGAAGGAAAGATAGGACAGGGCATGCCCAGCTGACGCGCTACGTGAAAAGTGTGGAAGAAATTACATCATGGCGGTCATATTCACCAGGCACAATGGCAGCGTTGCCATGGTTACGTGTTGCGTAGTGGAGCTGGTCTAGCAGTGAGCGGCCCTGGCGGGCGGTGGCATGTGTGCCTCCCCAGGTCTCGTGCTGCGCCGTGGCGTACAATATCCGTGCTCTGCGCCGCGGTATTAGGTCCGTTCGATTCATCTGCACCTGTCGGAACTGGTTCACGGCTGTGCGCGCGAAGTTCAGAAATTGTGCAGCGTGAGTTCAGCGGTGCAGGCTTAGCACGACACCCGAAACGAATGACGATGTGCCGACAAGGTGCAGGCCTTATTTCTTTTCGCTTAATTTACACCATTCAGCATACACTGACCGATGGCGAATCACGCATGCGGACAGTTTATGAGTTGCAAACATCTTGGAAAAACACACCGCGTTTGTAGAGGCGGCTATGGCGCATAAGCCACCTACGCCTAAGTGCTGCGTCGTCTGCTCAGCTGCACGCGCGGCTGCACCAAGCCGGCACCGTCAGCGTAGGAGTTGCTGGAAAATCGTGAACCAGTGGTGCACCTCTTATGCACCTTTCGAAATGAATGGCAGGGCTCAAAGGTCGTCAATGCTGCACCGCTGAAACGAATGGCAAGGTGCAGCACTTCGTGAACTGCATGGTTCATGTGGTGCAGGTGAATCCAATGGACCTATTGGTTACGCACTGTTCTCCTGGCATTTACTGTCTTCTTAGCAACGTTTAAAATCCTTTTCTCCATCACGTGGTTTCAACAGTGCGTAGAACGAGTGCATATCCATGTGTCGTGCGGCGGATGACGTGGATGAAGCAATTAGTGTTCAGCGAAATTGCGCTGGGCAACATGACGAAGCGGAACGATGACGAATGCCTTGCATGTCAGTGCCGGTTGGGCAGTGACGACGGACGACGCTGTTGAGCCCAGCGAAACGCTATGAGGAACGTGTGCACATACGTAGTGTCGTGTTGTGTGTGTACAGTAACAACTTGCATGTGTGTATTAAAACACCTTTTCTGTTCCGCTTCGTAAACTCTCCCCCAGCATTGTATGTAATCTCAACATAGCAGCAACTGCGTTCAACTGTCACTTGCACCATACTCAGTCACCACGGTCGCAGAATGCTGATGCCGGTGAGTTTCACGCGGAACACGGACACAGTGGCTGACGTTGCGTTGGCCTCGTGGCGGAATGCAACCGTAGAAGGCGCACGACCGATCGTGTTGCCTGTACAGTTGCTGAATTAATGACGTGAAAACAATCGCCGTTGTTCGTGTATCTAGTGCGTGTTCTCTTGTACTTGCTTCGTTGTCAGTGAGCTGTTACTCGCTGTTAATACTCGGACGAAATGATTTCGCCGAAGGTTTCGCGCTGGCCCAGAATGTTGAGCCCCGTTCATTAGTTTTGGATCGTCACGACACGTGCGCTGCGCAGCTCACGTGCTTTCCGAGCCAGAGAGAAAGTCTTGCCTTCTGCTTTACATTCGGGTGTAAAAAAGAGAGGAGAATTTGCCTAGTCAATACGGCCGACTTCCGGCTTCATTGCGGCTTCACAATGAGTGACGTCAGGACCTCTCCTGCCTTTCCTTCCTCCGTGTTTTCTGTGCTCTTCACGCCCGCCTTGCGGTCACACGGCACGTGGTTGCGCCCAACCTCTTCTTCATTTACCGTGCGATCCCGTCGATGTCGGTGCCACTACGTAGCTCTTCCCCCTAGAGCATGGTCTGCGAACGAGATACACGCTTCCAAGAAACTGCGAATTGAATTGGTGTGCGCACTGATGGGAACGTGGGAATGTGGAAATGGATTGAGTCTTGCGACTGTGTGAGTCGTTCCACAGTGACAACTGGGGTCACACGACCACGCTGGAGTGCCTGAAGTCAGCTTCAGGCACTCCAGTGTGGTCGTTTCAGGCGGTCATGAACATCTATGATATATGTAGACTCGTGTTGCTCCAGTACAGGAAAGGGCCCGAGGTAGTTTGAATGGAGACCAGGTCGCCATGTCGAATAACAGGTCAAATAAGTCCAAAGTGCACAAGAGCGTAGGTTGCATGGTCAGGTCGGATGTAATGTACGGTGTGCGTTTTGTATGAGGACATGTCGGGAGGGGTTTCAGATCCCGGATGTGGATCCAAAGAGGGTGGACATATTCGTGAGTACACAGCGCTGCCGAGGGTGGTTCGGAGGACGAGCCACAGGGCAGACTGAGTGGAGTACCGTAGACGAGCTCCGCACTCGAGCACCCGATGTACGATTTCCAGGTGCACCGCATACCCAGAAGTACCAGTGGGATACGTTGAACCCACTGCGATGGCGTCACATGGGCAATCAGTCCTGCCTTGAGTGGTCGATGGGAGCGCTCTACGAGGCCATTGGTCTGGGAAGGGAGGGCGGCCGTGAGAAAGTGATGCGTGCGAAGCAAACACAGGAGCCCTTTAAAGAGAGCAGATTGGAATAGTGTCCTCTGTCAGTCACTATTTGGTACGGTATCAGAAGCCCGGAGCCCATGTTGTGTCAAATACTACCACGACTGCTGCTGAAGAGCTGTCTGGAAGCCACTTCTGGGCAGCGCGTAAACCTGTCGACAGCTGTAAGCAGGTAGTGAAATCTATCACACGGAGGGTCAATATAGACAATGTCAAAACGATGATCAGGCTGCAGAAACTTGTGTGTTGAAAAAATAGGGTATCTGCACACTTTGGCACGTTCATCAAGTGTGAATACCCAGTCGCGTACATCTGCGCTCATCTGGGGTCATACGTAGAGTGATCAAACAAAGCGTTGCGAGGCACGAACGCCAGGGTGCGCGGGCTGGTGAACTATTGGCCATATCTCCAGCTCCACGTATTCGTTCTGACTTCAGGGGCCGCACACCATTCAGCTCGCTCATTCAAGTGGTCGTCCGAGAAAAAACTCGCATGCTTGGGCACGCCATCACTTTGCTCGGTCCGGCAAACGAACAGTTGCCGTGTGTTCTCAGTCCTTCGTAGCCAGAAGCGAAATTACCTTGGCCTCACCGCAATCCAGCCGAGTGGCATTAGACGATCGTCCAATCTGCTTCAATTCTTCTCGTAATGAACACATTGACCATCCTTGCCGCAGCCGTTTTAGGTCATCTCCCCGGTGGTCGTCTTCTAGTCCCAACCACCAAGGGCCGGATGGTCCTTCCTTCTCGCCAAACACGCCAAGCCAGAGCACCATCGCCGATAATTTCCCGCATAGATTCAGTCGCTCCCCGTCTCCTCAAGGTCTTCATACGCGTTCATCGCTCACGCACCACTCTTCGTCCCCATCTAAAACCGGCCGCTTCCCTTCGGGAAACTAGGCGGCACGGCTCTCGGAGGTGACGCTGCAGCTCCGACCCAGCCTTCAAACCATTGATCGAGTCTGCCTACATGTATAAAACCTACTGGACGTCGAAGTTGATGGGGTTCATGTCAGATCCCCTGTGGACACGAGGGCGCAGTTCTAAGTTATGAGTGTTGCTCTCCGCCGGCGGCTCCGAAAGGTTCTCACACAAAATGCAACGAGTAAAGTACGAGTCGCCGATGATACCTCTGCACCTGTTGTCGGTATTTGTACCGCCCTTGTCACCGTCAGCAACCACTATGCTGTAGTTTTATTTATTGTACAGGAACATTCTGGGCATAGACTTTCTTGCATAGCACGCAGCCCAGATTGACTGCTCTGATGAGGTTGTACAGCTTGATCTTATCTTCCCTGCCGACGCCACAACTTGTGCACCACCCCATATATGTCCGCGAAGTTCACTCATCTGTCCCCACAGGCTGCGACAACTGTTATGCTGACGTCCTCTCCTGCTGTCCCAGAAGCTGACTATGTCGTGTCGCCGCTCGCTCCTGACGCCCTCTCTTCCTTTCCCAGACGCTGACTGTGTCATGTCACTGCTCGCTGACGTCGTTTCGACGAGAAATACTGCCCTGACAAGCACCATAGTCCGAATACAAGGTAATCGAGCTTGCATACCAGTCATCAATTTTGAATTTTCCACGCACGTGCTTCCCCAGGGCATTGCCATGGCGAATCTGTCCCCTCTGGAAGAATATAATATACCTTCTTTGGCCCCTGCGTCTCTCTCCGAATGCAGAGTTCGTGCATTGATAGTGATCGCAGAGCTTGCCCAGGCGGTAAGTTCTGTCGTCTTCCTCCAATCTGAGTGAGCATTTTTGGTCTCTTTACCGCAACATCACTTGGACTTACGACTGCGTAAAGCGCCGCTTCTTCTGCCCCAGTTTCTATCACTCTGTGCGCCGCTATGTCGCTTCTTGTGCCCAGTGTTGGCGACGCAAGATGCCCGCTTTGTCTCCTGCTAGTTTTTTTTCAGTCAATCGAGATTCAAGAAGAACCATATTCATGAATGGGCCTCGACCTACTTGGCCCATTCCGAATTTCTACAAAAGGGAACAAGTGGATCACCAACGCGACAGATTATGCAACAAGATACGCCATTGCATAGATAATACCAAGCAGGTGTGTTACAGATGTTGCGGACTTTCTACTTCCGACGTGATCCTGCACCCCGGTGCCACTCGACAGTTAGTAACAGATTGCGCCCGCTATTTGTTGTCGAAGGTCGTCGATGACTTGCTCCGCTCCTGTGCTAGCTCCTGAGCACAAGATTGCTACCGCGTATCATCCTCAAACGAATGGGCTCAGGGATTGCCTTAACCGCATTCCAACTGACATGCTTGCCATGTACGTTTCCGGCAATCACCATTACTGGGACGCCGGTTTACAGCACGTAACATATTCCTACAATAGTTCCCGTCAAGAAAACACCAGATTTCACCATTTTAACTTTTGTATGGCCTTGCCGTTTGACACGCTGTTACCAACTGGTGTCAAATTCTCAACGACCAATTACGCCCACGATGCAATCACTTGAGCCACCCATGCCCTAGAGGTTGCTTGTCAACGCGTTACAACGTTGCAAGGCTTCTTAAAAGTGGCGCTATGATCGTCAGCACCAAGACATACAATTTTATCCTGGTTCATTTCTCCCCTTTTGCACGCCCTCACGCCGTGTTAGCTTGGCTGAAAAAGACATCTACAACCACTGTAGTCCGTAAAGATCTTACGCATATTTTCTGACCTGACGTAAGAGATTACATCATCCGACGTGTCTTTGCTGCCTCTCGTGAACAGCTCCGTTGTTCACGTCGCCAAGGTGAAGCTGTATATACCCGCCTTAACTGGTGTTTTGTCATTTGCACCGGGAGGGAGCTACGCCCACCAGGAGCGAGCTACGCCCACCGTAAGGGTGATGTTGTAATAAAGAGAACGAGAAAGCTCGCTAACATTGTAGAAAAACGACGAGACTTATCACTGCCTTAAATATTATTTAACAGTCTCTACGTTGCATTCCTGGCCAATCCCCCAACGTGGGTACGTGCCATGTATTTAGGAAAGCAAAGCAAAGTAAATGCCTGGGCAAAATCTGCGATTACTGTCAATACACCAACAACGCAATCGTGTGCCTGTTTTCTTTCGACAATAAATATATTATTGACAACAATAGCGCGGAGATGGATTGAACGACAAGGTGCTACCATACAGGCGCTTCTGTCATGTTACCTAACCGGCTTCCCGTTCGGCCTGCGCGCTATTTTCGCCCACAGTGAATCACCATCAACCCCGACCTTGAGTCTTGCTTTTGCAAATACATACACCTGGTGTGCCCTTGTGCCGCACTGTCGATTTTACCCGTTTGCAGTTATTCAAGACTTTTGATTACTTGCATAGAATCCCCTCCCCTCTTGCTAGATGAACTTGGACGCATAATACAATTCTGCTTTCATTGAAAAGGTGCGCTATTTGTCACTAAAAAGACGGGGTACTAATGCCCTTGAATATGAGCATCTATTTACGAGTGTACCAGACGAGCTTGCCATTGAAGTGTGCACAGTGGCTCTTGATTCAGATGGCACGCTACCAAGCCAAACACTAATAGAGCCTGTCGAGCTCGCGAGGCTTCTCTTGTTGTCAGTGGCGTACCAACACTTTCTTTGAGGGGGAGGGGGCGACCTACCGCACTCGTCAGCTGGAATATATATATATATATATATATATATATATATATATATATATATATATATATATATATATAATCAGCCTGACTACATCCACTGCAGGACAACAATGTTCCGCCAGTAGTTAACTCAGTTTTACCTTTAAATCTCATCTGCCCACTAAACTTCTGTCTCCGCCTAACCCGCTTGCCTTCTCTGGGAATCCAGTTAGTTACCCTTATTGACCAGCGGTTATCCTTCTACGCCATACATGCCCAGCCCATGTTCATTTCCTCTTTTTGATTTCAACTATGATATCCTCAACCCCCGTGTGTTCCCTAATCCACTCTGCTCTATTCTTGTCTCTTAAGGTTACACCTATCATTTTTCTTTCCATTGCTCGCTGCGTCGTCTTCAACTTAAGCTGACCCCTCTTTGTAAGTCTCCAGGTTTCTGCTCCCTAGCTAAGTACCGGCTAGATACAGCTGTTATATACCTTCCTCTTGAGCGATAGTGGCAATATACCTGTCATAATTAGAGAGTACTTGCCAAATGTGCTCCACCCCATTCTTATTCTTCTAGTTACTTCGATCTCGTGGTTCGGCTCCGCGGTTATTACCTGCCCTAAGTAGACATAGTCTTTTAAAACTACAAGTGGACTATTACCTATCTCAAAGCGCTGCTCTCTTCGAGGTTGTTGTACATTACTTTTGTTTTCTCGAGATTAATTTTCAGACCCATCTTCCTGCTCTCATTGTCCAATTCCATAATCATGAGTTGCGATTCGTCCCCTGAGTTAATCAGCAATGCAATGTCATCGGCGAAGCGCAGGTTACTAAGGTACCCTCCATTAACTCTTATCCCTAACTGTTCCCATTCTAGACCTCTGAAAACCTCCTGTAAACACGCGGTAAATAGCATTGGGGATATCGTGTCCCCTTACCGTACACCCTTCTTGATTTGTATTCTGTTGCTTTCTTTTTGAAGCACTATGGTAGCAGTTGATCCCCTGTATATTCCTTCCAGGATGTTTATATATGCATCATCGACACACCGATTCCGCAGTGTCTGCATGACTGCTGATATTTTTATTGAATCAAACGCCTTCTCGTAATCTATGAAAGCTATGTATAGTGGCTGGCTATATTCTGAGCATTTATTTAAAACCTGATTGATAGTATGAAAGTGGTCAATTGTTGAGTAGTCTGTTCTAAATCCTGCCTGTTTCTTTGGTCGATTGAACTCTAATGTTTTCTTTATCTGTTAGCAATTACCTTTGTAAATAGCTTGTATACTACGGAGAGCAAGCTGATTGGCCTGTAAATCTTCAAGTCCTTGTCATCTCCTCTCTTATGTATTAAGATTATGTTAGCGTTCTTCCAAGACTCTGGTACTCTTCCCGTCAGGAGACACCTCATAAACAGGGTGGCTAGTTTTTCTAAAACTATCTGTCCTCCATCTTTCAGCAGATCTGATGTTACCTGATCCTCACCAGCAGCTTTGCCTTTTTGCATGCTCTCTAAAGCTTTTCTGACTTCTATCATTACTGGTGGGGTGTCATCTGGGTTACAGCTAGTTCTTATAGTACTAGGGTGGTTGTCCCGGCTACAGTACAGATCTGTGTAAAACTCCTCCGCTCTTTTAACTATCCCATCCATATTGGTAGTTATTTTGCCTTCTTTGTCCCTTAGTGCATACATACGATTTTTGCCTATCCCAAGTTTCCTCTTTACTGCTTTGACGCTTCCTCCGTTTTTCAGAGCGTGTTCAATTCTTTCCATGTTATACCTTCTTGCATCGGATACTTTACGCTTAATAATCAAATTCGAAAGCCCTCCCAGTTCTATTTTGTCTGTTCTACATGAGACTTTCATGCTTTGATGCTTCTTAATGAGACTCGTTTCCTGGGAAAGCTTGCCAGTGTCCTGTCTAACTACCGCGCCTCCGATTTCCACTGCACACTCCGTAATGAACTCGTCAAATTATCATTCATTGTGTGTACGCTAAGGTTTGTTTAATCATTAAGAGCCGAGTACCTGTTCTGAAGCGAGACTTTGAATTCCTCTACTTCCCCTCCCAGTGCTAGCTCAATGATTGGCTTCTTGCTTATCAGTTTCTGACGTGCCTTCTTCAAGTCTAGGCTAATTCAAACCGTGCCATTCTGTGATCACTGCATCGTACCTTGCCAACCACCTCCACGTCTCGCACGATGCCTGGGTGTGCACTCATTATAAACTCTATTTCGTTCTTATTTTCGCCATTAGGGCTCCTTCATGTCCACTTACAGTTTTATAGTTTTCAGTAGAAGGTTTTCAAAATCTGTAAATTATTGCGTTCTGCAAATTCTACTAGTAGCTCTCCTCTGGCATTTCTAGTACTTATGCCATAGTCTCCTACTGCCTGGTCTCAAGCCAGCTTCTTCCCAACCTTTGCATAAAATCTGCTATAAGTATAGTATACTGCGTTTTCACCTTACTCATTACCAATTCCACATCTTCATAGAAGCTTTCAACGGAAGCATCATCATGGCTGGATGTAGGCGCGTAAGCCTGTACCACCTTCATCTTGTATCTCTTATTGAGTTTCATTATGATACCTGCCACCCTTTCATTATTGCTATAATATTCCTCTATGTTGACAGCTATGTTTCTGTGAATTAGGAGCCCCACTCCAGGTTTTCTTCTATCAGCCAAGCCCCGATAGTAAAAAACGTACCCATTCTGCAACACCGTATAGGCCTCCTCTGTCCTCCTAACCTCACTGAGCCCTATTATATTCCATTTAGCACCCTCTAGCTCCTCGACTAGTACAGCTAGACTTTCCTCACTAGATAAGGTTCTAGCGTTAAACGTTGCCAAGTTCAGGTTCCAATGGTGGCCTGTCTGGATGCAGAGATTCTTAGCACCCTCTGCTACGTTGCAGATCTGACCACCACCGTGGTCAGTTGCTTCGTAGCTGCTGCGGACTGAGGGCCGTGAAATAATTGACGTATGCATGCGGCAGGTAGTGGCCAGATACTGCAAGAGGGTGGTAAACCTCTGGTGAGAGGGTGCGTTCCCGCTGGTGGTCACTGGTGAGGCCACACCCCAGGCCGCCACTTAATGCATCCGCGCGGATTTTTTTTTATCCGGTTGGGAACTGTGCGGCACCAGAATTTGAATCACGGACCTTTTGCATGCGAGGTGGATGCTCTAACCACTAGGCCATCGCCGCTGATATATATATATATATATATATATATATATATATATATATATATATATATATATATATATTATGAGACCACGTCCGGTACGGCAGCAACCAGGTTATCTTCTTTAATCCAGACGCACGAGCCAGAGAGCCAGCCCGCGTGACATACGATGATTATCACTACAATCGTTTGGTCATACAGATAAAGATCAAGTACATAGTCAGCGCTCACACTATTTTCCCCCCTTCGCGAAAGAGGGCAGCAAGTTAGAAAGTGTTGGGACGCCAAATATATCGTTTCAGTCGAAAGGCGCGGGCGATCTCGGTGTGGCGGCGACGGTGATCAGGAGCCGCGTTGACAGGAGCAACGCGATAGTTGACTTCAGATGTTCGTTCCAGGACGGTGTATGGACCGAGATATCGGTGAAGGAATTTTTCGCAGAGCCCAGGTACACGAACAGGTGTCCACAAAAGGACTTCGTTGCCTGGGCGGAACACAACAACTTGACGCTTCGCATCAAGGTCGATTTTTCTCTTGTCCTGAATGGTAGCAGTGTTGGCGCGGGCGATTTCGTGGCAGCGGGCGACGCGAGCGGCGAACTCTTCCCGGAGAGATAAAGATAGATTGGAAGACGTCGAGAAAAAGGTGGTGTTCATAACAAAAGTCGGTACACGGCCATACACGAGAAAAAAAGGGCTGAAATTCGTTGTACGCTGTATGGCAGTGTTATATGCGGACGCGACGAAAGGAAGTATTGTGTCCCAGTTTTTGTGATCTGGTTGAACGTACATAGAGATCATGTCGGACAAAGTTCAGTGAAAACGCTCAGTCAGACCTTTAGTTTCTGGGTGATACGCTGATGTGGTCTTGTGGATGGTGTTAGAGGCCTGTAAGACTTCAGCAAGAACATGTGAAAGAAATGTCTTGCCAGGTCACTAAGGAGCACACGCGGTGCGCCATATCGTAAAATAATGGCGCGAAGGAAAAAATCGGCTACTTCAGAGGTAGCACCAGATGAAAGAGCTGCTGTCTCTGCGTAGCGAGTAAGGTGGTCTACGGCAGTAACAATCCAACGGTGACCGGCTGGCGTAAGCGGAAGAGGTCCGTATAAGTCTATGCCCACAAATTCAAAGGGAGTGGACGGGGACGGCAGTGGTTGTAATGGCCCCGCGGGAAGATACGTGGTACGTTTTCGGTGCTGGCATGACGCGCAGGAAGCGACGTACTTGGCGAAAGAAATGGAGAGGCCTGGTCAAAAGCAGCGAGTCTTAAGGCGTTCGTAGGTCTTGTGGAACCCTAAGTGGCCAGCTGTCGCATCTTTATGAAACGCTTGTAGAACTTCCAGACGAAGTGAGCGAGGAACCAATCTTCGTCCGTTTCCCTTCAATGGTTAAAGGTAAATAGCCGACCGACCCATTAACGAGAAACCTTTCCTTTACGCACGCCGCCCGCCGCCCGCCGAACAGCCCATTACGGGGAAACCACTTTCTTTACGCGCGCCGTCACGGACCCTCCCGGCACCGCGGCGACAATCTTGGGTGGCCCGACACACGTCAAGAACTGAACAGCACGTGATATGAACCGTATGTGGATGTAGACGGACAGTTGCCTTCGTTCTCAGTGTTGACAGTGGTTCTTCCTCTTTTTTACTTTCTTTCTTTTCTTTCTTTTTTTCGTCTTTTTTCTCTCCCTTTTTTCTTTTTGTTTTTTTTTTTTCAAGTTCCCTCTCACTCTCGCAAACGTCTTTCAAGGCGAGAGGGACGCGGCAGCAACGAAGTTTGGAAGCTCATGTCAGTATAACTCATCCCCTGATGAAGGGAGGACCCCTCCCGAAACTGTTGGGAAATAAATATACTTATCCTTGTTGACAACGCTCCCGTTGTGCCATATCCATATATATATATATATATACATAATTTACTAATTACTATTGTCATGGTAAACTGCGCCATACTAGTTGGTTTCCCCGGCGTGCGGCCAAGAGTGACCACTGTCGAATGTTGGAAGGGCTCAGCCCCCCAACTTTTCTCGTGCCCTCATTGCACACCCTCCCCCCCCCCCCCCACCGGCTGATATGCCTATAGAACTTCTAGGCGCATAAAACTTCAGACAACTAACACAAGAGACGAGTTCTGCGCTCGTCCTCGTCTCTTGTGTTAGTTGTCTGAAGTTTTATGCGCCTAGAAGTTCTATATGGATTACCAACTAGCCCAATCCCACACTTTACTTAAGATATGCCTATGCTGGTTGTGCTTGCCGAACACTTATTTTCCGTTTCGGGACAAGTTCTACAAACAGCTACATGGCTCTTTCATGGCTGCACCATAAGTTACCGTCGCAAAATTCATCGTGCAGGCGTTGAAGAGTCGTGCTTAGTTCTCATTTGTTGTCCGACTAACATTATTCGTACGGCATACAGACATTTTTTTTGCGTTTTGCAACGTGAGGCCTTGCCGTTCTTTACAACGTAGCTGAATTTTATTGGGGGTGTGTAAGAAGATCATGCACATTGCATTTCTTGAGGAACGAAAGGCGAGCTAGACAGCAATTTTGTAGGCTTACGTAAGGATCATGCCATACGTCAGTACATCTTTTATGTCTGCTTTCTGTGGGCCTTGTTGGAATTGTAAAACTTTGAAAGAATTTTAGTGAGAAGAAAACAAAAAAAACACTCAGAAAACCGTCTTATTGAACTAAGAGCTTAAACCTTGAGACGGTGGTGCCTTGACGCTATGCGCATGCCTGCTCGAAACCAAACAATGAAAAATGGCCTGCGCTTTGTAATGAGTAGCTTGCATTATATCGCACAGTCAATATGGTTTTCTGACTACCGATAGCAATGTAAACTTGTACCCCGCAATAGCATTACAATATTACATGTTTTTATTGTAAAGCATGGATGCAGGAAGCGCGTGTTTGTAAAGAATAACGTTGTTTTCAGTCTACTTCATAGCAGAGAATACACTTTTGTATTACTATGCAGAAGCGCGGATTTGTGGCAGAACACTTGCTGGCCACACAAACAAGCTGGTTTCAATTCTCAGTCGAAACCAAAATTTATTTTCATATATTTTGTTTGTATTTTTCTCAATTTTCCTAATTACGCACAAGACGATCATTTTTTGCTCATGACGATAGACGCTGATGCTGCAATTTCAGCGGATGAAGCTATTTAACGCTATCGCATTATTATCAAGCATCGTAATACGCTGCTTACTCTATACGCTGGACAAAAACACGAAATGCTTCTGAGCAATGCCTATATGTAGGGCGAGATGTCGTACATTAAATTTGAAAGTTGGGCGAGTTCGTGATAGGCCATGTTTACTGATAAAGCAGCGTATGAGTGCAAACACAAAAGGTTATTATGAGAATGATCACGTTCTATCTGCGAAATAAAGTAGTTCCAAGTGCAGCGGTGTTCCTTTCGTCCCTTTTGTGTTTGTCTCCGTGCGCTGCTTCACGAGTAAACATGACATGTACATATGGCTGCGAGGTAATGCGTAGAAGCACATTCGCTGTTTCGGTAACAAACATCCTTACACAATAGCTTTTCTATCTTGAAAAGATGACATAAGTCACACTACAATCTGACCTATCGAATGTCAAATATCACACCAAAAACGCGCACGGAAAGCCTCGCTTTTATTTAGACAATGCAAGAGATTGGTTGGTGCGTCTTTTTGATTGCTACGGAAGAGAAAGTATGAAAGGCACGCAGATATAGTTAAGCTTGACGAAAGTTTTAATATAAGCTATTTCGAGAATTTTCTATAGCTACACTCGTACTCCGAGTCCAAGACTGTGGATAACTTATTTTATTCTTTTATGAAATAAAGTTTGACTGCGCATTTGGAAAGAAATAAAAAGCCCTCGAATAAAAAAAAGAGTCACGTCAAAACGTACCAAGCTGGTATTGCGGTTTGGTTATGAGAATCTGGTTTGATCATAATTGCTGAGGTTTCATTGGTACAAAGCACAATATGTCTATGAAAGTGGGTTCTTAAAGCTTTAGCCGCCTGGGGTTTTCCTGCTGTTTTAGGTAGTGAGAGAGCTTGCTCGGTCAATTGATTGATTGATTGATATGTGGGGTTTAACGTCCCAAAACCACTCTATGATTACGAGAGACGCCGTAGTGGAGGGCTCCGGAAATTTAGACCACCAGGGGTTCTTTAACGTGCACCCAAATCTGAGCACACGGGCCTACAACATTTCCGCCTCCATCGGAAATGCAGCCGCCGCAGCCGGGATACGAACCCGCGCCCTGCGGGTCAGCAGCCGAGTGCCTTAGCCACTAGACCACCGCGGCGGGGCTTGCTCGGTCAATAACTAGATTATATAGTTTTGCTTTTATATGTTAGAGAAATCCTTTATATTCCATTATACGCATCACATTTTGGCACTAACTGTTCAAAAAAGTAAATCCTGTTCCTTTTTTTTTCGACATGTTGGAATGTAAAAAATGCGTGTTTATCTCGAAGTGGGCTCTCCTTTTTTTTCTCCAAACAGCGCTTTTAAAGACACGTGTACTTTCTTCTGGGAAACTGAAAAGATTAAGCAAGAAAATTTCTGGTGTTAACAAGCCAACTTTACGGCATAATCAGAATAGACCTGGTAACTCCGCTCCATATGTAATGGAATGTTCGACGTAGTGGCACGATGAGCTAGTCCTCTGACGTGGTCGGCGATATATTAGGTGCTGTTTCAGTGTGTGCTGGTGTGAAGAATGACATCGGCTTTATCTACGGCCATCGCGGAGTGATGGCTGTTCGTATTTTAATGCATTTTATAGGCTTCGACGACGTAATGCGACTACATGTTGCCCTTCCAACCAAAGAAGATGAAAGACGTGCTTTGTGCGCATGCTCTTTGGTCATAACGCACAAAGCCATATGTCTCCCAGATCATCCTTGTAATGTATATATTGATACGTGCATGGAACTGTCGCACCGACACAGCTGAATTGGCACCCAAATGAAGAAGACGACAACGTGGTGCAGTTCTTGCACATTAGTATGTTGAAAGCATCATCAGCAATGCCTTTCAACACGTTGCTGATCTTGTCCGCCTCGGACATGTTTTAGATGCGGAAGCATCTTATACTCGCGCTTTGTAGTGCGCCGTCGGCGCCGTCCGCACCGCTTCTCAAACATTCGACAGCTGACGCGCGCGCATGCGCCGTCGCGCCGTCGCCCACCATCTGTGCCGCGCGCGCTTCTCCTTCGAGAACATTCGACAGCTGACAGTCTGTGCCGCGCGCGCGCTTCTCCTTCGAGAACATTCAACAGCTGACAGTGCATGCGCCGTCGCGCTGTATATATACTCAAGGTCGGCGCTCGCTCGCTCAGTTGCCGCTCGTCGGTTGGTTTGTACGGCGCGTCGACGTCCAAGGTCGCAGTGAAATGAATTCCAACGAATCCACAAACACAATGATCGACGTCCCTTCGACCAGCGCCGTCCTTTCGCATACGTGTGTACGTGTTCACTCATTTAACACCCCCTCCTACAACCACGTTAACCAATTTAGCCATCGACCCAAGTAAGTCGCAATTTAACACCCCATTTCACAACCACGTTAACCAATTTAGCCATCGACCCAAGTAAGTGGCACTTTAACACCCCGTTAACCAATTATATGCTCCGCATCCTCCTCAGTGTTCCCCCGAGGGAAGCTGCGGGCAATTTTTTTGTCCGTCTTCCGGCACAGTGCCAGTACGTATTGGATGTACGTGACGTACGACTCCGTCGATGATAGAACACGCCACGCGAGTTCCTGTCTGGCTGCCATCTGACGAGCAACTGACCGACCGAACAAATCGCGAAGCTTTGGCTTGCATGTGTCCCAGCTGGTTAATTCTTCTTCATGCGTCTTATACCAGGCGCGTGCTGTACCACGTAGGTAGAATAGAATATTTGCCAGCATAAGCGTTTCGTCCCACCTGTAGTGCTTGCTGACGCGCTCGAATAATGCGAGCCATTCTTCGACGTCCGTGCTGTCCGTCCCGGAAAACGTGCCAGGGTCGAGAAGATAGGGGGGAATCACAGGTGATGGAGCCGGCGCGGATGGCGAGGCCTGAGTGCCAGTTTCAGGCATCGTGGCTGGACAAAGCTGGCGTCCACTACGGAGTTCCAGAGCCGGGTTGTGTGAAGACCCAGCACCTTCCACCAAAAGATGTTACGGGAAAGATTTATTCACCGAGAGCTGGTCTTGCTAACGGCTTAGAGAGCGCGCAGTCAAGCAGGCCAACGGGAGAAGCTTCAGAGTCCAACCCACTACAACCACGTTGTCGTCTTCTTCATTTGGGTGCCAATTCAGCTGTGTCGGTGCGACAGTTCCATACACGTATCATCACGTATACACGTATCATTGTTACGGGAATAAATCTTTCCCGTAACAATATCTTTAAGTCCTGATTACCTGGCGCGAACTAGATGTGCAGCCATAAATTATTTATGCAAAGCCTGTAGGAGCTCCGGCCGCAACGCTCGAGCCACAATAAAAACATCATTCAACACGACCGGCGAAAGCTAGTGCATCAATTATAGTAGTGTGTAGAAATGAATTGAATTGAGTTTATTCTGTTTACAACAGAAACAAAGTAGAAGTGAAAAGCCTTGTGGTGTGATAAAGGCTTCTGCCATCTGCTCCGCGAAACAAATTTGAGATTGGTGGCTTTAATAGGTTCTGTATGTTTCATCGCCAAATTCGAACGAAGCCGCAGAACAGGTCAGTGGGGACTCCCCTTTTTTTGTCATTATTTATTTACTGTGCTTCAATAACATTTTTTTACAACAATACTAGTTGCGAATCACTTTTCCCCACTCATCTAGCAACAAGATATAAAATATTGAGAGAATAAAGAGGTCGATGGCTTTGTTCGAGCTTACGTGGAATCACCCTACTTTCAGTTCACAATGACAAAGCATGTGCGTGTGGCCTAATGTACAACACACTCGTTTTCGTAGAGTACCCAGCCGCGGAAATAATTTTTTTAATACTGTCAATTTGGTGCACTGCAACATGTGTGTTTCAGAAGGCTTGTTTGTGAGTCAGGAGGACTTATAATTATAAATACCACCAGCTACAAAAATGAAAAAGTCATACCTTATTTACTACCCCTTTGACACGTGTGCACCATAATTTTCAGGCACAGTCGTAGCCTTCTTAGGTTTTGTTCTGCTCATGCCATTGCTAAGGCGATTTCGCAGGCGTTGTTTCTTGTTGAGGGTGATTTTGAAAGCAATCGATGACGTATACTTCGTGATCCTGCCAGCCGCAAACTACGTACTTGCTACCGAACCTTGCAGTCAAAGGGAACGGCCAAAGGTGCGGATATTCACCAACTGCTAAATGGCTACGAACAAAACTTCGACTGGCTCTCCGGACACGTAGTTGCGTGAAAGAAAACTATAATGTGGGGTTACTTTTTTCCTGGCCCTGATAATGTGTTTCTGCAGTATGTGGATGCTTGGTTTTACGTCAGCCAATTCACCTTTGAAGAATTGCATCCACCAACGATGACCATGTTGTGGGCCCTAAGTGTTTCACAATCAAAACTTGTTTTTACTGCCATTCACAATAACCTATCCCTAAAAAAAGAACCTTTCAGCCACCTCTAATATAACGGTGATGCTACTGTGGCTTCCCCAAACTGTGGGGGCCTGTGTATTCACCTACGGTTCTTGGAGTGCTGCTGGTGCGATGAGCTCATTCCTCACTTGTCGCCACTGAATTGACTGCGTACTCTCAATTATGACAAACACTAAGGCATCGAGCAGTTACTTATGCATTCTGCAATATAGGTAAGTATGTCAAGCTTAGTGCGCTCATGTTTTCATACGCAGTGACGGTGTAGCATCAGTTGAGTGCTCAGGTGGCCCGAGTGTCCACATTGTTGCTGTTCAAGGCACGTCCGAACCAGTTGAATAGGATTCGTATTCCATATTGTGGTGGGCGATCTGGCCTGGCTGGTAAATTTGCGTTCTCTGCTGTGTCTCTCCACACGCATATTGCTGCAGCATTCCAGAAAGCGTACTTTTATATCTTCTAACACGCTTCACAAGGAGAGGCAACGAGAGGTGTTTTTTTATTATATGCGATGTTCTTGAATAAAGCATCAGAACACGTACTGCCCAAGGTCGTGAGACTCGAAATTCTTTATTTCTTATTAAGTATAAATCTTTTTGAAAATCATCTGTATCTAAGTGTTCGCTGCCACTCACACAGTCGATTTCGACTCTTTGCATAGTTTGGTAGATGGCAATCCCTTAGAATGCGTTTGTTCGAAGAAAACCATCATCTTGTACTTAATTTGTACCTGAAACGGCCTATATAACTTTGACTAAAAATACACTTGAAGTCCCTCCAGCGAAATTACTTTATGCTAATTTGTAGCATGCGTTAAAGTCAATATAATAAATCACGAAGGCTATATCGCGAGCAGGAATGAAAGGTTGCGCTGAACAACAAAAGATGAGGAAAATAACAATGATGGCAGCGGAGAGGCGGCAGCGGCTTTCATTTTTGTTGAATTGTGTAACTTATGTCATCAGCATCACTGTATCTGAAAGTCATTTTATTATTTTTCACACTGAATGATTTTGTTTTGTTATGTTTTCAGGTTTTCGCTCCCTGATTTGTATATTGTAATCAATTAAGTTTAGACTTTTGTTGTCACGGAAAACGCTGTTGATCACTTCTTCAAGAGAATAAAAGCTCGAAAGGATGCGCACGTTTCATAGACAGTTTTCGAAGCTCACTCAAGCTTATCAATGGTTGCTTCAAATGATTCAATAGTTCTCTTTGTGTTAGTCCTGATGATCGCAACGTAAGTGTGGCGCCAAACGCCTTTTAACAATAATGATTGCTAGGTTGTCTGTATGGCTTTTCATGCTAATTTATTAACAAATACCGGTAGCAGACCTTACTACAACGTAAAACAGCTGTTGCCCTTGCGTCAGAACTAGGAAAGCGAATTTCAAAAAACTCAAACTAATGAAAGACGAAATTTTCGGTAGAAACTAAACAGAGTCCTGAATCTTCTCACAGCTTATAAGTGACCGAATATACACACATTCTTTACAGTATATACATCCGAAAGCTTTGCAATTTTTTCGCACTGCAAATAAAGCGTAACTGATAATATTTTGTTAGCTTCTCCACCACTTTTTTAACTTCATAGAGAAGTTATATTATGTGCCAATACGTCGCAACGTTTAAAACTTCCGTGAATTTAAAGAAGCCATAAATTCTATTTTCACAGGTTTTTTTTATATACGTCTGTGTATATTGCATCATGAAGGCGTATATGGTAACAACAAAAAGTCTTTCAAGAGCTACACCAACCGAGATTTACTTCAGGGACAATAGATGTAATTTTGAGAGACAAGCAGATTTATACTTTGCAGCTACGCTGATAGAGCCGTGATGTCTCTACCAATAGTCTACCACCTCTTGCGCTACTATTGTGAAGAGTTTTCTAGCCAACAATCTATATTTTAGATTCCTCTGAACTGCCTAACGTAGGAATATTTCTGCCATAAGCAGCAATATTTCAGCTTTCTTTTTTTCAAAAGCTAATATCTTGAAGTTATATTTTAGTCATACCACGTGGCTGCCACTTCACTGCCAAAAAAATAAATTTTTGACTCAAGAAAGCAAGACGAATTGTGGTCATGCGTTTATGAGGGGATTATTACGCATGGCTAGTCAATAAATTATTACGCATGCTTTCCTCAAGAGTAGACAGCATGTTCATAGACAAAAAGAACTTTAACACCAGTAGCAAGTGCTTACATGTTTCAAAAGTAAGTAATAAATACTAGATCTGTTTGTAGCTGCGAATAAACAAGTGTAACTATGCTCTAGCTGCTTCAAAACACTCTGTTGTAATGCTTCCCGGTTCTTTGAATGGTAGTAAATTGAATGAAATTCTCGTGGAGATTTTCATTTTTAACAAGGTCGTATACAACAGTAAGATTGAAGTTTTCCCTTCCCGGAAGTACGACACGATTCGGAGGCGTACCTTGATGTAGGGTTCAGTAAACTTTGATAATGTGGTATTCTTGGTGCTAATTGACATAGCACAGAGCGTGGGCCTCTTTCATTTGGCGTTAAGGGAAACAATTTCGCTAATCCCATGTACATTGGCATGCGGAGGGAAGGTGACCGTGTCGAAATTTTTTATTGGGTAACACGTCATGAAAGGAAGTTAAATACATGTAGAAATGTTTCACTCATAGACATATGTTCAACGATGTCAGATCCTTACAAAACCAGTCCTTGGCACTTGCACCACGATACCAACAGGAACATAGGTGTCAGCCATACGAGAAGCGATAAGCTGATATGTACCGCTTGTGCTCGTGAAGATGGTAGCCCTGAACATCGCTTCATAAATACTCCAGCAAATTTCAGCTAACTACACTTGACGCTGGCCCGACATAACAGCACTATGATAGGCATACATAAGTAATTTTTGTAAAATTGTATAGCGAGCAGTGCAACCATAATTGACGTTTCACAAACGTTGCAATCTATTTGTAAAGTAGTACTGAGACCTGGCTTTGTGGACCTCTGTGGTAAAATACTTATATTACACGCATAAAACTTGGGTTCAATTCTCGATATGAATGATATGTGGGATTTAACGTCTCAAAACCACCATATGATTATGAAAGACGCCGTAGTGGAGGGCTCTGGAACTTTCGGGAACTTTCGACCACCTGGGGTTTTTTAACATGCGCCCAAATTTAAGCCCACGGGCCTACAACATTTCCGCCTCCATCGAAATTGCAGCCACCGCAGCCGGGATTTGATCCCGCGACCTGCGGGTCAGCAGCCGAGTACCTTATCCACTAGACCACCGCAGCGGGGCTTGGGTTCAATTCTTGCTGAAACCATAATGTATATTCTATGCGTTCGTCGGGCTAATGTGGCAGATGTGAGCTTTTTATTATTGTTACTGCGTTAAAATTACTCATCTGTGTTCTTACCGTTCTTGGGTAGATCATAAGCTTCAATTAACTGTGGTGCATGCCCGCCTACCAGCGGCACATGCCCGCCCGCAGATATGCGCCACTGTTAAACGGGAAGTGTTTGACGACGTATGCGATGGGATTTTGACATCATTAAAGTCATGACCAGTGTGTCATATTCGTCCAACAAACTTTTGCTCCCATGCTAATTCTCGGTGACGCCAAGTTGACGCAGCCGATAGCTAGACAGATGCGGATAGAAGATAGATAGATAGATAGATAGATAGATAGATAGATAGATAGATATATAGATAGATAGATAGATAGATAGATAGATAGATAGATAGATAGATAGATAGATACTTCGTGAAATTTATTGTTCAGCTGCGCACGATCGATATATCACGCACAGTGAAGCGCACACATTGAAAAATGGATGCCACTGACATGAAAAATTTGCCCTGATGGAATAGCTGGTTCAAGCTACGACATTGGTCTGTGGAAAAAAGGAGATGTGGGGGAAGGTTATGTAGCGAAGAAACAAGTTTTGCGCTGAAATGTGTAGAAATTCAAAGAAAAAGAACAATACAAAACAAAATTCCTTGAAATTTTCTGTCCAGTAGCTATAGTAGCTACACCACATTTCTTATAAATGCATGCTAGGGATACCGAATGTAATATAAAGCTGATTAACAAGAACACGGAATAAATACGCATAGCAAATGCGCACTAGAAAGAATACGAACGTTCAAGTTACTTTGACTGTCTATAATAAGACGCAGAGGCGTGATGTCCATTTATAAGTGATTGCTGGAACTAGAACGTGTTTCCTGCATTTGAGTGTCTTAATATAGGTCTTCAATACTCTTACTACTTGTTCTCTTCTTTATGTAAAACGCTGTCCCAACAGTCGCGTAGATTTCGCATAGCAATATAAAAAAAGAGGCATTTCGATTGAAGGCTCACTACCCTGCACGCAGTTTGTACAAAGCCTGTTGTATCTCTTCTGGCACATCTGCGTAAAAGAAGGATTAAGACGGGTGCTATTCAGGAAAACCAAGTTTGCCCGCTTTCCGTGTCTAGAAAGGAACCAAAAATTGCAAGAAATTGTTTCAATCTTTAAAAATATTCTTGTACCATACATCATGAATATTCTCAAACCAAAAGCAATGTTTAGTGGCCGGGCTAATGAGCTAGATCTTCTGACAAGCAAACAAGTCCTTGAATATGTAAAATGATATGTTATATTCTCACGTGATCGTGGCGTTCGAAAAGGCAGTAGTCGGCGTATAATAAGGCGGTAACGTAGAAAGGCAACGAAACGAACACTCTTTCGTTACCATACAGAAAATTCACGTAAAGATGTCTCGAAATGTTTGCATGTTTGTTCATAATACTGCCGTATCACCAATGACGTTTCAGAAGGTTGTAAAAAATTAATAATGATAAACAAAGACACACGTTCATTGGGTGCTGGCACCGTTTCGCAGGGCCCATGTGTGGCTTTGCGCTACATTATCCCTCCATGCTTCTTCACAAGGTGCAATGCTGGAAGCGTCAATAGACTAAGACGTACACATGCTGTCTCTAGGAGGCCCTGGCTGTGAAACTCACCATTCTACACACCGCCTTTCGTGATCATCAAGTTTCTTTCTTCGCATCAGCTTGGCCAGGCCTGCTGACTTAGGAAACTGTTATTCAGTACTATTATGAAACGTCCTAATGTTATTAGTAATACTGCGTGCGAAATTTGAATATGTTGCCATTGAAATAAAGATATACTCACAGGAACATTTTCAAGTTTTTGTTAGTGTTAAACGTAAATCCAATCCATCAAATGCACAGATAAGCATTGCTCCGCCCTGAGAAGTAGGTTCGGTGTGTTTTTAAAGCTAGTTTCAGTTTCGATATATACTGTACCATGACGTAGTAACACAGTAAGATCCTTTTGTCATGTGCTCGCGTTTGCATGGCCGCTCATCAGGTTTGCGCTCCACTGATGACGCACAAGCGGCCATTTTAAAATTTCTGGCGACTCTCACGTGGCAATTTGGAATGTTTGCTACATGATGTTTTGGTAGCTGACGTCAACCATACTGCTGCGTTATCTTGTCAGAATTTGTATTCTAGCCTTACGCCCAGCTTTTGTCATTATCGATGGGTTCGCAATATAACAATAAGTAATAAAATCACTGTAAAATAGTTCAGTAGCATATACTAGCTCCATGCTTGCCCAGATCCGTCTCTGTATACAGATCACAATTGCGGAGTAAACTGATCACCGCAAGGTGGTGTCATGACCTTTTTAAATGCTCTGTCTTTGTTGAGACACCACTATGTTTAATTTACAAAGCTGTCTACTTGACTAATTGTTAGCCTCATGTGACAAATACACGTGTGGGTGGCGCTGATCTTGCCGTAACGCTTCCAAGCGTCATCCCTAAACTCGCCAAAAACACCAGCCGGCACCTTTTATTTCGTTCTTAGCTTTTTTCTAGATGTTTACCACTTTTTAACATTTCGGGCTGCGAAAAGTGAACGAACAGGTAGACAGCAGAGTCGAGTCGTTCTAGTTCGAGGCGTTTGCTGCAAATAAGATAATTTTTGTTTAATTACTTCAGATAATCAGGTAATTTGCTCACTTAAGGGTTCACTTTCAGCCATGATTGATAAAAATGGAGATTAGAGGACAAATAGACTGCATTTCATGGGGAAGCCTTAATACGGTTTATTCATATCACCAATGATATCGCAGTGTGCTCTGAAGTGCTGAGAAATTGCGTTCCTGTTTTTTATTTTCAGAAGTGAGGTATCAGCGAGATTCACAGTGTTTTCAGTTGTCAACCGGTGCAATAAAGAAGTAAGTCTTTCAACATGGTCGTCTGCTCAGGCTACACAACATCAGTTTATATACCCGGGGATACCATTTGCAAGAATGATATTTTATCAGCATTGTAAAAGCATTTATTTGTTGAATATGTCAGTGCCGGCAAAAACAGGAGTGGGACTGCTTTAGGCCACTAAAAAATCAGCAATGCATTTGTGCTACTGTATACGTGTTCAAACATGTGCCCATAATTGAAAAAAAAGCCACTGTGATTATGGTGTAGATTGCACGAGCAGTGGCACTGTAGAGTTACTGTATATGCTACTTTCTATGCTACCTGTATATGCTACCTAAAGGTAGCATATACAGTAACACTACGGCACTGCTCTGTGGAGTGCCTCCTCGCGGCAGTTACGGGCTCTCACCGGGTGTGGCCAGAAGCATGCGCGCCCCAGTAGACCAAAATATCTGTGATCATGGTTTCGCATGAAAAATAAATCTGGTAAGTGACATTTTATTCTTTAAATGAGCCTTATCTGAGGTTATCACTAATGTCCAAGGTTCTAGGCATGCACTACAAATATGCATTTTGGGCGCCAAGAATAGGCAGGCAAAGCGAAAGCTTTAGGCACTAATCGATAGGCTGCTAAAGCACAATTTGGTCCTTTTTAGTCATAAAAGTATGTGCAAAAGTTCATACATAAATGCGAATGATTTCGAAACAGAGACGTACTCGGCCTGAATCTAAGATCGGAAAGTTGACGTGAAGAATATACACAAAGGCGCCAACTGTTGAACACAGCCATGCAGTTTTTATTTCTTCATGGTTTGTAGAGTACTGAGTGTTCTTTTACCAAACGCGATAGCATAACACAGCTCGCTTTTCATAAATTTCCCAGTTGATGTCATTGGTTATCAAACAGAATCCTTGATAGATCTTATTTATTTATTGGCCTAAGGTGCCAACGCAAGAATAGAAATTTATAGGAACTAAAGAGGCGTTACTTACTTCTAATTCTAGATTATATATAAGAATGTGGCGATAGAACCACAAGGAACAAATAGCATTTGCCTGTAATCCACCCTTTAGTTATCATATTTTCAACCCACCGTGTATCTCTGAACGACCACATGACGCCAATTACTTCTTTTATTATGGAAGAGTTGGGTGGATGTAACCAGTCCAAACGCGTTCTTCATTAGTAAGCCCCGCCGCGGTGGTCTAGTGGCTAAGGTAATCGGCTGCTGACCCACAGGTCGCGGGATCAAATCCTGGCTGCGGCGGCTGCATTTCTGATGAAGGCGGAAATGCTGTAGGCCCGTGTACTCAGATTTGGGTGCACGTTAAGAACCTCAGGTGGTCGGAATTTCCGGAGCCATCCACTACGGCGTCTTTTATATTCATATAGCGGTTTTGGGACGTTAAACCCCACATATCAATCATCAATTCTTCATTAGCAACGATATCAGGCAAACGACTTGAGGCCGAGTGCATATACAGTTAAACAAAGGCACTTTTCGACTTTCAACTCGTGCAAAGCGGATTTCCATGCCTGTTTACGCTGCGCATGTCCTTTCCGCACCGCGTCAAATCCCGTAACAACAGCAAAATGTAGGCTTGTTGAGTAAGGCCGTCTGCAGGAGCACTCCACAGAAACCAGGACGGAGTTGTATACATATGCATGACTTTATTTCACACATAATCAAACTTTTCAGATGTCACAGTTGCGCTTCTTTGCGCTGAACATTCCCCATACAAGTAGCGGAACATATCACGGCACAAATCAAGGAAAAGAATTCCCTTCCTATGCTGGGGTTTGTCCTTAATGCATGCCTGTGTCACGAGGAACGCTGGCTTGCACTACGGGAAATCAAACGCATATTATACTTAAAAATGTGAAAGCTGCCGTAGCTCAACTGGTAAATCATCAAGCCCATAATTCTAAGGTTGTCGGTTCAAGTGTCACCGAGACAAAAATGCTTCTTCGCCCACTTTCCTCGAAGTAATGTATTTCAATTTCAGTTACAATCACACCATAGCGCTTCAATACAGCCAATTCTATTTCCTACGCTTTCCATGATGTAATTGTGTTAGAATTCTATATATTCGTGCCTGGCAAAGAAACTAAGCTTTTGATGAAAGCCTTGTACTTCGTTCTAAGAGTGCCATGAGCAATATTGCAGAGATTGAATTCACATTGCTATCTCCTTCTTGCATCGAAATAGTCTAACTTTCGTGTAGAGAAACGGGGTAACCGTGGATAATGTGTGACTGTTGGCCAACACAATTAAAAGTGTTAGAAATGCTCCTTAGCGGCCTGTCTCCAAAGCTGCTTGTATCTTGGCTGAGTGAAATGGCTGTGACCACCATTCGTAACTAGTTTAGCTTGATGTATGTAGAATCAACTATTGCTAGAGGCCGGTGAGCGCTGCCGTGAATGCTGCCGGTAACAATGACTACACATGTGTTGCGCGCGACGTCATTTCCGGCTAGCAAAGTGAGCGACTGCCATGTTTGCCAACACTGAATCAGGCGTCAGTGAGGCTGCGCTTGCAGCTTACCACCGCGTTTGAGTTTGACGACGTCATTCGAGCAATATGACAAAAGAAAACGTGCACGCACTTCGCCAGTCGTATTTCCAAGCGCTTGAAAGGCCGATCAGTGTACGTTTCTGAGCGAAAATTGAAATGTGTGACAACATCCAATTCAACGAACTACACATCGGTAAGGATGCTTCACAATCTGCTGCCTTCCATGACACACAGCGACATCATAAACTATTAGGTGATTTCGACGTCATGCCACGCAGCAATAAATCAAGGTCTACAAGTCGCTGAACGGCCGCAACATCAGCGGATGGGCGAAGATCATAGCAGCAAAGCTGCTTTTATACATAATTCTGTGACACGCAGCGTTCTGTGACACAGCGTTCCACTGTTCTGAGCGAGGTTATTTACGATGATATTTTGCGTTAGGGTCGAAGTAAAACTTCGTCTTTCTCAAAGCGCACGGGCTTCGACAGTATCTACTGCTGATGGTTTATCACGCTATGGTTCTGCGTCTGTGGCAGGCAGTTCAAGCGACGTTCTATACTCCGTGAACAGCGTGCCTGATGCGACTGCATCTAACGTGTTCGTCCATTGCTCTGGAGTGGTGAAAAGGTGCACATGCTGTGGTAGTAGTCCGGCCACAACGGCCGTGGCCCACCACTATAGCTCGGTTCACAGTCAGGGCTCGTATCTTTCACTAAGTTCACGTGTTGTCTTATTAAAGATGGCATATTTATATATATTGCACCGTAAGACCTCATATAACAACATGAGATTCGATTATTCGAGGAGAAAAGGTTGTCTGTACATCGCTGAGAATGTAGGTGGCAGTTTAGAGAAGTTACACGATCACGTCAGTAAGCGTGAAAAACTTGCTCATAACTCAATATTTTTGCTTGTGATGAAATCATGACAGCAGACGTGGATGCTTTTCTCAAGATTTCCTCGGTTAATGCACACCAGTCGAGCGATATACGGGGCTCTTCGGACAACATCCTTGTTCCCGCGCAATAATTTGTAATAATTGTGGAAAAACTGAACATTCTAACTAGTGTCACTGCCTTGCCTTTAGAAGAGGACATTACACTTCTTCTAAATTTGAAAATGGCCCAAATATAATGGTGAAGCTGATATCGCGACTGAAAACCAGGCCTCTATCGCGAAGGCAATGTCTCGCGGAGAGCTTTTTCTTTTTGCGCTACAGGTGGAGTTCGTTCTTTGCCAGATGCTCTTGTTGGAGGCGCTATTTAACTACTTGTTTCGGGGAGGGCACCTTGAGGAAAAATGAGGCTCTGAACAGAAAGGACTGCATCCGGTCGGTCACTGTGCGCTTCGTGCCAAACCAGGCACCGCGCCTTGCTTTTGACCAGGCTGCAGTAATTAGGTGTATTTCTTCCCTTCTAACCACTACCACCACCACCCCAAACGAGCTAGGCGCCGCTAGGGTCCTGCGAGTGGTTCTTAAGATACAGAAAGGAAGAGAAAAGTGAGCCCCGGTATTGTGTGCTTAAGGAGCGACACCGCCACAGAGCTCACAAGGGATGGGGGTGAGGAGGGATAAAAAGGGTAGAAGTAAAGGTATAGAAAAGAGGAAGAAGAAGCAACAACAAACTGAGGGGATAGTAGAGACAGGAAAGATGGAAGCACGGTCACTGGAGTCCGAGGACAGGGTACACTTGCGAGAGATGTTGTCGGCGTCTGTAGATGGCGTAGAGCAGGTCCAGTAGGTCAGAGCTGCACTGTCGTCAAGACCATTGGCGACAGGAGGTGACGTAGGGCCAGCCCAGTCGGCCAGAGCGACGATGACGCCGAAGGTCGCGAGCGCGCGGAGCGCGCGGGCGCACAACCGGTCGGCACGAAATCCAGCGAGCCGACCGCCAATAGGGTCCTCCGGGGCATTTGGGCACATGTTCGCGCGTCAAGGCTGTTTTAGAGAATGTGCGCGTTTCAAGAAGCCGCCACAGTTTTGTTGCGAGGCAGGCTTCACGCGACCAAAAAAGTCGTGATAGGATTGGTTATCCTCGGCTTGCCTGATTGGTCCGCGCACCCGTGGATGCTGGGAAACCCTATTTAAGCAGCGACTCGGGCGCTTTTTGGAGTGAGAAGACTCGCGGTCAACAGGGCATCTCACAACCGGAGACCAGTAATGCAAGCCGAGGGGTATGACATCATTGTCCATGTTTTGTATTTGTGACTTGGTGCATTACGTAAATTTAAGTTGTGTTAGATAAATAAAGCCCCGTTGAGTGCTCCCCGAAATCATTGTGTCGACTTGTCATAACTTGCCCGGGCGGAATTGCTCCCACGCTTCTTCGTCTCGGCGTTCTTCAGATATGTCTAGCCTAAGCAACCCCAAAGTTTCGCTACACCTCACTGCTGCAAAACTCTCGACCATGCTTCGAGACAGCTGCATATGTTGATAAACATGGTGGGTCTCTGTGCTCTCGTTCCCGGATGTGACACACGTGCAACCAGTGTATAGCAGCGCTAAACATCTGATTCCTAAACGCACATGCCAGATACATCGAACATGATCGCGTGATAGCCACAGCACACGCGTTCTGTCTCGCGGAAACGTGGAACGCCGCAAATTTGACGATCATCGGCTACGAAGTGATCATGAGAAATCAAAGCGTCTCGTTGCATTCGCTGTCAACTCGGGAGAGAGAGGAGCGTAGAAAACGGGACAGAGGGGGAAGAGGTGGCGCATGCAAAGTGGGAGAGTGGACAAGTGAGGCAAGGACGAAAACCAAGGTTACTAGGCGAACACAGTCCCAAGCAAAAGCTCCTTCGCATCTAACAAGAGACAAGAGATGGGAAAGAAGGGGGACACGAAGTCGAAGGAGTCCGAAGATAGGGCGCCGGTCGGCGAGAGCTAAACGGCTCCTGGATTTTGCGCACGGTGGGCCGATGAGCGAGAGCTACCCGTTGGTGGGCGCCAGGAGATAGCGCATGGTTGGCCGATCAGCGATAGCTATGCTAGCGTCGGAGAAAACGGATGACACAACCTTTCAGCACAGAATCCAGCAAGCGAGTCTCTGATTCGGGCAGATACCGCTTGAGGCGCTTTGCCGCTGCATCCTGTCGAAGGGATGCAGCAAGTATTTAGACAACCACAGAATACCAAGCCAAAAGGAAACATCGGATAAGAAAAAGGTGAAGGAAACAAAGAGGGACATGTGGAAGATGTAAATGCTTACGAAATCATCACTGGAGACTTGCCGAACTTTTAAGCAGGAAATTGCAAGAGAAAAGATCTAAGATCATTCGCACGTTAGTTCTCTGCTCTAAGAAGGCTAGAACGGGAGTATTACGGAGCAAAACGTACCGAGCGAAATACGAAGGAACAGACACGGTATGTAGTGCATGTGGGGAGGAGGAGGAAATGGCTGAACATTTGATAATGTTCTGTAAAGGGCTCCGCCCTATAGTCGAAGATAATGGTGCTGAATTTTTCAAAGCATTCGGGTTTTGGGTCAGTGAAGACGAAATAGACTTTAAAGGGGTAGAAATAACCAGGAGGAGGCTAACTGATTGGTGGCTACAATCGGGGTGCGAGTGAAATTCAATCCTTAAACACAAATTGACAGTACTTAACTTTAGGGCTAGGTGGCGTGAGCCACCAGCTGGCTTAAAGGGCACACTAGGATCCATCCATCCATCCGTCCGTCCGTCCATCCATCCATCCATCCGTCCATCCATCGATCCATCCATTCAACCATCCATCCATCCATCCATCCGTGTGCATGCCGCTTCCAAGTTCACTTGTCACCGCTTTCTCTCTCTTCGGTTGCGCAGGCACTCAGCTCGGGTTGTCCATTCACGTCCACCAACAAACTGTCCACTTATATCACCTTTGTTTAGCGTGAGCTCGGTAATTAACGTATTGTTTCTTCCCGGTTCATCCTCGTCAACGTCATTTTGACGGAACAAAGTTTTCACAATTCTCGACTCTAATGAGAGAAACAGAATTTATTTCCACAGTGTGGGAAAAAATAAGTAAAAGTGAGCCTAGCATTTCAGTCAACTTTCTTTGAATCTATCATCTCCTCGGGCTCGCTTCACAGTTCCCACCATGCCCTTGTTTCCTTTCCTTCTTTTATTGAGCTCAAAAGGGGGTAGGGCGAGAAAATGTATAAGCGCGCGTGCCTTCACTTAACGGCATCCTTTTGTCCCACATCGATAATCATAATCCGCCTGACACCTGTCTTGAAAACCCGGCGCTGGCCACTTTTGAGTCAAGGATGCTATGGCCCGTATTCAAAAACACTCCTGTACTCAAAATCGACCTCAAGATATCCTTGATGACTGTGTTGCATTACGACTTCTGTAACGCGAGAAGCCTCAAAGATAATTTGAGGTCGAGTTTAAGTCGAGGAACGTTTGTGAATATGGGCCTATGTCACGCTGATAACGCGCATCGCATTCATGATCTGAAAGTGCCGGGTGGTAGGCGATGGCGCTAAGAAAGTAACGTAAAACAAATGATGTGTTGTCGTGTGACAAAAAGACGACCTTTTTACTCGATATTTTCTTCGAGTGTAGAGTCCACAAACAAACATCCACTGCCACCAATCCCCCCTCTTGCTTCATGCTCTGGCCAGAGTTCGCAGCCTGCTCCTCTTTCATTTTTATGATTGGGGAGTTATTCTCGTCGTATCCTTCTAGCGAAATGTAAATTTCGGCCGCAGTAGACTAGCTGGAGTTCGGCGACTAGCGCGCCCCCTGTTACCGGTTCTTCTCCCGCAACTTCTATTTGATATCAGGATGCTTTCACAACTTTCGACACGAATAAAAGGGACATTATGCAGTGCCGGACATCCGTTGTCAGGCATGTGTCTTAGAATCTGTGCATAAACACTGATTGCGTAAGCCATGGAATCAGATTTATTGCGAACACCCTTCTAACGCACTTGAGAATGTTGGCACACATTCCCTGCATCATTTTCAAACATCTGGGACACGTTTTTATGCAACTTATACTTCACAGGTTTTTTGAATAACCATTTTTTTAATAACTGATTGCATTGTACCAAACTTTACAGTGGACTTGACCTTTAGATGGACGCATTGGTATAGAGATGGAGCATCCCGCAAGTTGTATCTTCCTCTCCTACAATAGACTCAAGAGTATTGCCTGCTATTAATGCTCTGGCATTCTCCAAGTGTAACGGGCCATGACCAAAGTCCCTAAATAGTATATTCGTGGAGCCTTGGACCTAATACACTCTACATTGATAAATCAAATAGGCGAGTTATATATATGTAAATGTTAACCTACTTTATTTTCCTAAATTTTATTTGAGTAAATCTACAAAAATGCAAAAATAGTGGTAATCAAAAGCATAAAACAATTTATAGCTCAGCTAGTTGGTTAGCATACATGGGAAAAAGAAAGGACGTGGGAATACGGACAAAAGGGTAAAGGAAGAAAGTGACCAGTTACGTCTCGTGTGCAATTTGGTGTGCTCATGCCGACTTAGAGAGCCGAATACAGCTTGCCCGAAAAAGACGACAATACGCGGTACTAGTAACACTAGACATAGCTAAAGCTTATGATAGCGTTGAGCACTCAATTTTATTGAACTCGTTACACGAATGTGACTTTCCGCGATATATTGTTGATTGGGTAGCAGAGTTTCTAAAATCGAGAGAATTTTATTGTGCAAAGGATGGATGTCACTCATCTAAATTCAAACAGCAACGTGGAGTACCTCAAGGGGCGGTCCTATCTCCGCTGTTATTCAATGTGTTGATGAGCTCAATTCCCATTGAACGAGATATCACTGTCTACATTTATGCAGACGACATTGCATTTTTCGTTGCAGGACAGTGACATTTATTCTTTGCATCAAAAATTGCAAAAGTACATGTATTCTCTTGAAATTTGGCTGCATTCAATTTCATTGTCTCTAAACATCAGTAAAAGTGCGCTCCTGGTGTTCCCTATAGCAGATTCTATTCAAATTTCAGTACTTTATAATCAGGAACCGATTCCACAAGTAGAGTCTATCAAATATTTGGGCATTATTTATAACGAGAAACTTAACTGGAGCCCTCACATAGACTATATCGTGGCAAAGGCACAACGAGCATCAGGCTTATTGCGAAGGTTGAGCAACAGAAAATATGGGTTACGTAGACACACCTTATTAATGATATATAAATGTACATGCGCCCAATACTAGAATTTGGGTGTATATTATTTTCGGGTGGCCCTACGTACAAAATTAAACCGTTAGTTCTATTAGAGCGAGAAGCGTTACGTTTGTGTTTGCGACTCCCCAGGTATGTCGCTATTAATGTACTATATCAGGAAGCTCGCATACCAACTATTCTTTGCCGATTCCGTATCCTAACTGTACAAACATACTTGAAATTTTACGGCTTATCAGCGAGACGGTCTGCATATGCCTTTATTAGTGAACCCGACGCCTTCTTCCTCGCTCACTGGCCACGCTTTCGTACTCCCCAGATTATTTTTGTACAAAAGAAACTGGAAAGCATAAAGGTGGATATCAGATCGGTAATTGGAACCAAAGCATTAAATCACAATATTACGATAGAATGTGATGAAATTTTTCCCCCACTATCTAAGTTTCAATCTTCGAGTTACTTAAATGACAGGTTAGAAGACTACATAGCTCATGCGGAAATAAAGAACATAATAGCCACAGACGCTTCTGTGAATAAAGAAAAGGCAGCAGTAGGAATCGTCTCAGATTACCTCGGTTGGTCATTCTCGGTAAGACTACCAGACTTCACTCCGGTTTTCGAAGCTGAGCTCTTGGCTATTATTTTAGCGCTACGAAAACTTCCTTCAAACGAAGAGAGTGCAATGATAATTACTGATTCTCTTTCGCTGTGTACTACTCTCACAGCTTCAGAACAATCAAGAGCTCTAGCGACATTACAAACATTAGTTCCACCTCATGTGAAGTTCCTGAAGTTAGTCTGGGTCCCGGGACACTGTGGCATACGGTTGAATGAAATGGCCGATTCACTATCTCGAGCCACACTTGATGGCCCTGTGATCTCGGTAACTACCAGAATCGGAACACATAGTGTCGATCAGATATAGAAAATTGGCTATTTATACGGATATGATGGAAAATATTACTAAATATACGGACTATCAGCACCTTACATATCCCTGGAAACCTCAGTGGAGTCAATCTAAAAAGTTAGAAGTTATTTTAACCAAATTTCGATGTCGTGTCCCTCCATTAAACTTTTACTTGCACAGAGCTGGTCTGGCGATATCCCCCCTGTGTCCATTCTGTGAAGAAACGGAAACAATAGAGCATTACTTTATAACATGTAAAAACTATTCAATTAATTAGGAAAAGACTTTTAATTGTTCCGTTTCACGCAGTAGGATTAAATTTAACTGCAGATAATGTTCTAAGTTTCGGTGCCTTTAGCTTGGGACATTGCCACAGGAGCGTATTCGATGCTGTATGCAATTTCATTCGAGAATCAAAGCGCATGTCATAATAATGCCTGCTTAAATATATTTCTGACGACACTTGTCTAATTTTGAATGAAATTTGCATATTCATTTGATTGTGACCGGGTGAGATAAGCTCGATTGTCTGGTCTACTCAAAATTTCTGTCTTACACTGTAGTATTACCTCACCTTTTCTCTTCTTGATTCAATCTTCAATTATTTGTTTAGTTTAATATTCTTTTTCTAGTTAATTATTCTTTTCTATTATATCATTAGTTTTTCATTTAGGATAAACCTTTTAGTATATCTCATATAGGCTACTTCTAGATTTCATGGCCAATCCCCCATAGTGGGTATGTGCCAGTGCGAAGGGGCAACAACAACAACAACAACGTCTCGTGTATTCACCATGTGCTACTGACTCATAGGTATCGCCAGTTGCCTTAGAATACACAGATAAGTGTTTTAAGTGCGGAACACTAAAGATTATCAGGCTGTCCTATGATGTCATTGTATGACGTAGTAGCTTGGCGAAACGAAGGCGAATCCAGGTATAGCATAGCCATCTGCAGCATATTTGAGCGCTCGCTATCGCCAAAAAGACGCCTTATTTCTCTTGTTTTTCAAACGCTTTCATGATAGTAAGTATGTAAAAAGGAAAAAAAATGGTACGACAATCCAAAGAGAAAAAAGAGAAAACAAACACAAACACAGAGAAAGAAATCAATAGAAAGAAAGGAGGGAGAACCACCAAGGCAAAGCTGCTTTAATTTTTTCCGTGTTTTCTTCCTCTGTACGATTTCTCAGTTAGCCACGTTTGTGATTTTTACAGTATTATTTTCGTTAATATTTACACACACCGTCTTTTAAGGGCCTCAGAAAATCTTAAGGTCTCTTGTTTTTGTTTTTTTTTTTGCTTTCATTTTCGGCTATTTTCATGACGCCAGTAAATAGATTCACGGGACGTGATTGAAGGACATACTCTTGATTGGTCAATTTACAATATATATCAATTGTGAATTTTTTCCTACCCTGATTTGTTATGAATTCTCTCACCCGTTCTACGCGACCTTGCATATTATTATTGTGATGAACTGCCTTCATTCGATTTTGGGAATTTATGATTACACAAACAAAAGTCACTTGGTATATGTGAAAGGTTTGAAATCCTGATAGGCTCAACACTTAGCGCTAACATTGGATACGTTCTTTGGCTGCGTGGCTCGAGCCGCAACTGTGAACATTGCATGAATATGAGTGGCGGTTGCGAGCGCATGCACGAGTGATATCTCTGCAGGCATCGGCTTACGGCTCGTATAAGATTCGATGCGCCATGATCTACCCGCTTCGTGCTATCACTGCTCATTTTGCAAATCGCACGAAAGCCTCTTCTTTCCTAAGAATGGTCGATTTCCCATACAGCCACCATTTGCCGTTTCACGTGATGGAATGAAAAAAAAAAAGTTTGCTGATAGCCTTAGCTCGGTATGAAATGACATGTTGCTATAGCATTCACTGCCCCCCCCCCCTCATTCAGAGAAAAAATTTTTTTCAAAATTAAGGGAGAAATTTTTCTACCCGCCACCTCGTAAACCTACCCCCCCCCCCCCTCTACCCGAGTTGACGCACCACCGCGGCGATTGACGCACCGGCGCACAGGTTTAACTGGCGGCTTAGCAGTCTGGGTTTTGACCACACCCGTATTAGCAGTGCAGCAACGGCTGCCTCATACCGGTGTTCTCCGTCACGCTAGATGCGAGACGATCTTTTGGTGCATGAAGCTATTGGCACCAGTCAGAGCCTTCTTTGCTCAGCCGTCATTATTTTTTGTGGAACAGAGTAAAAAATAATTAAAGGAAGCGACAGGAAGGTTAACATAGAAGAACTGGTTTTCTACCCTGTATGGGGGTGGGGACAAGGGTAGGAAAGAGGATAGAGATGTCGAACAACATTTTGTTGCGACTGGAGCCTCAGCCGACGAGGAATTGGCGTTCTTTTGGTCCTTAATAGGTCGCTGAACGGCTGGCGGCCCGTGTCCCTCAGGTATTGTCTCTACTAGCTGGCGGGTGAGGCGTCGTGCCACCACGACGCCTGAAGCCGTTCCTGAGACGACCACAAGTGCAATATCTTCCTTGGATGAGACAGCAGCGGCAGCTGAAAATCGCCCCGCTAATTGAGTGAGCACTCCAGCAGACCATATTTAGTTATTGTGGTGGCACTTTTGATATATGCTGTCATGAGCTGGAGACCCCTCGGACAGCGGCACACACACGACGAGGAAGTGCCACGTTGGTGACGCATGGCAGTGCAGTGAGATTGCCTCAATATTGGACGTTCACGTGGACCGTGCATGTTCATCACCCTCGCCGGTTATGTGTGATCTGTGATTGGACAGTGCCATCTGCACATGTTCCTTGATCTAGGGATCTGGGGAGAAAATACCCTTTAAATTGAGCCACCTGGCTCACTCGAAAGAGCCCCATGCAGAGGAGTGCCAATTTCGAGAGCTCTCCATGTGAGAAAAAGCTCATGTATGAGAGCCCATCATGTGCAAAATGCAAAAGAACGCTCTTCAAGTCTCTTCCCCCTTCCTTGACATCTCCATCCAGGGGTCCGCCGCAGTTGCTGGCTGCGTCTACGCCGGGACTGGATGACTATGGCCCTCCACCCGTTCGCAGGCCTCCTGGACTGCCGAGTATCAGACTGAGAGTTCGGAGCTTTTAGGAGCCCTCTCCCAGTCTTCTTCGGTCCTGCACTTTGCGCCATGTAACGCCAGTCACTGCTACAGCATGTGAACGAGCATCTGAGCGAGTGAAGGAAAGCTGCATTGCTCGAACAAAGACCAAGACCTCCAGAGGGCCCAGCCAACTTGTTATTAGTGTACGCGGAAGGCGTACCAGTTCAGGCATTGGTGGACACAGCGGCTGCTATTTCTGGTATTCATGCGGATTTGTGGTCTAGTCTACGTAAGGTTACCACACCTTATAGTGGCACTCTCTCACGTAGCGCAAATGACTCGCAGATACGGCCATCAGTACAGTGCAGCATTAGAGTTTTCATTGATTGGATCCGGCATCATATTGAGTTCGCCGTGCTGGCTTCTTGTGCTTTTATGCTTATTTTAGGATCGGACTTTCTTTCTGATGCTGCTGCTTCTATCTCTGTCGACAACCACTCATATATATGCAAGAGACGGATGATATCTCCCCGAAATCATAACGTGACCGGCTACGAACAGCCAATGATTTCCTTGTGCCACCTTACCACGAGCACGTTAACACGGCTATTTCTGACTCCATTGACCACGAAGACGTCCTAGTCAGTCCATCAGTCAGTTGTATATCCAGAGGGATTGCACTTTTATCGAGTCTTGCCCGTTTCTCCAACGGCATCGCATTTATCCAAGTACTGAATATCACCAATGGGTTGATTCTGCTGACCAAGGGCACTGTTGTAGTTTTCAGCGTGGACACACAACCTATCTCTGTAGTGGCTTCGGATACCAGTCTGGTGGAATCAAGTTCAATACCAACAGATGCTTCACCTACTCCGGCTCTCGTCAATGCCATCAGCACTGATCTCACTCCCCAGCAAGCAGACGAACTACTGGCGTCGTTGTCTAAGCATAAAGTTTCTTTCGACGTACATTCCGCTGCTCTAAGCCAGACTTTTGTGGTGGGCCATCGCACACACAAACGGAACTTCTATTGTCCATCGTCGACCATACCGTGTTTCTTCCAGCAAACGCGAGATCATCGACAAGCACGTTGCTGATATGCTCAGGCAAAACATCATCCACCCCTCATCAAGCCCTTCATCATCACCTGTCGTTCTCATACGAAAAAAGACAGTTCGGTGCGATTCTGCGTTGAGTACCGTGCATTAAACAATGTAAGTAACAAGAAAATACGTATATTCCTTGCCTTGCAGTGATGATGCCTTAGATTCCTTACAAAGAGCGGAATGTTTTTCCAGCCTTCACCTTCGCTCCGGTTGTTGGCAAATTCCAATGCACGAGGAATACAAGGAAAAAAGTGTCTTTGCCACACCTGACGGACTTTACGAATTTAACGTCATGCCTTTCGGCCTCTGCAATGCGCGAGCAACGTTTGAACGAATGATTGACACTGTATTGCGGCGTCTTAACTGGAAAAAATGCTTATGTTACTTTGACGACATTGTCATATTTTCTTCAACATTCGAACGGCACTTGCAGTGCCTAGATGAAGTTCTTACCTGTCTCGCAGCTGCTGGCCTTCAGCTCAACACCAACAAGTGCCACTTTGCTAGCAAAAGTATTAAAATACTCGGACATCTCGTCAGCACATATAGAATCCGGCCTGATCCCGACAAGATTACCACCGTTCTTCACTTCCCGGAGCCTTAACGCTCCGAATAGCTCCGAAGCTTTCTTGGCCTTGCGTCGTACTTCCGGCGCTTTATACGAGACCTCGCCACCATTGCTGCGCCACTTCACCAACTCCTTTCTTCGGGAGCATCATACGTATGGTCGGAAGAATGCGAAATGGCTTTTGACACCTTCAAAACGTGCCCTCACGTCTGAGCCAGTGCTTCGTCATTTTCATAACGCCACACCCACTCTCCTTCATACTGATGCTAGCGGAGACGGAGTTGGCGCTGTACGTTTGCAACGAACAGGGCGTTATGGCGAACGTATGATCGCATACGCTAGTCACACCCTCACAGCAGCACGGAAAAACTACATCACCGAGCAGAAGTGTTTCGCCGTTGTCTGGGCCATCCAGAAATTTCGACCATATCTACACGGCCACCACTTTACCTTCATCACTGACCACCACGCTTTGTGCTGGCTGTCGACGTTGAAGAATTTGTCTGGACGTCTTGGTCGCTGGATACTTCGTCTCCAAGAATACGAGTTTGACGTTACCTACAAATCCAGCAAGAAACACAACGATGTCGATGCCCTTAGCCGCTGTCTTTTACAATCCTCATCAGGCACTCCTGCCCTGTCGCCAACTGTGAGTGAACCCATCAAAGCGTCTCCGTCAGTTCATTCACTCACCGCTGTCGGCTTTCTTTCTACCTTTGGCAACGAGACGTTTGCATCGCACCAGCGCAGCGACAATTACTGTCGCTTTATAATGCAGTGCCTTGAAGACTTCTCTCGTCCTCCCTATGCCCGCGCCCATCGACAGCTGGGGAACTTCAAGACTGAAAACTTAATCCTTTACCGCTTTGTCTTCCACTCCGAAGGACACTACTGGATTTCTGTTGCTTCTCGTTCCCTAAGGGCACAAATTTTGGAGGCGTTTCACGATGACCCCCAAGGCTGGTCATCTCGGTTTTGAAAAAACCTATGAGCGCATCCGCAGTCGTCTTGCCTAGCCTGGGCTTTCAACTGCGTAGCGCGATATGTTGCGTCATGCTCACTCTGCCAACGCTGCAAGCGACCCACTTCCTCCCCGGCCGGTCTTCTATAACCTCTCCCGTGTCCTGACGCTCCCTTCGATGCCATTGGCATTGACCTCTACGGACCACTACCAATATCAGATAGTGGCAAGCGCTGGATTGTCACAGCCGTTGACCACTTTATAAGGTACGCCGAAACAGCTGCACTTCCTTCAGGATCAGCAGAGGTGGTGCACCACGCATCATATTGAGCGATCGCTGCAAGGCGTTTCTCTCGAAACTACTCGAACAAGTCCTCCACGCATGTAATACGATTCATAAGATGACATCCAGCTACCATGCCCAGACTAACGGCCTCGCAGAGCGCTTCCATCGAACTTAGACCGACATGATATTGTTACGTACAATCAAAATGGTGTACGAATAACTGTTTATTAGGGCAAACGTGTGCCCGAAAAGTAAAGGAAAATGCAGCGGCGTCTCTAACGGGCGATCAGCAAAAAGGGGATCAATCTCCGAAAAAACCCTCGAGCGGTGCACCACTTCTTTTTTTATCAAAATCCCGTGCTGAGGAGGCACGCGCTCTCACGGCTTTGTCTTGTTTGATCATCAAGCCGCTGATCTCTTGGGGGGTGCATGAACTAGCGCGCGTAGTTTGAATACTCCGTTTGCCTTGCGTCATTATCCCTCCTCCAAAAACGCATCGTCCCGATGCGTAAAAGCAGTGTTGCTGAGATGGTCTGAATGCGTGGTTTCTTTGGAAAAATAGGTATTCCTCACAATCGGGTGTGTATAGTTCGATGTTCATTGCCTGTAATAGTATGGCTTCATTCTGACTACATGCACACTTTCTGTGCTCCTTCGGCATCTTCATGAGCTCACTTGTCCTTACGGTGACACCTCGTAGTTCAAGGAGCTGACGCGACGAAGGACTCAGTAAGGGCCGAAATAGCGGCGCATGAGCTTTTCGGAAAGGCCAGGCGTCCGCACGGGAGTCTAGATCCAAACTCGGTCGCGTGGTGCGTAGTCGACTCCTCTCCGACGAAGGTTGTAACGGATTGCATCTACGCGTTGTTGTTGTTTTATGTGATGTCGCGCCAACTGCCGTGCTTCTTCGGCTCGCTGAATGAATTCGCTGATGTCAGGCTTGTGCTCTGTATTGTCGCTTACAGGCAGCATTGCATGTAATGGTGTGGTAACTACTCGACCATAGACTAGCTTGAATGGCGTCACTTTAGTAGTCTCCTGCACAGCAGTATTGTAAGCGAAAGTGGCACACGGCAGTATTTTGTCCCACGTACGGTGCTCCAAGTCAACGTAAATTGTCAACATATCGGTTAGATTTTAGTTGAGTCGCTCTGTTAGCCCATTCGTTTGGGGGTGGTAAGCCGTTGTTTTCATATGACATGTGTGGGTAAGTTTCATAATGGACAGCGTCAGACTGGCTGTGAAATCAGTTCCTCGATCCGTGATAACCACCTTTGGGGCACCAAGCCGTAGTACAATGTTAGTGGCGAAAAATTTAGCTACTTCTATAGCCGTGCCCCTTGTGAGAGAGGCTGTCTCGACATACCGGGTTAAGTAGTCTGTCCTTACTACTATCCATCGGTTGCCCGTTGAAGACGTAGGAAATGGACCAAGTAGATTTATTCCTACTTGTTCAAACGGAGACTCAGGTGGTTCGATTGGTTGGAGAAATCCTGCAGGTTTTAATGGAGGCGTTTTGCGTCTCTGGCAATCTCTACATGTCCTTACATGATGCTGTACAGCATCCAGTAACTTTGGCCAGTAGTACTTGGTGCGGATGTGAACCAATGTTCCACTCACTCCGACGTGTCCTGCTGCTGGGTCATCGTGGCAGGCTTCCAGGATTTCGGGTCGCAAGGCCGAATGAACGACGAGTAGGAATTTCTCCCTGCTGTGCTCGAAGTTTCTCTTGTATAAAACGTTGTTTCTCATCAGGTACGAGGACAATTTCCGGACGAAAACTCGAGGAACACGCACAGGTTGCCCTTCCAGATGCTTGATCAGTTTAAGCAACTTTGCGTCAGATCGCTGCTATTCAGTCATGTCTGCGATGCTGACGGCCCCAAGAAACGTAAAGTCGTCTCTATCTACCACAGGTGCAGATTCCATTGGTGCGCGTGACAGGCAATTAGCATCGCTGTGCTTGCGACCCGACTTGAATACGACTGTTATGTCGTATTCCTGCAACCTCAGGCTCCATCTAGCAAGTCCCCCAGAAGGGTCGTTTAGGCCTGCGAGCCAGCAGAAGGAGTGATGGTGGCTCACTGCTCGAAATGGTCTACCATATAAGTACGGTTGGAATTTCTGTATGGCTCATATTACCGCCCGACATTCTTTTTCCGTCGCCGAATAATTTATTTCAGCTCTCGAAAGAGTGCTACTAGCATGTGCGACCACTCTTTCCTCTCCGTTTTGCAGCTGCACAAGGACGGCGCCTAGTCCAAAATTGCTTGCGTCCATGTGAATCTCGGTTTGAGCTTCTTCGTGGAAATGTGAAAGGACAGGGTGGTGTAGGAGTCGCTGTCGTAGCTCATTGAACGCCTCTTCTTGCTCGCTTGTCCATGTAAAAGGCGTGTCTTCTTTCGTCAGTCGGGTTAGTGGCTCCGCAATCTTCAGAAAATCTTTGATGAATCTTCTGTAATAGGCACAAAGTCCTAAGAATCGTCTCACAGCCCTTTCATCTGTCGGTCTAGGAAACTTTTCTACAGCTGTTGTCTTTTCGGGGTCAGGTCGAATGCCTTCAGAGCTAACCACATGATCGAGGAAAAGCAGTTCATGAAAACCAAAATGGCACTTTTGTGGTTTTACTGTCAGCCCTGCTGAACTAATCGCTTCGAGCGCAGTCCGTAGTCGTTCCACATGCTGATCGAAGGTGGCCGAAAAGATCACGACGTCATCGAGATAAACAAGACAGGACTGCCATTTTAACCCGGACAGCACAGTATCCGTCATCCGCTTAAATGTGGCGGGTGCGGAACACAGGCCAAATGGGAGTACCTTGAACTCGTATGACCCATCTGGGGTCACGAAAGCAGTTTTCTCGTGACTTCGCTCGTCCATCTCTATCTGTCAGTATCCGCTCTTGAGGTCAAGAGAAAAGAAGAATTTCGCGTCTCGTAATCTATAAAGGGTGTCATCGATCCTTGGAAGGGGATGGACATGCCGCTTTGTGACGATGTTCAATTTTTGGTAGTCAACGCAGAAGCGCAAGGTCTGGTCCTTTTTCTTTACCAGTACTACAGGTGAGGCCTATGGGCTGGCCGACGGTTGAATTACATCGTCATAAGCATTTCTTCAACTTGGCCTCTGATGACTTCTCTCGCAGAAGCGCAAGGTCTGGTCCTTTTTCTTTACCAGTACTACAGGTGAGGCCTATGGGCTGGCCGACGGTTGAATTACATCGTCATAAGCATTTCTCAACTTGGCCTCTGATGACTTCTCTCTCTTTTGGTGACACTCGGTACGGGTGCTGGCAAATAGGTCTAACCGATTGATCGATTATGATGCGGTGTTTGATGATAGACGTTCTTTGCACTTTCGATGACGTGGAAAAACATGAGGCGTACTCTCGTATAAGGCTCTCGATTTTTTGTTTCTGGTTCGGTGATAGGGCTGCTTCGATGTGGATAGTATGGAATCTATACCGTCAGGGTGCAGTGGTGCAGTCTCGGAAGAATTCAAATTCGTAATCGGAACGTAATCGTGCAAGTGACCAACAACAGTTCCCTTCGCAAGGTGCTGCACCTCATTTCGGAAATTTGTCAGGAAGACACTCGTACACCCATCACGCAGTCGTACAATACCTCTTGCTGCACAGATCTCTTTCTCGAGTAATAGCCCAGTATTGTTTTCTGCCATTCCTTCATAGTCGTTGTACACATTGCTTTTTACGGTGACAACGATGATGGATTTTGCAGGTACTGTTACATCATCACCTGCAATCTGGAGCGCATCGAATCGTTTTTCACTCTCGAATGTCGCGATGGCGTGTTTCGTCGAGAACGAGACGCACGTTTCCTGCAAGTTTATCACTGCGCCATTGGCCTGCAAAAAGTACATTCTGATAATTACATCTCATGAACACTCCGACAGGACAATGAAGCTGGCGACGTAGGTGAAGCCGCGTATCCTGACTCTAGAGGTACACAAGCCTGCCGGATCGATAAGGTGTCCCCCGGCGGTTGGCACTTGTGGTCCTATCCAAGGGTTCAGCACTTTTTCAGCGTTCTGGCAAGTCCCCTTCTCATGGCGGAATAGTCTGCGCCTGTGTCTACCAAAGCATTCGTTTCGTAGCCGTCTATAATTACTGACAAATCAGAAGCGACGTTACCGTTTCCGCACGTAGTCTCGTGTCCATCATCACATTTTGAAATCGGCACTGGAGGTTGTTTTCTTGCGTGGGCAGCGGCCTTACCTCCCCAAGTCACGATTCTAGTTTTCCCGAAGTGGGCTTTGGGGAAGTCGCCTCGGGGAGTTTGAAGATGGGCGCGGACTTGGTGACCGATACCTCAGTGGCGCTGTCGACCGAGACTGATGCTGCTGCGAGGAGTTAGCACCTTGACGCGTTGTCAAGTGCTCCTGAATTTCAAAAGGTCACTCCCCATTCCGTGAACAGGCAGCGTTTACGGGAAAACGCCGAAGTCCAGCTCGGCCACCCCGAAGACACATCCGGTAAAGATAGCTAGCTTCGCCGCAGTGATAACAAAGCGGAATTCAATCAGGAGTGCGCCATATATCCGCTTTTCGCATCCTAGTCTCAGTTGGGGACGGCGTAAATCGAGGTTTCGGCAGATGCGTGCTTGCTGCAGCGATATAAGGTCAAGGGGCGGCGAAAGGAGCTCCAGGGGCGACGAAATGAGGTACAGGGGCGCTTCTCAGTACCTCGGCGTACGAGACTGCGGGCTGCATTGGAACCGATGCTTGAACAGGCTGGCCTTGTGGCTGCTGCTCACGGACTGCCTATCTCACCTTCTCACAAACAACTTCCATTAATGACGAGACCGTTGAGGGGTTGCTGTTTAACTTCTGGAGCTCTTCTCGAACCACCGATCGAATGAACTCTCGTAATACGTCGATGCCATTCCCGAAGGCTGCTGACACCGCGTCTACGGATGCGACGTTAACGTCTCGATTGTAGTGCCTCGCTCGCTGTTGCAGAGTCTTTTCAACCGCTGTCGCCTCGGTGCGAAATTCAGTGACGTTCCGCGGGGGACATCGAAGCGAACCAGCAAAAATCCCCTGCTTGACCCCACGCTTCAGGTGCCGAAGTTTCTTGTCCTCGCTCATATTTTGATCAGGCCGGCGGAATAACCAGCACATGTCTTCCACATACATTGCGATGCTTTCATTGTTGCGCTGGTTTCTTGCTTGCAAGGCAGCTTCAGCTCTTTCCTTGCGGTCTGTACTCGGGTATGTGGCCAGTAGCTCCCGTCGGAAATCATCCCACGATCGAATGGTACTTTAGTGGTTTTCGAACCACGTTTGTGCGCTGTCCTGCAATGCAAAATATACTCGGCGGAGCTTCCGTTCTTCGGTCCATCCGTTGCAGTTGACGACGCGCTCAAAACCCTCCAGCCAATCCCTGGCGTCTTCATGAGTATCGCCATGAAAAGGGTCCGGCGTCCGTGGCTCATCGACAACGACGTGCGTGGCAGGGACTGGAGACAAAACGACGTGTGCGGCAGCGGTTGGAGACGACATTTCGGTACTCTCACTGGAGACAGCTGGAGACGCTCTGGGCTCTAGTGGCAGGAAAAATTCCGGCGGCTCACCACGTAGACGACGGGTGGAGCGCTAATGAACTGGCGTGAGCTCAGTTGGTTCGACTGCTCGTGGTTCCGGGCTGCTTCCTCGAAGTCCAACTGGGTTTGGGATCATTACCCGGCTCCTCCACCAGCATTGTTACGTACAATCCAAATGGTGTACAAATAACTGTTTATTATGGCGAACTTGTCCCCGAAAAGTAAAGGAAAATGCAGCGGCGTCTCTAACAGGTGATCAGCAAAAGGGGATCAATCTCCTAGAAACCCTCGAGCGGTGCACCACTTCTTTTTTATCAAAATCCCATGCGGAGCAGGCGCGCGCCGTCACGGGTTTTTCCTTGTTTGATCATAAAGCCACTGATCTCTTCTGGGGTGCACGAACTAGTGCGCGTAGTTCGAACACTGCGTTTGCCTTGCGTCAATATCTATGTATATCAACGCCTACACCAACGGGGATACCATCCTGTCATTCATGACTTTTGCGTACAATACCGCTACGCAGCGCACCACGGGCTATTCCCCAGTATTTCTCGTCTATGGCCGTCCACTGACATCTCCGCTTGACATCTCCTTTTTTGACGTCCCTGTGAACTCGTCATTGTCATCAAGGGAGCACTTAAGTTTCGCCTGGCCGATTGTCGCCGACGCGCCCGCCCCAATACCGCGTAGTTCACTTCAATACTGGAGACGAAGCACTGTTGTGGACCCCAACGCAGGTTCCCAGCCTGTGTGATAAGTTTCACTCACTTTTCATCGGCCCCTACGCTATAGTCGAGCAGGCGTCTCCTGTTAACTATCGAGTAATCCCTGTTGTCATGCCTTCCGACGGCCGTTTTCGTGGTACGGAGGTTGTTCACGTGTCGAACTTAAAACCATTCGTGCAACGTACACCACCGTCATAAACAGCGGCCAAATTGGCCGCTTCCGCGTGAGGGGTATATTAGTGTAAGCTCAATATTCACAATGTTTGATCTTCATCTTCTTCATCTGTATATAATCATAATCACGAAAAACGTCATCTCCGTTCGAAGCGTTAATCAGGTGATTCGGCCTATGAAACTCCGTCGAGACTCCAACGCTGCTACTGTCTTACAATATATATATATATATATATATATATATATATATATATATATATATATATATATATATATATATATATATTGTTACGGGGTTTGAGACGTATGTACAAAATGCGTTTTCAGAGAAAAACACACACTAGAGAGTCGCAATGGCTGATTAGCACCGTCGAGTGCCTATCAGCTGCTTGAGTTTTTTCTTGTTCTTTACTTCATCTTCGTGACAGGACCCCCGGGCGTTGGAGCGCCGTCTCGGCGCGAGTCCGGAGAAGTGCAAGAGAAGTAAGGTTTCATGGGCGAAACATAGACAATGTCGTCAAGTGAGGAACTTGATGTATTGAAGTGCAATGGTGCTATCTCGTAGTTGACGTCGCTAACTTGACGTAAGACTAGGTAGGGTCCTGCGTATCAGGACAAAAGTTTTTTTTCGGAGAGACCTACACGGCGACACGGTGACCAGAGGAGCACGCGGTCACCTGGAGCAAACGTTATATTACGATGCCGGTGGTCGTAGCGGACTTTTTGCATATCCTGTGACCTGGTGAGACGAGACTGGGCGACTTGACGAACCATGTGAGCCCGATCAAGGGCTTCACGAGCTTATTCGGAAGCAGATGGCTTGAGAGGCAAGGCTGTTTTAATTGGCACTATGGGGTCGTGACCATACAAAACATAAAAAAATGAGAATCCCGTGGTGTCATGTCGATAGGAATTATATGCGAAAGTAACATGGGCCAACGTGGTATCCCAGTCACGGTGATCTTCGGAGACGTACATCGAGAGCATCTCTGTGTGCGTGCGGTTGAGGCGTTCAGTTAGGCCATTATTTAGTGAGTGGTAGGTGGTAGAAAGCTTATGCGCTGTGGTACACGATCGAAGGAGGTCGTCGACAACTTTGGACAAGAAACAGCGGCCGTGGTTCACAAGCAGCTGTCGGGGTGCACCGTAGTGTAAGATGACGTCATGAAGAAGAAAATCTGTGACATATGTGGCGCAACTGGTTGGCATGGCCTCTGTTATTGCGTAACGGGTCGAATAATCTGTGGTGGCAGCGATCCCTTTATTTCCTAGTGTCGTCATTGGAAAAGGGCCAAGGAGGTCGAGTCCCACGCGATGAAATAGTTCAGAGGGGACTTCCATTGGGTGAAGATATCCAACTGGTAGTAAAGAAGGTCTTTTCCGGTGCTGGCAGAGGTCGCAATTGGCGACACATTGACGCACGCTGCGGTGCAGTCCTGGCCAGAAGAACCGACGTTGCACGCGGTCGTATGTGCGGGAAACACCGAGGTGTCCCGCTGTTGGTGCGTCGTGAAGTTGTTCAAGTATGGCAGGCCGTAGATGGCGAGGAAGGGCGAGCAGAAGCTCAGGAAATCCTGTATGCCGTCCTGCAGTACGAATACAGGATTCAGTGTCCTGGCCGTCAGACTGAATGGCGTCGATGATAGTGCGCACTGACTCATCCCGTCGTTGTTCAATGTGCATATCGGTGGTGTCAGCAACAATATATATATATATATATATATATATATATATATATATATATATATATATATATATATATATATGTTGTGGGCATTTAGTATACCCATCCTCTTCACCTGTACATTATCATCGTTATCATGTGTTGCTCATGCACCCTCATCGTTATCCCGTACCATCATCATCTTGGTACATTCATTGTAGCTGTCGGCTGCCGGTTCCTCGGGCCTAATAAAGGTCTCCCAAACCAAGACATCATACGTGGTGGAGCGTGCTGTTAGATCCCCCGTCTTTTCGACCACTCTACCCCCCGGAGATAGATTCAGGTCACCGCTTGCGCCAGGTGTCTGGAAATATGTCGCACCAAGATGAGGACGGTGCTGCAGCCATTCCCACTCCGCCACCGCGTGCCGCGCCTTCTTACGTCATTAACAGCCTACAAAGCGAGCCCCATCTTTTCGATGGTATGCGCGGGAAGATGTGGAGGAATGGCTGGACGATTTCAAACGTGTTGGCGCTGCTAACCGGTGAGATAACGCCTACAAACTCGCCCACGGCTTATTCTACCTCATGGGTGTCGCGAAGACGTGGTTCCTAACCACTTCATCGACTTCCCCGACTGGTCAGCCTTCGAAGATCAGCTTCGCCATGTCTTTACCACACCGGCTGTTCGTTCGGCTCTCGCAAAGAAAGTTCTCGAGACTCGGAAACAGCACATCGGAGAGTCGTATATATCCTACAACGAGGATGTTCTTTCACTTTGCCTCCTGGTTGACACACTAATGACAGTCAGACAAGGTACGCCGGCTTATTAAAGGGATTGCACCCGTCGCATTTAATGCGTTTGCAATCCAAAATCCAGCTCCCGTTGCTTACGTTGCGACAACCTGTCAGCGCCTCGAGGAACTTGAGTCGATGCGCTTACAACTGGAGAGTGAAGTGGCCCGTATCATGGCGGATCCAAACCTGCGAGAGAAGATAAGGGCAATTATACGCGAAGAATTAAAATCAATGGCATTCACACTACCTTCAGTGTGTCCCGTTCAGTCTTCTTCAACGTCATTGCGGGATGTCATCAGAGAGGAGCTCACGTCCATGACCCACAATGCCCACCTGCAGCCCACTGTCGCTCGTACTTTCCCAATGTTCTCGCATGCCGCCACCGCACCATGAAGCCCCGTCAGCTCGACGTCACCGCCACGAACGTACGCGTCGGTTGCTGCCGCATCTCTCACAAGCTCTCCCACAAGCTTTCCACCACCACCGCCTGAGCCATCATCTGTCCCTCTCACTGCTCTGTCTCCCGGTGCAGTTAGCGCAAGCTACTACCCTACTTATCGATCGACTCGCCCTACGTGCTATTATTGCGGCTATCGTGGTCACAATTCACGCTTTTGCCGCAAGCGCCAGCAAAACGAGCGCCGAGGGTATGACATACGCGTACGGGACTATACCGCAGGAGCCTTGTACCAGGGCTGCCGTTATTTGTCACCGCCGCGTCGGTCTCCATCTCCACCAGCATCGGGTGAACTGCGCAGTAGTGATCGATTAACCCGACGCCGTTCACAGGAGCCTTGTACCAGGGCCACCGTTACTCGTCACCGCCACGTTGGTCTCAATCTCCACCAGCATCGGAAGAACTGCGCAGTAGTCATCTATCAACCCGATGCCGTTCACCGTCGTCCTATCGTCGCTCTTCTCTTCAGCCTGCTTTTCTCGCTTCTAGTCCGCGTCCGGAAAACTAAGTGATGCAGGTTTTGAAGGACAAACTGCATTCTAACACAGGACTACAATTCCTCCAGCGCGCCAATACATTAAGATTTCAGTTACAGTTGAGGGAGTGGACGTTGATGCTTTGGCGGACACTGGCACTGCGTTTTCTCTTATTTGTGCTGATTTCTGTGCCCGTCTTTGAAAAGTCACGACGCCTAATGCTCGACCAACACTGGTTACAGCCCAGGAAACAATTATTCGCCCTTCAGCTCTCTGTACTTCCCGTGTACTAATCGACGAAATTCTTCATCATATAGAATTCGCTGTGCTATCTCCGTACTTCCACGAACTCATTTTAGGTTGTGACTTTCTTTCATCTGCTTTCGCGGCTATTTGTTGTGCACATCTCGTCCATCTCACTGACACAGTCCATTTGCTCAACGACGAAACCTACAGGCCACTTCAACTCATCGCTGCTGTAGACATCGAGTTATCGCCACACGAACATCAATTAGTCACAGTTTCGTCCAACAACGTCGACTCTGGTGACATTTTTGGTCACTCCTTCACCCCGTTGCCTTAATAAACGCATAGCTCTCGCATCAGGTATGGCTCGCTTCAACAATGAATCAACTGTCCTCGCTGCTATGAACACCACACCAGATAAAATTTTACTGTCGCGGGGCACTACTGTCGCCTGCGTTGCCAATCTGGAGCTTGTGTGCGTCGTGCCTCTTACCCCTGTCTTCTCTAAAGGCCATTTGCAGATAATGTTGCTTCCTCGGCCTCTACAGCAGCCACCAACAAAGACTTGACAGACTCACGGAATCATTATCTGCTTGATTTGTTGCAAAAGCATTAAAACGCTTTTGACGTTCATTGATCCCCCCTGGGTCAAACAACCGCTGCTGCACATCGTATTCAGATAGACGGAACATCCCTTGTGTACCGCCGTCCGTACCGCGTCAATCTAGCCGAACGAATAATAATTGAGGAAAACGTAGACGATATGCTGCAACGCCAGATAATCCGACCCTCAACCAGTCATTGGACGTCTCCCATCGTAATGGTGCGTCGATTACCGAGCACTCAATAAGATCACTAGGAAGGACGTATACCCCATGCGACGCATTGACGACACCCTCCATTCCTTACAAGGTGCTGAATTCTTTTCGAGCTTCGACTTGCGTTCCGGCTAGTGGCAAATGCCCATGCACAAAGATGATAACAAAAAACTGCGTTTGTAGCCCCGGACGGCCTATAGAATTTCAATGTTATAACGTTCGATCTATACAATGCGCCCGCAACTTTTCAGCGCATGATTAACACCGTGCTGCGTGGCCTGAAATGGAAGACTTGCCTATGTTACCTCGATGACTGTTGTCTTTTCATCGATGTTTCCTTAACATCTGCAACGCTTAGACGAGGTCCTGACTTGTCTTGTGGGCGCTGGTCTTCAAATTAACACCAAGAAGTGCAATTTCGCCCACAGATCTATTAAGGTCCTCGGTCATGTTGTGGGCAGGGTCTGATAAAACCGGCTGCAGTGCTTCGCTTCCCTCGCCCTGACAAAGCGAAAGATTCGCGAAGTTTTTTTGGTCTCGCCTCTTTCGGCGATTCATACAAAACTTTGCCTCCATAGCCGCAGCACTCCATTAGCTACTTGCTTCCGGTAAGCCCATTCAGTGGTCTCAGGAATGTGAATCGGCTTTCGACAGGTTGAAGAGTGCCCTCACGAGCAACCTTGTACTTCCTCATTTCCACGATGATGCACCAACCTTTCTGCATACAGACGCTAGCGGCCGCGGTTTAGGAGCCGTGCTCCTGCAACGCGACAACTCTTCGCGAGAGCGAGTCGTTGCATACGCCAACCGCGTCCTCTACGCAGTCGAGAGGAACTAGACGATCACCGAGCAGGAGTGCCTCGCCATCGTTTGGTCAGTGCAGAAATTTCGTCCTTATCTGCACGGCCGCCATATCCCCATTGTGACTGACCACCACGCTGTAGGTTGCCTTTCGACACTCAAGAACTTGTCGCGACACCTCGGCCGCTGGATTCTACGCCTCCAAGAGTACGATTTTGACATCGTATACAAGTGTGGCAGAAAGCATAGTGACGCTTACGCTCTTTCTCGCTGCCCACTGCCAGCGGCTCCACTCGGCGCTTGCGCAATCACTTTGCACAACACACCCTCGGAGTCCACGTCTACGGTGGTCACCTCTCTCGCCTCTATGAACCAGCTGCCTTCGGACGACCCCCACGATTTTCCTTCTCGACAGCTGGCTTACCCATACTGTCAACGTTTTGGAGGCTACCTCTCTGACTGCTCCCGTCCACCTAATGCGAGGCTCCGTCGCCAACTCTTGCAATTTAAGCGGGACAACTCGGTGCTGTACCACAAAATTTACCATCCTGACGGTCAGCCCTGGGTTTCCGTTCTGCCCCGATCGCTTCGGTCCGAAGTCTTCAGAGTGCTTCATGACCATCCGAATGCTGGTCACCTTGGTTACCATAAAATCTACGATCGCCTTCGAAGTCAGTTTTATTTGCCAGGCATTACCACTTGTGTAGCTCGGTACGTCGGGTCCTGCACTACCTGCCAATGTAGAACGCTACCAACATCTGCTCCAGCTGGTACACTAAAGCCTCTTCCGTGCCCAGCCACGCCAATTGAAGTTGGCGTCGATCTTTATGGCCCCCTTCCAGTCAGTGCAGCTGGAAACTGGTGGATAGTCACAGCCGTTGACTATTTGACGCGCTACGCCGAGATGGCCTCCGTCACTACTGGTTCAGCTTCTGAAATTGCCGATTTTATCCTCCGGGGCATTATACTGCGTCATAATGCTCCACGTGTATTGCTCAATGACCGTGGAACGGCCTTCTTTTCACAACGAGTGAACAAACTTCTTCACGCCTCTGGCACAACTCACAAGACTGCCTCTAGTTATCATCCCCAGACTAAAGGCCTCACTGAGCGATTCCACCACAATCTTGCTGGCATGATCGCCGTCTATACTTAACCAGACCACAAGAACTGCGACGTAGTTCTACCATTCGTCACTTTCATCTACAATACGCCCATTCAGCGGACAACCATCTACTCACCATTTTACTTAGCTTATGAACGCTCCCCTACTTATTTCCTGGAAGACTCTTTTTTTTCCTGCCATGCAGATTCATCTCTATCCTCATTAGAGGAATACGTTTTGCTACTCGCACAGTGTCGCCAACGTGCCCATATAAATACTGAAGCCCGACAGCAAGACAGGAAGCTAGTTTATGATGAATCGCATCGTGCTGTATCCTTTCAACCTGCTGACGAAGTGCTCCTTTTGACGCCTATTCGCACACCTGATTTGTGTGACAAATTTCAGCCACAGTTTATCGGGCCGTGCACAGTTATTGAAGATACTTCACCAGTGAATTATCGTGTGACGCCACTTGTAGACCCAGCAGATCTCCGTCATTGAACTACAGAGGTCGTCCATGTCTCCCGTATGAAGCCCTTAATGCGACGTTCTTTGTCCCCTTGACATGCCGTGGCCAGGCTGGCCGCTTTCACGTGGGGGGAATTGATGTGGGCATTTATCATACCCATCCTCTTCACCTCTACGCTATCATCATTATCATGTGTTGCTCATGCATATCTTGGTGCGTTCATCGTCGCTGTCGGCTGCCGGTTCCTTGGGCCTAATAATGATCTAAAGGTATTTCAAACCTAGACTTCATAATATATATATATATATATATATATATATATATATATATATATATATACATATATATATATATTGTAAGATGGCGTCCAGTACCCTCAAGACTCTTCTTTGTTGTCTCGAGCATGTGCCCCACAACCTAAGCTTGACTAGTGATGATGAGTATGTACAGATGAAAAGATGGGACGCATAAACAATGCTCACACTTATTTTCCCCGCGCACTTCAGCAGCTGGCCCGGCCGAAACTTAGGCGGGAAATGTACGGCGAACAAAGGGTTTAAGACGTGAAACGTGGACTATCTCGGAGGCACGGTAACGACGTTCCGACGAACCCTCGACGGGAGTGACAAGGTAATTGACAGGAGATGTCCGTTCAGAAATAACGTAAGGTCCGAGAAAGCGTGACTTAAACTTTCACAATCCTGCACTGCGAACAGGCGTCCAAAGTAATACTTCATCTCCAGGACTGAAAGTGACGTCTCGACGGAAGCTGTCATAGCGGTGCTTTCGGTCTTGTTGACTGGCCTCCGTGTTGAGTTGAGCACGTTGCCGTGCCTCAGCGAGCCTGGAAACGAAATGTTCTGGCGTAGTCGTGGACGTTTTTGTCGTTATATTGAAGAAAGAGGCGTCAATGGTGAATGTCAGCGCACGACCATAGACGAGGAAGAAAGGTGAATACCCGGTTGTTCGTTGAACAGCGGTGTTGTGTGCAAATGTTACGAACGGCAAGACTTTGTCCCACTTATCGTGATTCGGTTCGATGTACATGGATATCATGTCGATTAGAGTCCGGTGGAATAGCTCTGTCCGGCCATTTGTCTGCGGGTTGTAAGCGGATGTGGTCTTATGAACTGTGCCACAAGTTTTAAGATTTCATCGAGAATTGTGGACAGGAAGGCCTTGCCTCGGTCACTCAACAACGCGCGAGGTGCACCATGACGCAACACAATGGCTTCTAAAAAGAAGGCGGCAACGTCTTATGCAGAGCTAGTGCGTAGAGGAGCAGTCTCCACGTATCCTGTGAGGTGGTCGACAGCTGTGACGATCCAGCGGTAGCCCGCTGGCGTTACGGGAAGTGGCCCGACAAGGTCTGTTCCGACAACGACAAAAGATGTATCGGGACATGGAATGGGTTGTAAATAAACCAGCAGGAGCTGAAGTTGGTCGTTTCCGGCGTTGACAAAGTGTACAAGAAGCGACATAATTAGCCACAAAGGTAGAAAGACCAGGCCAGAAGAAACGGCTCCTAACGCGGTTGTAGATATTTTGGAATCCTAAGTGTCCAGCTGATGGGTTGTCGTGCAATGCTTCGAGAACTTGTTTTCGCAGCGAACGGGGAAGTACTGGCACCCACCGATGCCCATCCGCATTGTGAGTATAGCGCTGCAGGACGTTGTTCTCTAGCTTGAACTGCCGTAGCTGACGACGTAGTCTGGCATTAGGTGCAGAAGACGAACCATTCAAGTATCCGATGATGCGGTTACAGTAGGGGTCATCACGTTGGCACGCGGCAAACTGGGTGCTGTTCTTTAAAGATAGTGACCCAGCAACTGCCAGGGGTGATAACGTGGGCGAAGAGGAAGCCGCTTGATCACCTGAGGGGCAATGAGGATTCGTGGTTGCAGTTGAAAGTAGCAGAGGGCAGCGAGAGAGAGCGTCAGCATCCTGATGCTGTTTGCAAGACCTGTACACAACGTCAAAAGTGTACTCTTTCAAACGCAGTATCCAGCGACCGAGGCACCCAGACAAATTCTTCAGCGAGGAAAACCAGCATAGGGCATGGTGGTCGGTGATCACAGTGAAGTGGCGTCCATACACATAAGGGCGACATTTCTGGATGGCCCAAACGACAGCGAGACATTCCTGCTCTGTTATCGAGTAGTGCTGCTCCACAGGTGTTAGTGCGCGGCTGGCATACGCAACTACTCGCTCACGTAATGTTTCATCACGCTGGAGAAGGACAGCACCGATTCCGTGGCCACTGGCATCTGTGTGCAGGAAAGTGGGCGCACTCTCATCGAAGTGATGGAGGACGGAGTCTGATGTCAGAGCACGCTTAAGGGCTTGGAAAGCACAATCGCACTCGTCAGTCCACATGAAAGCTGTTCCTGACGTCAGAAGCTTGTGTAACGGCTCCGCAATGGCAGCAAAGTGACGGATGAAGCGGCGGAAGTAAGACACCAGGCCCATGAAACTTCGCAATTGTTTTTGATTGCCCGGACGTGGAAAACTAAGTACGGCAGCAACCTTGTCGGAGTCGGGTCAAACGCCATCTTTGCTGACAAGGTGACCCAGTACTTTGATGCTTGTGCTGGCGAAGTGGCACTTCTTTGTATTGAGCTGTAGACCAGCGTTCGAAATGCACGTTAGAACTTCGTCCAAACGCTTAAGGTGCTGAGGAAAAGTAGAAGAATAGATTACGATGTCGTCTAAGTAATATAAACAAGTTTTCCATTTGAGACCACGTAAAACGATATAAATCATGCGTTCGAATGTTGCTGGAGCGTTGCATAAGCCAAAAGGCATGACGTTAAATTCGTAAAGCTCGTCAGGCGTCGCAAACGCTGTTTTCTTCTTGTCTGCATCGCGCATAGGTATTTGCCAATACCCGGATCAGAGGTCGAGGCTGGAGAAATATTCTGCGCCTTGTAGGGAGTCCAGGGCATCATCTATGCGTGGCAACGGATATACGTCTTTTTTCGTGATCTTATTGAGCGCTCTGTAATCAACACATAAACGGACAGAGCCATCCTTTTTCCGGACCAACACTACTGGAGACGACCAAGAGCTGGATGAAGGTCAAATAATATCCCGTTTGAGCATGTCGGTGACGTTTTCCTCAATGATTTGCCTTTCCGCCGAAGACAGACGGTATGGGCGATGGCGTACAATGCAGCTGCCTTCGGTTTCGATGCTGTGCTCTGCAACGAAGGTGCGGCCCAGAACTTTGGAATGTACGTCAAACAAAAGGCTGTGCTTTTGGAGAATGTCTAAGAGGTCTCTCTTTTGCTCGGCAGTGAGGTGAGGACTTATGGGGTCATTTAAAGCAACAGTGGTAGTCTTCATATCAGTTGTGTAGCAGACAAAGGCGTTGATTCTGCGTGAAGGGGAACCAGCGAGCAAGGCTCGCTGTCAGCGAAGCAGCTCACAGCAGTGCCTTGGGGCAGCATCACTGGCGATGACGTTGGGTTCAAGGCGGTGACCAATGCTTTACTGTCGTTAAACCGCACAAGGCCGGGTCCTATGGTAAGCCCCGCTGGTTTGAAGCGAACTGATGGGGCTATGAACACGTCACCGTTAACTATAGTATTCGAAGTGATCGTGATAAATTGTTCATCTCCTGGCGAAATGAAACAGTCAGCAGCAGCAAGAAAACGGAAGCTGTATGGATCGACATCCGATGAACTCTCAGTAGCTGACATTTCAATTACTCGCTGACGACACAATATGAAAGCTGATGCCGAAGAAAGAAAGTCCCATCCTAAAATTACTGTGTGAATGCACCAAGGAAGTACAAGAAACTGAATGTGGTGATGGATGCCATCTATGAAAACGCGGACTGTGCAAACACTTGAAGGCTGAATAGGGACTCTATCTGCGCAACGAAGGGGAGGGCCATCGTATGGCGTTCTAACTTTTTTCAAGCGGGCACAAAAGTCTGCACGAATTATGGAAAGTTATGCTCCTGTTTCTACCAGTGCCTCTGTCTGTATACCTTCAATTTACACTAATAAAACATTCGACTGGCTGTCCGGAGGAGTTTGACGCGGTTCGAAAGATGCCGCTTTCCCTCCCTAAGCTGCACTGTTTAGTTTTCCAGTTGGCGGTCAGGAATCGAAGTAGAAGGTCGGAGAGAAGAAAAGGAACGCTGCATCGGTGAAGGTGAGCGACGACGTGAGAAACGGGAACTGCCAACTGAACCAAGGTTCTGCGGAGACGGCGACCGACATCTGCTGTTCTGATACTGTCGGTGATAGGGTGGTCCAGTGGGGTAGAAGTCTTCCCGTTCAAAGTTATCGTAACTTCGTCTTTCGTCTCGCTGACGGCGTCGGCAAAACCTTGAAATGTAACCACGGATGCCGCAATAGAAGCAAGTCGGCCGCGAAGTGCGCCAGTCGTTGTAAGGCTGGGAAGATGGTCACGGTGCGAGTGAGTTGAGCGAACCATGAAATTCGGCCGCTGGTAGCTGCATTTGACTTTGCTGGGGTACGGGTGCTCTAGCAGCAACTTGAGCATAAGTTGGCATGGCCACAGGATATGAGCTCAGAACTGGTGAGATTGTCATCGAGGCCAGGCTTTGCTGGGGCGCAGGTGTCGTTGCAGCGACGTGAGCATAACTTAGAATGGGCACGGGATGTGAACTCGGAACTGGTGTACCTGTGATCAATGCCAGTTCCTTCCTCACGACGTCGTGTAAACTAGTAGCAGGTGGTGTCGTTCGGATATCAAGGGGGCGAGGTGAAGCCTGTGCATGAAGTTCCTCGCGGATGATAGAGCGGATCAATGCACGCAGCTCTGTTGGGTCATGACTCGAGCTGAGATCAGGCATATCAGGTTGCACCCGAGTGGTTTGAAGCTCCTCAAGGCGCTGTCAGGTAGCCACAACATCGGCTACAGTCTGGGGATTCTACACCACAAGCGCATTAAAAGCGACAGTCACAATGCCTTTTAGCAGGTGGCGCACACGGTCGTTTTCCGCCATATGGTTGTCGATGCGGCGGCAAAGGGCGAGACCATCTTCAATGTAAGAAGTGTAGGGCTCGCCGGGGCGTTGGACACGTGCGCCAAGCCTTTTCTTGGCGATATCCGAGCGCACCAACGGGTTGGCGAAAATCGGGCGGAGCTGGCGCGTAAAGGCGGGCCATGTCAAACAAATCTGTAGCGTGGTTTAAAAACCACATTTTTGCGACACCGCTGAAGTAGAATGAAAAGCTGTGAGTTTCGCAGGCTCATCCCTGTGTTTGATGGCACTCACGCGGTCATACTCCTCAAACCAGTCTTCCACGTCCTCACCCGGAAGCCCTGCGAGCAGCGGAGGATCCTTTTGAGGGCTGGTGACCAGGTGAGAAGGGTTTCTTGGCTGTGAGAGCGGTGGCGCAGCTGCTGCGCTGGGCTGGTCGGCTTGCGACATTACCGAACCCAGGTCGTTTAAGCGGCGGCCTGAACGGAACTCCAGGGATGTGTTCTAGAAGATGCTGGGGTTGTGCGAGAACGCGAGAGGATGCAGGAATCGGGCAGGAGTCTCCACCACTTGTAAGATGGCGTCCATTACCCTCAAGACTCTTCTTTATTGTCGCGAGTATATGCCCCACAACATAAGCTTGACTAGTGATGATGAGTATGTACAGATGAAAAGATGGGACGCATAAACAATGCTCACAATATATATATATATATATATATATATATATATATATATATATATATATATATATATATTTATTTATTTATTTATAATGTGAAGAGGTTTATTAGTAGCTAACGACAACGGCAAGACAGCGTGATGAACCGTCCAGCAGAGACCGGCACAGCAGCGAGCCGAAGCACGAGATGAGAGAGCCGGGCGTTGGCAATGCTGCTCGCTGCAGGCACATCTTCTTCACAATCGCCCCCGCTGAAAAAGGAGCCATCCTGGCGACTTAACAAGTTTCAGGCAGAGGATCATGATACGGTTTCAACCGGGAAACATGGACGATGTCACGTGCACGCCGGCGCATGTCGTCCGATCGGGAAACTGGTTCAATTAGGAAATTAACCGGAGAGGTTTTCTCCAAAACGGTGTAAGGTCCCTCGTACCGGGGGACAAGTTTCGAGGAGAGTCCCGGAGTTTGGTATGGGATGCCAAGCCACACAAGAGACCTTGAGGCATAGCTGGGATCCGAAAGAAATGTGCTACGGTTTTCCTCTGGCGTTATTGCTCTTCCGAGGTGAACGCACGGGCGAGCTGGCGGTACTCTTCGGCTTGTCGAGCAGCATCGGAGATAGGTGGACACTCGGAAGCATCAGGACGGTAGGGAAGTAGGATATCAATTGTATGGGAAGGCTCACGTCCGTAAAGAAGAAAGAAAGGTGAGAATCCCGTGGTGGTTTGTATTGCGGTGTTATATGCGAACGTGACGTGCCGGAGAACACGGTCCCAGTTGCTATGATCAGATGCCACGTACATTGAGAGCATATCACCTAGCGTGCGGTTGAACCGTTCCGTTAGCCCGTTGGTCTGCGGGTGTTATGCTGTCGTTTTTCGATGAATGACGTAGCATTCCGAAAGCAGAGTTTCGACGGCCTCGAAGAGGAAAGCACGGCCTCTGTCACTAAGGAGCTCTCCAGGTGCACCATGTCGAAGGATAAAGCATTGTAAAATGAAAGAGGCGACATCTTGAGCTGTAGCGCTCGACAAAGCGCCTGTTTCGGCGTAGCGTGTCTGGTGGTCAGCCGTCACTATGATGCACCGATTACCATCTGGTGTCAATAGAAGGGGACCGTAGAGATCAACACCGACGCGATCAAACGACTTGGCAGGGCATGGAAGTGGCTGCAATTCGCTAGTCACACGTAGCAGTGTTGATTTTACATGCCGCGCCAAAATTGTACATGCCGTGCCAGTAATAGCGATAGCGAAGGCGTTCATATGTTTTGAACACTCCGGCGTGGCCGCATTGCGGATAGTCGTGAAGAGAGGCGCACACTTGCGATGTAAAGTGCGTGGAATGACCAGCAGCCACCGGCGGCCATCGGGAGCGTAGTTGCGTCGATGAAGAAGTTGATCGCGGATGGCGAAATGGAAAGCTTGACGTCGGAGGGATCGAGATACTGGAAGGTTGGGCGTGCCAGATAAATATTCGATAAGAGAGGCGATCTACGGGTCACGACGTTGTTCGGTGGCAATAGAGTCGAGATTTAGCGATGACAAGGTCTGGAGGCAAGTGTTTCCGCACGTCTGATTTGGGGGTAAAGGTGAGCGGGACAGGGCATCAGCGTCAGAGTGTTTGCGTCCGCAGTGGTATACGACGCGAATGTCGTACTCCTTGATGCGGAGTGCCCATCGCGCAAGGCGGCCAGAAGGGTCTTTCAACGTGGAGAGCCAGCAAAGCGCGTGGGGATCAGTTACTAGATCGAACGAGCGGCCGTATAAGTACGGCCGGAACTTTCTAAGCGCCCACACCAGAGCCAAACACTCTTTTTCAGTCACGCTGTAATTAGTTTCGGCTTTCGTCAGAGTGCGGCTAGCGTAGGCTACAACGCATTCTGAAATACCGGGCTTTCGTTGAGTGAGGACCACGCCTAGCGTGTGCACTTTGGTATGAGCCGTCGGGTCGAAGTGGCCAAGAATAGGTGGGGAAATGAGCAGACGGCGCAGAGTAGTGAAGGCAACGTCACATGCAGGGGACCAGGAGGAGAGGTTCACGTCACCGCGAAGAAGTTTGGTTAACAGTGACATGATACATGCAGAATTGCGAACAAAGCGCCCGAAATACGAGCCTAAGCCTACAAAACTGCGAAGTTCTTTCATGGTCGTTGGCTTGGGAAATTCTGCGACTGCTCGAAGTTTTGCTGGGTCAGGTATTACGCCGTGCTTGGACACGATGTGGCCTAGGATGACAAGCTCACGTGCAGCGAAGCGGCATTTTTTCAGGTTAAGCTGCAGACCAGCGTTGGTCAGACAAGTCAAAACGTGCCTGAGGCGAAGGAGGTGCGTAGGAAAGTCATGGGAGAAAACCACGCCATCGGCGACGTAACAGAGGCACATATTCCATTTGAGGCCACGTAGCGTATTATCCATAAGACGTTCAAACGTGGCAGGCGCGTTACAAAGCCCAAAGGTCATGACGTTGAATTCATATAGTCCGTCTGGTGTAATAAATGCCGTTTTTTGGCGATCGGCTTCAGCCACTAGGACGTGCCATAGCCGGACCGCAAATCTAGCGACGAGAAAAATTCCGCTCCGTGAAGGGTGTCGATGGCGTCATCAATGCGTGGCAAAGGATAGACGTCCTTGTGGGTTATCTTATTCAAAGGACAATAGTCCACGCAAAATTGGATAGATCCGTCTTTCATTTCATTTCATTTCATTTCATTTATTTATACTGTTAGCCCAGAAGTGGGCCGTTACAGGGTGGAAGTACAAACAATTATTTGCAAAACAGAAGTACCGTACAGGTCTCGAGATAATTTCTCGGTATTATTGTGACCAGCAACTCGAAGTTATACATAACATACATAAATGGAACACACATGCGATGCAATACATACGCGCAGAACAGCACATGACGCATTTGAGGCGGCACTTTTGCACCGCGCTGAAGATTTGAAAGACAACTACTTCAGGATCATGCAACCAACAAAAAGTACACACACACGCAAAAAAAAACATATGTCACTGTTATTCGGAAAATAAACGTTTTAGATTCTGTTCAAATGATGTAAGCGAGGAACAACCAATTATAGACTCTGGCAGCATATTCCAATCTTCAATAAGCACGTGGAAAGTAACTGAACTTAAAGCAATCGTTACGTGGGACTAGGGGTGGTATATACATATTATGGCGATGTCTGGAGTGTTCTTGTGTGTTGACCTGGAAGTAATCTGAATAGTTTAGTTTAAATTGATTATGAATTAACTGGAAGAGGAATTTCAGACGCTCAATCCTCGTCCTAAGTTCAGGACTATCCAGTCCAGCTTTTTTACAGAGTTCAGTAGGAGAATGATGTCGGTTATATTTATTAAAAATAAATCTCGCACCAAGTCGCTGTATTTTTGTTATTTTATTGCAGTTTGTCTTTGTGTAAGGGTCCCAGACAATTTTAGAATATTCGATAATAGGTCTGACAAGAGTTTTGTAAGCAAGACACTTTATATCAGATGGGGCGGTATAAAGGTTACGTCTAAGGCTATACAATGCCTTGGTAGCCCTGGAGCATACATTATCAATATGAGTGTTCCACCGGAGGTCGGGCGTGAACCATAACCCAAGATATTTATAGTTTTGTACACGCTTGAGGAAAGCATTGCCAATCTGGTAGTTGTAATCTAGAGGTGCTTTCTTTCTAGTTATAGTCATAAAGACTGTTTTTTCTGTGTTCAAACTCATTTGCCATTCTTCGCACCAATCCTTTATTTTTTGAAGATTGTTGTTTAGATTAACTTGGTCATGTTCAGTCTCGATTCTACTATAAACAACACAGTCATCGGCAAACAACCTTATCGGGACCGTAACGCGGTTTGGTAGGTCATTTATATATAACAAAAATAAAAGGGGACCCAGCACGCTCCCCTGGGGAACTCCAGAATTCACTGCAACTGCTCTAGACTGTTTATTGTTTATTTGAACAAACTGCTGACGGCAGCTGAGATAGGATGAAAACCATTTTGTCAAGTGATTATTTTGAAACGTTTTGTCAATTTTAAACAGGAGCTTTGAGTGCGACACTTTATCAAATGCCTTTGCGAAATCCAAATATACCACATCAGTTTGACCACGCAAATTGATTGTTTTTGAAAGATCATGAACAAATCCGATTAACTGAGTTGTTGTAGATAAGCCTCGGCGGAAGCCATGCTGCTTCCACCGAGGCTTATCTACAACAACTCAGTTGTAGATAAGCCTTTCTTTCTTCCAACTTTCTTACGCACCAGGACGACGGGAGACGCCCAGAGAGTGTGAGGTGGTCGAATGACGTCTCTACGAAGCATATCTTTGACTCGATCGTTGATGACGCGGCGCTCTTCAGCGGAGACACGGTATGATCTTTGACGCAGTGGCTGGTGTAGGCCGGTGTCAACATGATGTTTGACTTGTGATGTGCGGCCCAGCTGAGGTTGCGACACATCGAAAGGACCCCTGAACTCATGCAGAAGATCCAGCAGGTCGGCATGTTCGGTGGGAGTGAGAGTGTCGGCGATGGCGCTGGAAAACGTATCATTGGACGACTCCACGAGTGCCGACAGTGCTTTTCGTTGGTCACAGTAGTCATCCGGGACATCTACCAAAAACGAAGGGTCGAGATCCTGCACGCGGCCGAGACATTCTCCCGCAAGCAAAGTGACAGGTGTGGAAAGCGGATTGCTTACGAACATGTTGCTTCTTCCGGCGGCAAGGTCAATTGTTGCGAAAGGCAGCGGCAAAGCTCGACGACATTTGAAGATATCGGAAGGCATAAAAAGGACTGTAGTGTCAGTGTAGGCGTTGCATGAAACGGGAACAAGTCCGAAATTTCCAGGCGGAATATCGGTATCTTCATGAACGAGAATCTTCACCAGCTGATGAAGAGCGTCCAGTAATGGGACATCACACAAGGGTGAGAACTCAACTTCGGCGCGTACGCAGTCTATGACGGCATTATGGCGGGATAAGAAATCCCACCCGAGGATGACGTCATGAGAACAGACAGGGAGAACAATAAACTCCACGATGTAAAAAATGATTCGATGGAGACTTGCAGTGCAGGCTGCGAGAGGCGTTACTTGCTGTGCGCTTGCGGTGTGAAGCGACAGTCCCGAAAATGGCGTCGTTACTTTGCGTAATAAACGGCAGAGATTAGCGGCAATAACAGAAACAGCGGCGCCGGTGTCCACAAGGGCGAAAGTACAATAACCTTCAACAGTTACTGCGACCACGTTAGCAGGAGAGGAGCGAGGGCTTAGACAGTTCGAAAACGGCACAGTTCTTGCCTCTTTAACTGCGGTGCTTAGTTTTCCTGGTCGGAGCGTCCGGGCCAGCGACGCATGGGGGAGGGCGATCGCCGACGAGGAGAGGGTGCGCGTTGCGGCTGGAAGTCAAGGTGGTCGGTAGGGGCATAGAGAAGTGGCGAGACCGGCCCGTATTGGACGAAGGGTTGGCTGCCGGGGTGCGACGATCGGGCATAGTTGCCGAACGTCTGAGGTCGACGGCGGCAGTAGCAAGCAACGTGTCCGGGAGTGAAGCAGGCGTAGCAAATTCGTCGGGTATAGGGCGTCCTCCAGGGATTGGCGACTGGTGCTGCCGCCCAAGGTGCAGTATAAGCAGCCGGGTGTGCGGGCTGTGAGCGCGTGGTGTAGGGTGGTTGCGGGAGCCTACGTACAGCGTCTGCATATGTGAGCGGCGCAGCTACGGGCTGCACCTCTTGCGAAAAGGCGACAGTAGGAGCTACAGGCTGCGCTGCATAGGTTAGGTGCGCGGCCACATGCTGAACGGCTGCCGGATAGGCGACAGGAGCGCCTACCGGCTGTGCGACACCCTGGCAGTGACCACGGCTAGACAGAGGTGACTCGTAGTGCGCAAGATGAACAGCTTGTGCAACCTCTTCCGATATAGCAGTGCGAAGCGGGGCAGGTAGACGGGTGGTGGTCTCGTGAGTAAAGGGCACTCGGGAAAGTTGGCGGGCGACTTCCTCACGGACGAAGGCTCGGACTTGCTGAAGCAGTGGTGAATTGTCAGGCATGGAGTCGAAACTGGACAGCGACTCACCACTAGGCTGAGGCTGCCGAGTCAAAGTGCGTTGATTCTTCAATTCGTCGTAGCTCTGACACAAGCTGACGACTTCAGAAACTGTGCTTGGATTCCTAGCCAAGAGCATTTGAAAAGCGCCATCGTCGATGCCCGTCAGGGTGTGTTTGACCTTGTCTGACTCGGGCATGGTGTCATTCGCGCGTCGACAAAGGTCGACGACATCCTCATTATAGCTGGTAAAATTTTCTCCAGTCTGCTGAGAGCAGACGCGCAAACGCTGTTCTGCTCGCTGCTTGCAGCCAGCTGGCCGACCAAACACTTCGGCACATGACGTCTTGAAGACGCTCCATGTGGGAATGTTGTGTTTGTGGTTGTTAAACCACAATTCTGCGACGCCAGTGAGATAAAATATGACGTGGCCCAGCTTGTCGGCTTCATCCCACTTGCTATTGGCGCTCACCACCTCGTAGTGGTTGAGCCAGTATTCCAAGTCGGTCCCATCCGCACCGCTGAAAACCTTCGGGTCCCGTAGCCTAGGATGGCCGGGACAGTTGAACTGGGGCAACGACGCCAATGGGTTGGCGTTGTTAGTCATGACGGGCTGTAGCGTGCGGCTTCGCAGCTCCAGGGTGTAGCGACAGGGATAAACAGCACCCTCCACCAAATGTGAAGAGGTTTATTAGTAGTTAACGACAACGGCAAAACAGCGTGATGAACCGTCCAGCAGGGACCGGCACAGGAGCGAGCTGAAGCACGAGACGAGAGAGCCGGGCGTTGGCGATGCTGCTCGCCGCAGGCGCATCTTCTTCACAATATATATATATATATATATATATATATATATATATATATATCTATATATATATATATATATATATATATATATATATATATATATATATATATATATATATATATATATATATATCAAGCGAGTGTCTTCTGCGGCTCCAGTAATAAATAAAAATTGGCCTGAATGTATGGACGAACGTACGAAAGGTGTTATTATATCTTACATTTTGGCAGGGGCACGGCCTTCGTCAGAGAACCCCTGACGAAGGCCGGACCCCGGATGAAACGTAGGAAATAATAAAAGTTTCTGTAAGTGCTTCCGCTCAAGCCAATATATATATATCTTCATGTATATATTGTCACGGTATAGCGAGAACAAAAGAAAGAAACAACTTGCGACAGTGAAACAGCGTGTTTCAGAATTAACTGTACACTTCCTACTTCTGCTGCAGAGAATCGCTGGGTTATCGTCGTGAGAGATTACCTTACCCGGTACGCTAAAACAAAGGCTATCCAACGAAGCACCGCAGCAGATGGAGCCAAATATTTCATAGAAAATGTTGCACTGCAACCCGGTGCACCATTCGTCATGATAACAGACCGCGGGCCTGCATTAACGTTGGCTCTTCTTGAGCACGTCTTGATGTTAAGTGGAACAAGTCGTCGAAAGAATACTGCCTACCACCCGCAGACGAACGGACTGACAGAGCGCCTGAAGAAGACGATTGAATATATGCTGTCGATACACATGGACGTTCGAAATAAAAATTGGGACGAGATCTTGCCCTATATTACGTTCGCGTACAATACAGCCAAGCAGGAAACGACTCGCATGACTCCATTCAGCCTTGTTCGTGGATGGGAGGTACGGGTAATGCTAGATGCCATGTTACAACACAAATGAAACGACAATGACACGGGCGCTGACATATATCGCGATAGCGCGGAAGAAGCGAGGCAGTTCCCACGCTTGAAAATCCGCCAGCAACAACATTACGACGCAGGTCGCTACAATTCCCACCGGAGAGCAGTAACCTAGGAAGCCGGTGACCGAGTGTGAGTTTGGACACCCATACGAAGACGCGGACTGTCTGAGAAACTCTTAGGGCGATACTTCGGACAGTATAGAGTATTGCAAAAGTTAAGTGACGTCATCTACGAGGTCATCCCCGACAGTGCCTCTTGCACCAGGTGTCAACCGCAACGGTCTGAGCTTGTACATGTGTTACGCATGTTACGCAGATACTAGTGATTGACTGTGTTTTTTCACAATGGTCGCTCGGATGTAGCATCGGGGTGATGCTCCTATATCCTGTAAAGATGGGCAAGTGACACGTGTATATACGTAGAAGAGGACGACGATGGAGGTGTTTCGCTGACTCCAGGTAGCGGGACAGGCAGGTTTCAAAAGGAAGACGAAGGAGGCCTTCTTTGTCTTCCTTTTTCCAACCTCCTGTCCCGCTACCCGGAGTCTGCGAAACACCTTCATCGTCGTCCTCTTCTATGTATATATGCACGTCTCTCTCTCTCTCTCTCTCTCTCTCTATATATATATATATATATATATAAGGGAAAGAAGTGTATACCTAAGGGCTCGTTTTTCCGTGTTTTAACACAATAATAATGAGATATAACCGACAGTAATGCCAAGGAATGTACAGGGGAAGTTATTAAAACCAATGGAATGTAAATAGGAAGAAAGAAAAGTGGATGAAAAAATTACCAACTGTGAGCAGGGAACAGTTGGTAATTTTTTTATCCACTTTTCTTTCTTCTTATTTACATTCCATTGGTTTTAATAACTTCCCCTGTACATTCCTTGGCACAACTGTCTGTTATATCTCATATATATATATATATATATATAAATATATATATAAGGGAAAGAAGTGTATACCGAAGGGCTTGTTTTTCCGTGTTTTGACACAATATTAAATGAGATTTAACAGGCTATATAGAAGGGAAGTTAAATATATATATATATATATATATATATATATATATATATATATATATATATATATATATATATATATATATATATATATGAACGTGTGTGAAGCTTTTACTTACCTACACTGATGTGCCATTTTATACCGACCAGTATTATATACCCACGTTTTTATTTCTATGTTCCAGTGTTCTGAAGAGAAGCCTTGTCCTGACTATTGTACGTGCACAGGGAAATCTGAGAAGAAGTATTGCGCTGAATGGTATGGATGAATAAACATAGTGCTTTATTTATCATTCAGAGCCATCAATAAAAAACGCAAGTGAAGTGTCTCTTGATATCGGTTTCAGTTGTGTTAATGTTTAAGAAATACAAGGTGTATGGAGTACATTTTGGTGTATCTCTCATGGCTCCCTCTGGCAGGGATGCACCCAAAAGAGCTCTTCGTAACAACTCCCTCCCATCCAGACGACAACTGTTTGTGGACATTAGCTACCGTATACCCTGTAGTCGAAGTATTCCGCGTGACTACCTGCAGCTGCTGATGGGAAATCATGAAACCGCAGGTGTTCGTATACCATACAAGCGCACCCGAAAAAACTCATGAAGCCCCGCCTCGGAGGTCTAGTATCTAAGGTACTCGGCTGCTGACCCGCAGGTCGTCGGATCAAATCCTGGCAGTGGCGGCTGCATTTACGATACAGGCGGAAATGTTGTAGGCCCGTGTACTCAGATTTGGGTGCACGTTAAAGAACCCCAGGTGGTCAAAACTTCCGGAGCCCTCCACTACGGCGTCTGTCATAATTAAATAGTAATTTTGGGACGTCGAACTACATAAATCAATCAAAGGTTCATCGAATATGACTCGAAAACTTCAGTTTAGATGCCTCGAAAAGGCCACATGCAGTGGTGCAACAAGTGTGCCAATTTCATACAATTTTTAATTGTTGCGCCGAGCTGCGCCATAACCGTGAAATTTGCTGCGATGGCGCCGGCTGTGACTAAATGCTCAGTCAGCCTGAAAAATTTCTCAGGTGAACTAAACTTCAGTGACAAATGCAGGCCACGCGCATGACCTGCAGTTTGCGCCATCAGTCAAAGGCGCACACTCGAACTACAGTGCCTAGAATATTCTACGCACCCACCCTACGCTCGTGAGACGTGATCGACCTGATAAAGTAAAAACGATCTGCTGACCACAGCTGATACTTATCGGCGGGACGACAAAGTTCAAAACCAGATTTGCGTTGCTTTAGCCACCAAAGCTTGGCGGGAAGCGTAAATTTTCTAATTGATTGATTTGTGGTGTTTAACGTCCCAAAACCACCATATGATTATGAGAGACGCCGTAGTGGAGGGCTCCGGAAATTTAGACCACCTGGGGTTCTTTAACGTGCACCCAAATCTGAGCACACGGGCCTACAACATTTCCGCCTCCATCGGAAATGCAGCCGCAGCAGCCGAGATTCGAACCCGTGACCTGCGGGTCAGCAGCCAAGTACCTTAGCCACTAGACCACCGCGGCGGGGCAGTGTAAATTTTCTAGTCTGAAAACGCAGATATGGCTCCTTAGAAACTAAAGCTGGAAGCGTGTGCCGCATTTTCCTCACACGAACAAGCTCGACATGCTTCGAACGCCGGCGTTGTCGGTGACTACGTTGACTGTCTTAGCAGTGGCACATATTTTTTAGGGGTGAAGCTCCTTATGCCGTGGGTTGTGCGTCCACGATGCATGAAGTAGTAGTAATAGTAAAGGTAGTATTAGTAGTCGTAATAGTAGTAGTAGGTAGCCATTTCTCGTTTAGTTCTTAGAATGTCCACTGGATGGCGGTACTTCTATATAATAAATATCTGATGAAAACATGGGATATGGTGGTATTGGAGTGTTGATAGATGGACGGACGCATGGATGCACGTAATGTCGGACAGACAGACAAGCAGACGGACGAATGGACAGACGCGCGGATGGACGGATGGACAGACATATGCACGGATGGGCGGATAGAAGCATGGACAGACAGATGGCGCACGGACGCACGGACGGGTGCACAGACATACGGACGGATGCATGGACGGACGCACGAACAGACGCACGCATTGATGGACGGTCACATGAGTGGTCACATGGACAGACGCACGAACTGATGGAAGAAAGAAGGAACGGATGGACGGAAGCGCGGACGGACTGAGGAACGCTTCTCCCCACTCATCATCACTCAGTCCGTGAATATGATGTAATTTTTTCTTTTTCTTTTTTTTTTGTCTTGAAGCTGCGTCGTCGCGGCAATAGTCCTGGCGATAGATATCCGGCACCGTCACCGGACAAACGGGCGCGCGCCGTTACGTTACCTGGTCGAACGCGCCTTGCAAGCGAGCCGAAGCGGAACCTAACCGCACTGTGAAAGAAAGAAAAATTTCCGCCTATCCACGAAGTGAATTATGATGAAGGATCTTGCTCCAGAGGTTGGATTCGGTGAACGGTGAATCCTCAGTACATATGCTCAGTCATCATCATACAGAAACGTGACACGGGAGTTGTAGTCGTTTGATTGTAATAATTTTTTATTATTATATTTTTTATACATTGCGTATATACACATTATATACGCAATGCTTTTATATACTTATCAATGTACTATATACAAATTTTTACATATTGGTGCACTACATACATATTGTTCAAGAGCCTATTTATGAATCCATAAGCTCGGGGGAACGTTTTCCTTTTAGAATAATGGATTTGTGATCCGTACAGCACACAGCCAGAGGATCTTGATTCTTAGAATGTAGCGGAAATTTTCAGAAGGGTACTGACGGCGAGCCCGCGCTGCCACTGCATTGCGAGCCCTCCGCGCAGTGCTGCCAACCTGCGCAGCCACTTTTTCCCTGCGTCTCTGGGGACGCAGGGAATATTCCCTACATTTTTCGAGATTTTTATGAAGAGCAGTTTTTTGAATACTAGTATGTGCAGTGAAAAACGATTTAAAGGTTAACTTTTATGATATAAGGGTGCATTCGTTTGAAAGTGTGCACTGAAACCATCGTGCTGAAGGTAAAAAAAATGTCGCAGTAAATCACAAAGGTAAAGTGGTCATCACATTTGGTAAAGGGGAGAAAAGAACATATGGTATCACAGTATTTTATACAAATTCATCAAAATGCAAGCAATCATTCTATCTACACACAACCATACAATATTTCAAATAACAGTACATATACTACAAAGCATTGCATATAAACCGAAGAAGGGATAAATTAGCAATATAATATTTAAGATCATTGCTTGCTGTTCAACGCAAAATACGGAAATTCTACACTATACGATGCAGTGCACTTTTACTACCATGCAAGTGACAAAATAATAATAATATTAATAATAATAATAATAATAATAATAATAATAATAATAACGAGCGTATAAAGCATAGTACAAGAAATACTCCAGGGAGAAAGCTTAAAAATAATCAACTCTGTTATTTTGCAATTTCTGTTATTCTGTTATTATTTCCTAATTTTGTTATTTTGCGACCCTCCTGCAGAAAATCCTTGGTGGTGTTCATGTCGAACATGAAGTGAGGCACGCTTATACTGCTTATGAACAATGTATTGAAAAACATACCCTCAAGCTTTGTGATGATATCTGATAGATGATTTTGTTACGAAAAATAGTTTAACCATGAAAGCATATGTTAGTTGGCAGTTCATCCTTCGCAAACTGCTGAATGGTTACGAAAATATATGTTTATTAGAAATGCTGACTGCCATATATTCTTTTCAAATACATCATTACGGTCAACCTAAAGCAACTTTTTTTTCAACTTTTTTTCTTTCAAGAGAACTACTCAGGTTCGGGCTAGCTGGTTCGTAGTACACACATAAAAACGGCAGTGCAAAGACGCGGAGAGAAGAAAGGTATTAAAGACAAAGCAGCTGTGCATACACCCGCATACATGCATGCAACGTATTGCTCAGGCCGTGCTTTTCACAGAACCCTTGGTGACCTTGGCGGAGCCACATGGTTCCACGGGACAGCTCCTTAGCAACTTGACAGCGTTCGAAAAAAAAGGAAACCAATAAAACAACAACAAATGAAAGAAACAGTTACGTCACGGGTGAAAGGCGAGAAAATGCGAGGTTGGTGTAAAGGAAAACATGTACTCTGTGGTCTCAGGAGAGAGCACTTTTTTTGTTCGTACTGGAATTCAGGAAATCGACGTTGAACACGGACGGCACACAATAAACCGCATTGAAGTGGCGGGCAGGACAGCGCTGACACAACCATCTACCGTCGATTGTAAAACTAATATTACCACTTCCGACCATACGCTCTCGACCACAGTGTTGGAAGCTTCACTAAGCTAACTGACCTTTCTACCCAGAGAGCTAACCTACAGGATGAGTTCTCTGAACACCTAACAATATATGAAATAAATGGCAAGTTCACCGCTTGCATACTACCTGCGACAGAACAAGCTATTCCCCAGTCTTCAGGACTATTGGAAAAAAAGCTGAAGCCATGGTGGACCAGTGAGTGTGCAAAAGCAAAAAAAACTAAAAAATAAAGCGTTGTGCAATTTCCGTTGGTACCCCACATTTGACAACCTCCTCGCGTTCAAACAAGCTAAAGCAAACGCACGATATATTCACACAAATGCAGAAAAATCATCCTGGTAAAAGTACATATCTACAATCAACAGCACCACCACATCCAAGAAAAGTGGAACCAGGTTAGAAAATTCAGCGGCGACTACTCCTGATTCGCAATACCCATACTTACAGACCCAGGCACACAGACATCTCTAGAGGAGCAGGTGATTATTTTAGGCGAATACTTTTACACTGAATCCAGCTCCGCTAATTACACACCATCTTTCCTTGCATACAAACAGACAACCGAAAAGCAAAAACTACTAGTAACCGGTGGCCTGGATGAGCCACACAACGCTCCCTTGACACTCCAAGAGTTAAACACTACAATGCTTTCGGCGCAAAAAAAAACACAGCAGTCGGGCCAGACAGAGTTTATTACGCAATGCTCACGCACCTGCCTCAAGCTGCCGTGCAAACATTGTTAATGTTCTTTAACGTGACTTGGAAAACTAGTAAAATGCCCACAAAATAGAAAATGGCAACCATAGTGCCATTTCTAAAGACACGAAAACCACCGACTTCACCGGGTAGATAAAGACCCTTGGCACAAGCTTTATGGCAAAATCACACGAAAGCATAATAAACGTAAGACTAAGATACACCCTTGAAATAGACATCCTACTAGATGATCATCAGTGTGGGTATAAGAAAGGCCATTCAACGATCGGTCATCTTGATCGTCTCGAACACACAGTACGTGATGCCTTCTTAAATAGGCAACACTGCCTAGCAGTGTTTTTTGACCTGGAGAAGGTCTACAACACCACGTGGAGGTAGGGTATACTGAGAGACCTGGTGAATCTCGGAATATGCGGAACAGTGCTCAAGTGCCTCTCTGATTTTCTATGAAACCGAAACTTTCAGGTATAGTTGGGCTTCACACTATCGCGTGTTTTTGTCCAAGATAATGGTGTGCCGCATGGTTGCGTGTTGAGCACTACACTGCTCGTAGTCAAGATAAATTCAATTAATGAAGTAATCCCTCCCTCCATCATGCACTCATTATATGTTCATGATCTTCAGATAGAATACCGGGCCTCAGGCATATCCACATGTGAAAGGCAGCTGCAGCTAACCATCAACAAACTGACCAAATGGACACATCAAAACGGCTTTCACTTTTCTACCCATAGAACAGTTACCCTACTTTTCTCACAAAAGCGTGGCTTGCATCTGGACCCTGTACTTAAAATCAACAATAGTGTACTGCCATTCAAGTCAGAACACCAGTTCCTAGGCCTAGTATTTGACAGGAAAATAAACATCATTTCCCACATGAATTACACAAAAAAGAAAGCAAACAAGGTGCTCAACATCCTAATAATACTATCCTGAAAACACTGGGGGGCCGATCGAGTCTGCCTTTTACGCATATACCGCTTGAATGTGCACAGCATTCTTGTTTCCGGTAGCGTTATTTACGGTTCAGTCCAGAAAATCTTACCTCAAACGTCTTGACTTAATACATAATCATGTATTGCGCTTGGCGACTGGAGCGTATAGAACTTCACCTGTCCAGAGTTCATATGCTGAGAGCAACAAGCCTTGCCTGGACCAAAGAAGAGTGCTACTTACTGTATCCTATGTATTAAGAACCCGATCAAAACCAAGCCACATACGTCACACTATTGTCTCTCACATCGGTACCAGAATACAATACCACAACAGACCGCACACAATAAGACCACTTCTCCTGCGCTTTGAAGAAATATATCTATAGACTACAAAGTACCGAATCAGGCTCTAAGCATTGTCCAAATGCCGGAAAGACTGGCTGCATGGTTGGACTTTTCACACTACACTGACTTTGCCTTAACTCATTTAAGGAAGAAGGAAACTCCACAGGAACAAATTATGCTGGATTTCCTAGCCGTACAAGAAAAATATAACACGCACTCTGAATACTACACTGATGAATCAAAAACACACGAATATACAGGAAGTGCTGTCATATAAAAACACTCACAAACATGTATAAGACTGCCGCCATTTGTATCTATCTTCACAGCAGAAGTATATGTTAGTTTGATTGCTCTCGACATTTTTTCAAGAAATCCCAAAAAAAGCTGTCATATACACTGACTCACTTAGCGCATTAAAAGCCCTACATTTATAGTCGGAAAAAAAAGCGTTTCTCGGAGACATTTTACAGAAGCTAGAAAGAGCCGAGAAAAACGGCAAGACAATCCGACTTGCATGGGTGCCGAGCCATGTTGGTATCCTAGGAAACGAAAAGGCAGACAGGGTAGAACAAGGGCAAGTCATCAAAGCATATCAGAAATAAGGGCACCATTCAACAGTTGTCGGACAGCCTTTAGGGTAAAATGGCATGAAGAGTGGCAGGCTCTAGTGCATAACAAGCTTCAAATTGCCAAGCCTATTCTACAAGAATGGAAGTCATGCAATCACCAAAAGCGCTTCATCGAAGTAATACTATGCCGCCTACGGATAGGTCATACTCACCTCACCCACAACATCTTATTGTGCGGAGAAAATCAGCCAGTATGCGAACATTGCAAGAAACCTCGGACTATATCAATCATATTTTAACAACATGCCCAGTCTTTGAAGAATGAAGACGCGCTTACTTCAAACATTTTTACAGAACACAAACACTACTACACCCAATCTAATACTATCAGAAAATGCAATCATCCCCATAGACGATGTTTATCGGTTTCTAGAGGCCGCAGGCCTTTTAAACAAACTGTAAACAGAAAAATGTTTTTCACCTCACATATTAATTCTATTATCACGATCACCTTGTGCCTGGCGCGTCATAACCATTGTTGCTTTTGCGCCATAAAACTCAACGTAATTCCCTAAATAACAACGTTGGGGGCCGAGAACGGCCCTATCGCCCCCTTGCACACTGAGAACCACTACTGGGAGAGGTTGGCTCATCGCCTTTGGGGGAGGGAAGAGATGGTGTAAAAAAAGAAAAAGTGGAAGGCGGAACAAACAAGAGTTAGTGGGCGGGATGTCACTCCATCGATCTGCTTGCCACACCTGGAAGCGAAAAATTTCCCTTGATGTTGACAAAATTCCCTTTTCCCCCAAGTAAAACCGAAATCCGCTAAATCTAGAAAAATTTTCGTAGAGTTGGCAGCCCTGTGGCTGTATAACGCACTTCTATACTGTATTCTGTATTCCGTTTCCCCTATTAGGTCACGCTTGAGGCGCCACCCACGCCGAAAGCGCTACGTTTTTCGAATTCGCCAATGAAGAGCGCTCGTTGCCACCCATAGTGTGCAAACAAGACAAGTGCGGCAGTTGGCCTAGTTCACGTAGAAATCTAGAGATATCCCTTGTATTTCCTGGGTATTTTGAGGAGGAATTTTAAGGACTTTAGCGACATTCTGTCAAAAAGTTGCAAAGGGGCCCTATATTCAATTTATTTTTTACTCAAATAGAAAAATTACCCGTGTGTGTTTTTTGGGTATTTTGAAGAGAAAAATTTAAAGACCTTAGCGACTTTCTGACTGAGAGGCGCAAAGGGGTCGTATATTCTATTTATTTTATTCGCGAACACGTAACAAAAAACCCATCCCAAGTAAACTAAAAGAAATTTTATTCATAGGCTTCTATCGCTGTCATGAATGAATTATATTGCTACAAGTAATTGATAAACTTTTGTGTTTTGAGTGTTGAAGCCACATGTTGGTCGTTTTCGCATGCAATCAAAGTCACATAATGGCCGCTGTGTGAAAAAACAGCTGATTATCTCGGCGAGCCGTGTTTTGCATTCTGTGGCATATAAGTCTGCAGGAAGAGTGTAATTGCGACTACTGGGCAGTATTTTTGTCGCTGAAGGCTATGGGAAGCTGCAAAGAACAAGTATAAATTTTGAAATTCTTGTCGTAAGGTCAGTAAACAAAGCCAAACGTACTGCGATCTGGATATATTTACTGCGCTTTTGTTCTTACCGGCAAAAAACAAAGTATAAACCGGAGAAGCCTGCACTTTTGTCTTCTATTAACAGGTAAGCATTTTTTTTTCATTTGAATAACGATAATGCGTGGACGAGCGTCATTACAGCACACGATGCATAACACGGAAGTGCGCATCCATGTATTTACCCACGGCATCTTACGTACATTTTTGCTTAATTGAACTCTCGCAGAAGAAAGTTGTTGTGTAAAACATTTATGTTTATCTGCACGTTGTTTCATTTGCCGATGATTTAACGATTAGATTTGATGAGCATAATTGTTCCAGCCGGCTAATGATTTGTATGATATATTCTTCCCATGGCTTTCTTTACCGCGTTGCGGCGATAACTGGGAAGAAAAAAGGAGGGAAAATATTTACAAAGTTACTAAGTAGGGTTTCCCAGCAGCGGTGGGCCTGTTTTTGTGCTTATGGAGCAGAAGGGCTACGACTTTGTTGGCAAGTTACGAGTGCTGTTGACAGAGCAACACTGCGTACAGCTGTCGTCATGTTCGATGCGCTTCGCTTTAGAAGTGGACATTACTTAGCTAGTTAGTCTATTCTTGGTACACTTGGGCTATCTAGGAGGTAGATCCAAGAGACAAGTATGATGTGCCTACTTAGCGTACCTCAGAAATCACTTGATTATTTATTTGGCTTGCATTATTGGCAAGAAAAGATAATTTTTAGGCAGAGAGCAAACTAATGCATGGTTAATACAGATAACAAAGAATGACCACTGTTACTATACAGAGGAGAACATAACCAAAGCCCCAGATTCTTGCCTATATATTCAAAGTGTAAGGAAAAAGACAATATTTTTGGCATAAAATGGTGGTGAACACTGAACCAAAAGAACAGACTTGCAGAGGTCATTCAAATGCATGTCGCACATTGCAGCCTGCATTTCAGACACTGTTACTATTGTGTTGTGTCTCTAAATTAGCTATAGGCACAAAACTTTTGCATGGTTACTGGACAATCAATAGGAATTCATGGCTTCTCTTGATTACTGCTCAGTGAAATGATCTAATAAGTTAAATAATGCCCGCCATTGACAGGCAGAGCATAGTTTCCAATAGGACAAACAAAAAACATCATCGGTGGGCTGAAATTGGTGCAACATCATAACGATATAAGTTATGTACACCCTACAAATTTGCTGTGTTTACTGCTGCTACTGATAAATTGATTAACAACATGCTTATGGATTCATGCTGTACACCCAAGAAGTTCTTCAATTATTTTACTACGTTGAAATGCAAGGTCATACTTAAAAATGCTCCATTGAGGTGCTTGTGCCAAGGTTCGAAAGAAGCTAAGTGATGATTGATAGATTTGTGGGGTTAACGTCCCAAAACCATCATATCAATATGAGAGACGCCGTAGTGAAGGACTTCCTGAGGTTCTTTGACCTCATGGGGTTCTCTTGACCTCCTGGGATTCTTTAACGAGCACCCAAATCTGAATACACGGGCCTATATTTCCGCCTCCATCGAAAACGCAGCCGCCACGGCAGGGATTTGATCCCGCGACCTGCGAGTCAACAGCCGAGTACCTTAGCCACTAGAGCACCATGGCGGGGCTGAAGCCAAGTGAAGCCAATCTGTTTGACTTCTTGTGGTTGGACTGTGTTATAAATGGGCAAAAAGTTGGCTTTTTTCTTTCTTGATAATTAACATTCTTTTCCAAATCAATCACAAATGCCACGATTTGCTGCCCCTCCGACTCGAACCGGTGGAGCATCACTTGAGTTTCCTGTATATTTTTGCATTACGGTGTCTGCAATACATCACGTGATTGTCTACGTGATCTGGAGCTTGTCGATGAAGTGACGAGCTTGCGTTCGGCTAACCTGGCTGTCGTACCTGGAACTCTTCAGCTTTTGCTGTCACCACCACAGTGACCACCATGGACTTCATCATTTTTTCTTTTTAACTTTCAACTTTTCATTCTATAGTGTAGTTTTACTTGCAAGTCAGCTTCTCATACAAGTGTGGTGTGGTGCATATTAGTGTTAAATTATCCACTTTTTCATAGTTATTTGATGCTATCTTCACACTATACTTTTACGTGCGCCGGTCAGCCTTCTGAAATGATGCACACAACAGATATCACGTGGCTTCATTTCATCAGACAAGCCTGGCATCATGTATACAAATAGCGTTCTAAGATTAAAGACCCATTTGACACAGTGTTTCATTCAGCATAATGTTTCTTGTAAAGTGTTCAATGTAATAAATCTCTGCTTTGTAAATATGACACCGTGGTTTCACAACGTGCATTTATGTACGGAAAGTGTATGCGATCTTAGCATTGGCATGAGCATGCATAAATTAATTTTTACAAAGTTCTAACTTGAAAAAAAAAGACTGCATACTTATTCTTTCATATTACTTCAGCATTTACAAATGAGCAAAATGTACTTGAAACGCTAGACTTTTTCAGTATGAATTGTCCCACTCAGAAGGAACAGTGTGGTGGATGTGCCACAGAAGGTCACTGAGTGTAGTTGGTGGTGTGCGTTGCGTAGACAAGAAGCTAGAAGACAGTGCACAGGCATGATGCAGACGACAGTAACAGTTGTCGGCGACTACAGGATGGCAGCAGCGACAAAAATGATACTGATGCACTGTGGTTACAGTGCTTGATTGTGGACCCGGATCACATGGGCACGATCAAAGTTGCTGAGGTCGTCACAACACAAGGAGAAGAAGTCGTCGTTGTCGTCATTTTTTTTGTCCCTTCCTTGGTCGTCGTTCTGATCTCACGCAATAACAATCGTCTAGTCACGGGGTATTGCACATTTTGTTCAGTCACCCGTGGGTTTGTACACCACAATATTCTGAGTACCAGTATACTAACTGACGTCCAAGTAAGTTACTGGCAACCATTTGAAGCAGTGTAAGGAATTTCTGCTTCCTCAAAGAAAAAAACTGAATTATTGGCCTGTTGTTCTTTTTCCTCACCCCTATTGCTCAGTTTAACGGATCCCCCGAACGTTGTAGTCACGAACTTGGCAGATTCATATTGAAATTCGCGGAGTACATCAAGTCATTTGAAAGGCTCAGCAAATTCTAATATAGACTTCATCATTCTTTGCACAGTGAGATGGTTCAGAATGATTCTTTCATTGGAATAGCTCTGCTCATGTTCATACTGCACAATTTAGGTGATGTTGAATGGTTTATTCACATCCTTATTCTAGATGTAAACCTCACTTTTACAGCGAAAGCTGTTGTGAGATCACAACTGTTGTCACGCGCCACCATAGTGGCCCACCACCGCCGGTATCCACAACACAATGCACGAAATTAGAAAAAAAACTAGCGCAAATGACTCCGTGGGGCTTGAACCCGGGTTCGCTGAATGCCAGCCCAGTATCCTACTAGTGAGCTGCGCTGGGGCTTTTTTTTTCAATACATAAAAAGTATTGCACTAAAAGGTTGTTAGGTATATGTATACAATTAAAAGTTTCAAAATTATGTGAGCGCGCACAGATGCGGAAGACACAATTTCACGCAGTCCAACGAACCTTCAAAAGTCCTGTAACAAACACACATGCCCAGAAGTTCAAGTCACTCCGGAACAGGGTCGAATGTCTCTACAACACTACGCACATTGGCTGCTGCTTCTCTGAAAACAGCCTTTGTCAAACGAGACGGCTCAGCATGTCCCTCAACCATGCAGCTCCTCCATAATGAGTAAAAGCTCAATAACATAATTAAATTGTATGGAGCATTATTGTTAATAGCCTTTTTAAACGGTAAGAACCTAACACAATGAGCTGTAATAGGAAATTCTTTTTTGATATGGTTCTCTTAAGGATGTATCGGAAATGACACGCATCTCAGCAATGAATAGATCAATGCTCAATTGTTTCAGGCTTCTTGGACATTGTGCAATTCAGAGACCAGGGCATGCATATACCTTTTTCATGAACCTAAGTCTTCACTGGTGATGTTGAGGCGTGTATCTTAAAGAAAAAACCTTTTCGCTGCTGGTGGTATACACATTTTATGCACACGGTACAACACATCATGAACAGCTCGAGATACATATTGCTGTAGGTAACCAGGTTCAGGTGAATAGGTGCTGATGAGTGCTTCAGTAAGTGTCGATTCGCCTGCACTGTAGAGATATTCTAATGTGAATCTGGCTTTTAAAAACTGCATGGCCTCAGTAATTTCTTTCAAGAAACCCCACAGTTGTGATTTCTCAGCAACTCTTGTCGTGACAAAATGAAAAGGGAGGTGGTATGCTGGACGGTTTTGGATAACAGCAAGAAGACACAGATGACACACATCTTTAAGCTAAAAAATGCGCATCACCAGTTGTCGTACAAGCAAAATCACAAGACCAAGCCCCTTTTTTTGGAGCGCAAGTAAGAAGTTATTTCTTCGCAAGGCTTCCCTTGAAGAATTCCAAATGAAGCAGGCAAATATCCCATGAAATGTCTGGATATGCATGCAAGAGCAGTGAAGTACTTCTAGAATGTAGACAAGCTTTGATGCTAGAAAGATGTTTCACGTTTTGGCTCTAGAAAAAACTGAAAGATCCCGTCCTTGCCAAGTTAATACCCTTCGACGGATGGTGGTTATGGCGGACTTCCAATGACAGCCACGATTACGGTGGTTATCAAGAGGCAAACCAATATAACGAATTGGAGCTCCGTTCCAGCGTACAATTGCGAAAACCGGGGGAGTTAGTGCCCACGTGCCCAGCCAAAATTCCCTGGTTTTATCAAAATTTATATTAGCTCTGGAAACTTCACAGAAACGCATAGCGGTGTTTACTGCTTCCGGAACACTCGGCTTATCCTCGCAGAAGAAGGCAGTACAATCTGCGTAGGCTAGTACTTTAACTTCCTCGGCTTCATTTCTATACCCTCTAATACCAGAATTAAGTAGTACACTTAGACAAAGTGGTTCCAAGTATGCTGAAAAATATAAAGACGAAAGCGGACATCCCTGACGCACTGATAAATTTAACATATATAAAACCTGAAAGCGCACGATTCACAATCAATCCTGTTGTGCGCTTTTCTGAACATAGTTATATGCCATTGTACAACGCATCACCTAACAGGAGATGTCTGAGCATTCGAAACAAAAAAATACGTCGTACATTATCAAAAAGCCTTAGAAAGATCAATCTAAAGTAGAGCTACTTGATTCATGTTATCGTCAGTGCACTTAAAAACTGCTCGCGCTACATCGATATTTATCTGTATAGAACGGGTCCTTATTCCACATGTTTGATGGGAGTCTACAAATTTAGTAATCACTGTTCGCAACCTGTTCGTGAGGATTTTCACAAATACCTTATAATCAACTTCACATAAAGATATACATGTCTAAATCCAGTTACTCTTTTTTTTTTTAATCTTCGCTATCGGTGCTTTTTGGTATCAAAGTAGTATGCGCTTGATGAAAGAAAAAAGCAAGTTCCCTATGTTCATAGGCTTCCTTAAAAAGTGTCTCAAGGAAATGAACGAGAAGTTCTTGTTCTGTGAGTCTCCAGTTGTCTTCGTCTAAACTGCGCTGAAGCGTATCCAATCCAGCCATGTAAATTTTCGTGCTAAGGCTATCTGGGTCTGGATCTTTGTTTCTCTTTAAAGTTCTGATTGCAATCCTGATTTTCTCTTTAGTCATTGGTCCATCAATGATGAGGCAGTCCTCTTCTTGTAAACATAACATTAAAGCAATGAATCATTCAGCTTTTTCTTCATAGTCATCCTTAAGGTGAGCTGTGGTGAAGAGGCTTTTGTAATTATCCTCAATATCGGCTGTTGTTTGCTGAGTGTTTGTGTAAATGGAGCCATTTGGCTCAATTTGTAATATCTGCTTGGAGAGTGCGTATCGCTTTTCATCCCCAAGAGCTATTTTTGTTGCTTCATGTTCAGTGAAGCGAATAGCACGAGAACGAATCATTGCTCTTCTGTTTGCCTCTGTGTCATATTTCTGTATGTGTGCTCGAACTACATTTTTTTCATGCCTGTACAGCCTGAGCTCTTGGCTTTAAAAAGCATGAAGCCTATTAAGTAAATTGCAAAGATAAACAAGAAGGACGAGGACGTATACGGCTGAAGGGGGCCGTTTATTTTGGTCGCGAAGAGAAGCGCCGGAGCGGCCAACAGGTTGATGATCGCAGTGTCGTCGTCTTCTTTCTTCCTCCAGCTTGCTTGCTTGCTTGCATGCTTGTTCCTTTCTTTTGTGGCTCTCACCCACTAAGGGGGATTGGCCAAGAAGCCGGTGGTTAATGCAGGTTGGGGCAGCCAGCATGATGATGATGATGATTCCACAGACATGGCTCGTACCCACTCAGGGGGATCGGCCAAGAATCGATGACTTAATTAGGTAAGGTTTTTTTTAAATATCGAAACCACCCACCAGAAAAAAGAAAGAAAAAAGAAAAGACACGTACCCTAGTCAGAATGAAAGGAGTGCAATAGTTGCTTGTCACTCGTGCAGATAAGACAATTATTCATTACCTTGAATAAGAATCAGCATGGTTAAACAATGCTCTTGTGTTTGTTGGAATTATTATTTTTTTGCACAAATAATAATCACGCGATTAAAAGCTTAATTCTTTTACTTTCAATCAGGTACTTGCAAACTGCGTAGAAAACGTTCTCGTGGCTGAAGCCCAGATCGTAAGCACCGAAGGAAAGTATGTTTTCTATAGTGAAATTCAGCCCCAGGCTAGCGAATGGGAGGACTAAGAATGTTTTCCTGAGCAATTTGTATCGGCGACATGATAAAAAATAGTGCTCTATTGTTTCCAATTCTGAACAAAAGTTGCATAGTGGTGATATCGCAAGACCAGCCCTATGTGAATAGAAGTTTAAGGGGGGGGGGGGGGGACACGACATCGAAATCTGGTTATTATGGTTTCCAACTGTTTTGTAGGACACCAATGACTTTTCCATGGAAATCTTAAGGGAGTAAATTCTGGTGTTGATAAAATTACTTCCATAGCGTCTGCACTGAGCGCAAGCTTTCTGTATCTTGTCGCAGTTATAGTGGCCACTTCGGGAAGGACTGATAGTACTGGCCCTTCCAATGCTGCTCGTGCTAGAGAGTCGGCGATTTCATTTACTTCTAAGCTGCAAAGACCAGGAACCCATACTAATTTCAGTAGCTGCAGCTGAGGAGGAACTAGCATAAGGAGCGTCTTTAAGGCCATCGATTTTGTTGACGCCGTAATCGACGTACATACTGACAGGGAATCCGTTATTATGATCGCGTTAGCGGCATTCAACGGTAGCTTTCGCAGCGCTAGAGCTATTGCCAACAGCTCAGCTTCAAAAACTGGGGTGAAATCCGGTAATCTTAATGAAAAAGACTAGTCAAGCGAATGTGAGTATATACCTACACCTGTCTTTTCATCCAATACTGAAGCATCTGTGGCTATAATATTATTCGTTTCTGCGTGTGCAAGATAATCCTGCAGTCGGCTACTCAAGACCCTATAGGATTGTAATTTGGGCTTAGAGAAAAAAATCTCATTGAATTCAATCTTAAGAAATTGATTTGTATCCTGCGCATCAATCACATCTCGAATTTTTACATTTAACCTATCTAGTTGTTTCTGGACAAAAGCAATTTGAGGTGTTCGAAAGCGTGGCCAATGGGCAAGAAAAAAGCTGTCTGGGTCATCTATAAAATCATACTCAGATCGTCTTGGCGCATAGCTATAAAATTTCAGAAATGTCTGAACCGTTAGGATACGAAAACGGCAAGGCAATGTAGGTAATCGTGCTTCCTGATACAAAACATTGTTTCTTATAAACCTCAGAAGTCCTAGACACAATCTCAAGGCTTCTCGTTCCAGCATAACCAGAGGCTTTATTTTATAGGCAGGGTCACCTGAGAACAATACGCACCCGAATTCTAGGATTGGTCGCATATACATTTTATAGATCATCACCATTGTGCTTCTGCGTAGACCATATCGGCGGCTGCTCAGTCTACGAAGAATGCCTTCTATGTGAGGAGTCCAGTTTAGGTTGGCATTATAAATTACTCCCAAATATTTAAGAGATTCCACCTGTGGAATGGGCTCTTGTTTATAGCATATTGAAAATGAGATGGGATCGGATAACAGGAATATCAATACTGCACTCTTATTTACATTTAAGGTCACGCAGACTGCATCTAGCCATCTCTCCAGCATATTGACATATCTCTGTAGCTTTTGATATAACGAATATACGTCACTACGTGCCGTAAAAAATGCAATATCATCAGCATATACAAACACCTTCACGCCCTGGCAATGCGGTATAGTGCTCATTAAGATGTTAAATAGAATTGGCGATAATACAGCGCCTTGGGGGACACCACGTGTTTGTTTGCACTTTGACGATGCGCAACCATCCTTAAAGCAATAGAACTCTCTTTTTCTCAAAAATTCCCTCACCCACGCCAATATATATTTTGGGAGATTGCGGGTCTCTAATATGTCTAATAATACTGAATGTTCTACACTATCGCATGCCTTAGCTATATCCAATGTCACTAGTGCCGCATGTTGTCTTTTTTTGCGAGCAAGCTGAATGCAGCTTTCTGAATCTGCGTGTGCACACCAGATTGAACAATCTGTTCTGAAGCCAATTTGATTTGGATTTATTATCGAATTTTCCTCCATCCATATTAGAATTCTTTTATTGAGCACTCTTTCGATGAGCTTCACCATATTAGATGTAAGAGAAATAGGTTGAATGTTTTCTATGACATTACCGAATCCTTGTATTTTTTGTATCGGCACTATTTTAGCTAATTTCCACTCATACGGAATCCAGGCATATTTTAACGAATAATTTACAGTGTTTAGTAGGTCACATGGTGATAATTTGAATACTATTTTTATCATAGCAGTTGTGATTCCATCCGGACCAGGAGCTAACGAGGGCAAACCTTGTATCACTTGTGCTAACTCTTCCTTTGTAACTTCAGTAGCTTCAATCGTTGACGCTGGTTTTTGTGGATCGTAAGGCTTAGTTGATATAAATCTACACTCCAGGCCTTTAGCCATGGTTTCTAAGGATTTCTTTGTTCCTTCCAAGGACATCATCTCAAACCCTATATTATTTTGAGATGGCATCATTTTACTTGATCTCATGAACCTGAACAGCGCATTTTTGTTACAAGCTTTTGAAAGGTGATCATATAGTTTTCTATCATATTGTTCCTTAGCTAAAGAGACTGTGCTTTTAAAAATTGCAGCGTGATACTTGTAATCAGACCAGTTTTGAGGGCACTGGTTATACATAAGTTTTTTCCAAGCTGCCTTTCTTCGTCGGAAATCCCGGGCACAGTCCGAGTTCCACCACGGACTGTGGGTTGCGCTCTTTGCGGATTCCACAACGAATTCTGCATTTTTATATGTTCTTTTGATCAGTGCACTTAGTCTCATGGCTTTTGTATCTTCTTGCTCTTCAGACTGAGTTGCCAAAGCAGATTCTAAATCTTTCCTAAATTTGGTGTAATTAATAAACACTCCAGTCTGAGAGCCTGACATTATAACTTGGCAAGCAATCTCGAATAATACCGGCAAATTATCGCTGTTAGTTGCACAATCACACGCACTCCACGACAAACTAGTGAGTGATGAACTCACAAAGCTTAAATCTAAGGCTGAATGAGACCTATCACTAATGTAAGTGGGTGTTCTTGAATTCAGGCAACACAAGTTATTATCCGCTGTCCACTCCCACAATCTCTTACCGCATTGATCAGTTCGGAAACCCCAGCACGTATGATGAGAATTGAAATTGCCGATTAGAATTTTATTTTGATAACTAGAAGTCACTGCAGCGTCTAAACATCGAATATATATTACACCTTTAAGAAAGTATGCATTCACCACCAAAAAAGGCATGCAGCCTGGTAAGGTTATTTCTAAGGCGAGAATTTCACTGTCAGGTGACATGAGCTTATACGCAATTTTTGCTTGGAGACTTATTCTATTATTGATAAAAAATGCCAAACCTCCACCTTTCGAGAGACGGTCCAGAAGGAAAGATCTGAATCTATTTAATTGAAAAGACTGATGCATTGAAAGCCAAGTTTCTTGCAGTGCAATGATATCTGGAGAAAATTTTGATGCCAAATATATTAGATCAGTTGCTGCAGAGTGAATCGATCGGCAATTTCAATGAAGGATTTTAAGTGACCCTATTTTTGCTCTAAAATAGCATCAGCGATGGTCTTGTTTAGAATATTTTCTTTAAGAAAATCTGCTTTAGACAGGGTGTTCTTCTGGTACTTTTTGGTTTTTGAATTGACAGGTGCGATGCCTTTTTTGTATGAAGGGGATCTCGAGCGCTTTAGCGATCGGGGATCCATCTCCATTTCGTCTGAGTCCTCCACTTTCCTGATAAGCTCGCATTAAGATACGCTACTTTCCTCTACTGAATCTGCAGCTACCATAGGTTGCTGTGGTGTATCTGAGCCATACTTCTTTGAAATTTCAGGGGAGTCACGAATGTGAAGGGCTTCCGTAGCCTGATGTGGCGTAGCAGAGTCATACTCCTTTGCAAACTCCGAGGAGTCACAAATGTTACGTGGTGCACTGAGGTTGTTTTCCGCTGTACCCAACATTTGAGCCATCTGGTTCGATAAAATCTGGGCCAAGGACTCACAAAGATTCCCAGCAATGCGCTCCATTGCCTTCTCCACTGCTTTCTCAATCGCTTCCGCAATAGGGACAGAGAGAGCTTTCATTGTTGGCATTTTACGAGCTGTAACACCGGCGTAGTCTTGTGTTCGTGCTTGTATTTCAAGTGCTGCTTCCTTCCGTGAACACCGTCTTCGTTCCACAATCTCTAGAATCTGCAGTTCACGTACCTTTGCCGAACAACTAGAGCTATCGGCCTCATGAGCTTCGTTTAATAGGCAACACTTTTCTGTATCACTCAGACAGTCGCTAGAATTGTGACCTTCCCCGCATACCTTACACCTGACCGCTGACCTACAACCTTTCATTGTATGACCATAACGCCAGCACTTTATGCATTGTAGCGGACGAGGAGAGAGCGGCTCTACTCTGTAAATTCAAGGCCAAGCCTTAATTTCTGATGGTTGGACTGATCCCGCAAAGGTCACAATTACAGACTCAGTTGGTATTTTGTTGTTATCAACCACCCGTCCACACCGATAGACTGAAATAGCACCTGCTGACGAAAACAGCTCTAGTACTTCGGAGGGTGGCATGTTGGCATCGACGCCACGCACTAGACCTCGGGTACATGCTAAATGAGGAGGTATGAACGCGCTCACCGGCTGGGATGCAAATGTTGAGCACTTTAGCAGATCTAGGACACAGGACTGGTCTGGCGAAAAGCACAGTATGCCTCCTCTGTCGAACTGGCGGACCTCCGTTATGGACTGGTATTTGGTCGTCACTGACCGTAATTCCGCCTGAATGATCTTCGGGTTTTTCATCCGAATGATGCCGTCGTTGTTCGGGACTAAAGACACTGGAACCGAAGATATTCCGTTGGGCAAGAAAAGATCCACTGGCACCTCCTTTGGATCTGTAGAAGCAGACCAAAGAAAAGTCCCTGGCCCTGGCGAAGATAAGGGCATCTTGTCTTGTCTGAACGGCACAAAAAACACTGATCAAACAACTATTGCAGTATAAGAAACGATGATAGATCAATTAACCAACAACGGCAACTTAATTCTTGGCCACACCCCGAGAGCAAGCTTCAACGGCCAGCCCTGAACGACTCCATGACATTCCAATGAGTCAGCCAGCATGTTCACCCATCTTCGTTTTCTTCCCAGGCATGCGTACATTCCTCCCCTCGCAGACGAAGCTCGCCGGGCGAGGTAACTGATTGTTTTTCATCTTTCTTCCTTTGTGTTTGCTCACATGAGACGCTAATGACTTCATTCTTAACTTTTTCTTTGAACATTTTTCATTGAACCGGAATTGGCAGCTGCTGATATTGGGTTACCACTTGGAGCAACTCTTTCACTATTCTAATCAAACAATCATCTTGCAAGAGCTGTACATTTAGCTTCCATAATTTCTGATTCGGTAGAATCTTGCTAAAATTTTCTAGGACCCCATGAAACTGCCACTAAACAATTATCTGTGAAACATATAGGTTTTACATCATAGCTGTGAGCGTGTGATCATAGGTTTATAGAGACATAGACACGATCGAGCCGAGCGTGAGAAACGCCCTGAAGTGCGTAAACCTAAATGAAGCAGGTGCATGCTCTCCCACATCTATCAGATTATGGTCATTCCTTATTTGTTGCAGTAAAACGGCATTAACATCATAACGATTTGTTAAATATGAGTGATCTCTAGAGTCACAAATACAATAAAACCCCCTAACACAATCAAATGTCTATCAGTGTTTAGCAAAAGATATAAGGACAAGAAAAAGCATTCCTTTCATTTACTTTTGATGAAGCATAAACACAAACCTCCAGTTTTCATAAATAAAAGAGATATCATAGCAAATAAGATGGCCTTCCTCATCAATATGTAGCGACAACAAAGACTGAGCCTTCTGCTTTCTGAGTAATAAGAAGCATCCAGCGAAAGCACCGCGTGCGTGGGTACTGTACAGATCGTAATATGGAAAAGTTTCCAGTGCAAAGCTTACATCTCGAGCTGACGCAATCTTTGTTTCTTGCACCGCAACAAGATCAACATCTTGTTGCCTAATCATGTGGTTTAACTGCCACTGACACCTTACATTTCTTAAGCCACGTATGTTGAGTGTCGCTACACACAGGGGGAAGGTAAGCGGAGTAGCCATTTTGTTTTTTTTTAAGTTTTTACTGATCCCCTTTTGCCACTAGCAAACTTGTGGCTTTTCTTCCCTTGCACTTTTTTGTGGCACCTTAATGAGTACGTTGTCACTGGTGGCGTATTCCTCTACCACTTCCAAAGGCCACAACACGCTGTTCACAAGAAGACGCGTGTTCTGCTACATCCGACGCAGCCACTCTAGCTTCGGCACACTCCGGCGTAGGGCACTTCCTTGGCTGGCAGCTATCTATAGCCACTTCCACAACTTCATCAGGAGAATTCCCGTGTGGTTTTTTCGAGCAGCGGTCGCTGACAGCAACTTCTTCCAGGGTGTCATCACAAACGCTTTTAGCAGCACCATTGTGACTGTTTGACATGGCTCAATGGCCAACCATTCATTTTCTCTGTTTCCACCCACTGCCCCTCCGGACACAATGAAGGCTTCTGTGGAATCCATTAGATGGTCGAGATGAGGCTCCTGTGTGCGAGACTGCTCAGAACGCAGCTTGCTTGCGTAGGTCGACATGCAAGCATCCGACGGATGACCGAAGCGGTGGCACTGCAAGCACCGCGGTGTTTCGCACTCTCGATGAACGTGTCTCACTCGTTTGCAGCGAAGACAGAGTGGAGGCCTAACAGGAATGAGCACTAGGCGCTGGTTACCAAATATGGTCATAATGTGTGGTATTGAGCTGACAGTTACGCTATCCTTGAGCTCTAAGGTCACATCCTGGTTTGTTATCATTCATTGCTCCATACCAGCACATTTCCATGTCTTTCTCTATGGATTTCACAAGCCCATAAGCTTGAAACGTCTTTTGCACACGTCTAGTTTCCAAGTGAAGCGGAAGCCACAGCAGCTTCAGGTTAATATCCTTAGTCTCTAGATCTATCACCATGCAATTGCGCCCTTTCACACGAAGCTCACCATGGGCGACAACTTTCTCCTTTGCAATTCTACTTGCACAGGCAACAATACATACGTAACTCATTTAATACTGTCCTACACCTAAAATGTCCACAGTGGTCTGTACTTCAAGAAGAGCGTCACAAAATTCCGGGGCTTGGTATGGTCTGCCATCTAAGTCCGCGTGAAGGACTTGTTAACAAACTTGCGTTAGGCAGGCTTTATATCGTAAAAGCGATCACGTTAATACGACTTATAAAGTGTTTTAAAACAGGAAAAGCGCAACCAGTTGTCATACAATGCGAATAGCGTAAAGAGTGGGTTGTCCAATGTTCCAACCCATTAAAAAAGCTTGTTTTTTGCACAGGTATTAACTGTGGCGCGTACCCACTTCATGCATGATTCCTCGTCGTCGTCAGCCACTGCATGAACAATTGACAAAAAAACTCCTCACAATAGTTTAGCGGATACTACGCTTCGCAGAGAAATGACAAAAAAGAGCATAAAGAATGCCGGCCTACTACCGCAATTTTTGTTATTGATAATGCCGTAGTGGGCATCAAGCAAGTGTGATTGCAGCAGTTACCCGATGATTGTTTAGAAAAGGCTTTGAAAGACCGCTCTTCGCGCTTTTGCTGTGACTATGCTGCGCCTTCCACGCCGGCTTGGCTTATTTTTGGTCACGTGGCTGCCTTCTGAACTTCCCGGAATGCCGTTTAGGTTTTTGTAGAAAATTTTATTTTAAAAGTACCACTCCTTCTTTCTATACCGAATTTGGCCTAGATCTTATATCAATGAGCATTTGTAGGGTGTTTGAAGCTCAGTAGTATTCGTGCAGGTTTATTGGCACATACGCCTTCAAGAACTTCGTCAAAATGTGTTAGGTTTGCATTTCTTTATTGCAATACTGCACATTGCATGAATACGCGGGTATTGAATACTTAATTAGTAGAAGGTAAATTTTGAGGTACAAAAAATTTTAGATCTCCTAAGTTGCTAAATTTTACGGGAAAAATTCACAAACTTCAAAGAATTGTAGTTATAGTGCATATTGAGAGGCAATTTCTCTCATGTGGTGGTCCAATTAAAAATCACCTCAATACCCTAATTGAAAGAAAAAAATAGTTCTTTTCATATGGCAAGTATTAATAATACAAGTTTTGTTTTACGAAAGAAAATTATTTTTGAACTGTCGCACTGGCGCTTATTTTGCAATTTCGTCAAATGACAGCTTCGGCCTTGAACTTCCTCATTGCCGTCAATAGGAAAATTCAAAAAGCGTTCCTATTGACGGCAATGGGGAATTACAAAGCGGAAGTGGTCGTATGACCAAATGGGAAGATAGGCGCCAATGTTAAAGTTCAAAAAGCATTTTACTCCCTTAAACAAAACAAATGTAGTAATAACATTTGCCATATAAAATGAACTCCTTATTTACTTCTGATTTAATTCCCGCCGCGGTGGTCTAGTGGATGAGGAACTCGGCTGCTGGCCAGCAGGTCGGGGGTTCAAATCCCGGCTGCGGCGGCTGCATTTCCAATGGAGGCGGAAATGTTGTAAGCCCGTGTGTTCAGATTTCGGTGCAGGTTAAAGAACCCCAGGTGGTAGAAATTTCCGGAGCACTCCAACACGGCGTCTCTCATAATCATATGGTGGTTGTGGGTCGTTAAACCTCAAATATCAATCAGTCAGCAGGAGTGGGAGCAAAAAGAAAAGCACAAAATGCAGCCACATCAAAAGTAACAATACAACACCATTTGGTCGGAGCAGCATCGATAAACATGTTCATGCGTGCATCTTATTGTGCGCGCTAATATTTTAGGGGGGGGGGGGGTTGAACACCTTTGACTCCTCGCCTGGCCACGCCAATGCTAAGAATGCAGGTTTGCGGGGCGAGTTCAATGGGCAGGTTTCACTACAGTCTAGTAATATTTTAACTGCATTACTGCGTGGCTTCCTGGTCATTCCCATTTGTGCCAATGACGAGCAGATGCTGCACTGGCAGACAGAAACAACAATCGTAACGGTTGTTCGGGCGGGCTGTCATCGATGTTTCTGTGCTGAACAGGTGTGACTACTCAAACCAGCGCTCCATATCACTGACAGCGAGTATGCGAGCAGGTTCTTGTAAATTTGTGAAACGACTAAAATGACAAGTTGAATTCATTGGTTTGGGAGCATAATGACATCATATGGCTGCAGAAAAACAAGTGTCGCTGCGTTTCCTCCACTCTGAAGCAACTGGCTCACTTGGAAAACGGTTAAATGCGAACAATTAGGTTTAGTTTGCCAACAGTGCAACTGCCGTGGTTCCATAGCTCTTAAGCTCCATGATCCAGAGCCGTCACCAACTGATGGGCCCACACTTGTGCTTTATTAGCGTAGCAAAAAAGGGGTTGGGCACTGGAACTTTCAACTCCACCTCTTTGCAAAAAAAAACTTTAGGTTTTGCATATTTATATATACAAACACAAATAATAGCGAAATCATGAACATATAGGTAATGGATGGTTGCTGGGAGTGCGCGCAAGCTGGCGAAGGGAGCGCCTTTAATTATTCGTATTACGTACGTGGTATGACTTGCATGCCCTTTGCAGACATATTCAAATAAGTCACATTGAGGGCTGCTGGTTAGGTAGTCTGTGGTTTACTTTTCGTGCACTTGGGCTAATTCCAAATTTCCGTAGAGTTTGTCGACGAACTCCACAACCTAACGCGTAACAAAAATGGCTCAGGAACGTATGTACCATTGCTTTTATACGATTTAAAAAAAACATGAAGCACCTTCAGTATACTCGGCACTGAGTTTGGAGAAAGTGCGCAACTGGGGCGGTCTTCTTTGCCTCCCTTTGTTTTAAATGCGATTGAGTTCATTTTTTCCGCCGACGTTCGGCGACATTGAGGCATATCTATCTATCTATCTATCTATCTAGCGAGCTATCAGCTATCGAGCATCTATCGACTATGACCGCCATCAACAATCATCATGAGCAATGATTCCAGCAAGCGAGCGGCCACAATAAGCCAGCAATCAGCTATCTGACTAACGATCCAGCAATAACCACAATCAGCAGCTAGCGAGCGATTACCCAGAATTAAACCATCAATCAACATCAATCTATCCATCAATTAATCCAGCAATCAATCATCTATCTATCCATCAATTTCCATCAATCAATCAATCTATCTATCCATCAATATGCCTCAATCAATCAATCTATCTATCCATCAATTAATCCATCAATCAATCTATCTATCTATCCATCAATTAATCCATCAATCAATCTATCTATCTATCCATCAATTAATTCATCAATCAATCTATCTATATATCCATCAATTAGTCCATCAATCAATCTATCCATCAATTAATCCATCAATCAATCTATCTATCTATCCATCCATCAATCCATCCATCTATTCATCTATCTATCTATCCATCTATCTATCTATCTATCTATCTATCTATCTATCTATCTATCTATCTAGCCGCCTACGACTTTTAGCTCCCCTGGCCGTTTCGATAATGGTATCGATACCAAACTTGGTATGTCATAACATGACAGTATAAAGAACACATTTGACTAGTTATAACATGAAAATCATGATATGTATGTCATGAATGTAGAAATTTACATTTCATGCTTCTGCAGCTCTTGCGGTGGTTTCGTTCACATGGCATGTTGCAAAACTGGTATGGTATGACATGTTTGCATGGCGAACACAACCGACAGACCCTAACATAAAATTCATTACATGCGTGTCATGTAACTGCATGACTACATGCCAAGCTCATAATGCGCTCGCGGCCGTTCGCTAGCTTCACATATACCAAATTTGGCATTACACTAGGTGAATGGATGATGAAGTTATGTGGCTGATGTGAAAATGATAATCATGAGATGCGTATCATGTAACAACATGACTACATGCCACACTCATGATGCGCTTGCCTTCGTTTCATTAGCTTCACTTATACCGAATTTGGTAGTACGAAATGTGAATGGATGACGAAGGTATGAAACTGGTGCAAACATGATAAACATGAGATGGGTGTCATGCAACAACATGACTACGTGCTACGTTCATGATGTGCTAGCGGCCGCTTCGATAGCTTCGCATGTACCAAACTTGGTATTACGCGACGCGAACAGACTACTTAGATCAATGACACATCCAAGCATGATAATCATGACATGCGTGTCATGTAACAACATTACTACATGCCACAATGATGAAGCCCTCGTGGCCGTTTTGCTAGCTTCACATATGCCAAATTCGGTATTACGTGATGCCAATGGATGACGAACGTATGTGACTAGTTCAAACATGATAATGATGATATGCGTGTCATGTGAGAACATGACCTCACGCCACAGTCAAGGTGCACATTACATTTCAACGTGACGAGGTGCGCGTGCTCACCGGCGTTCATTTCCTTGCGTCACCTATTTATTACTCTTTGCTTCATTCAATTTTTCTCTGTATTAAGCTTTCTATCTCTATTTCTCTTTCTGATTTTCTTAAGCCATGTGTCTCTTTCTTCATTTTCTCTTCTCATTTCCAATACCCACTTCCACCAAAATGTCGTATTGTGGTATGGAAACTGCATACTTTATATACTGCACTTTGCAGCCAGTGCGAATCGATAGCGGAGTGGTTACGACTTTCACCTTCCCATCGCGAGTGAGGTGGTTTGATCTCGCCAAAAATTTCTTTGTATGACTTTGCTTTGATCTCTTTCTTTCATTTCTTTCTATCTCTCTTTCTCTCTCTATACTCGGGCATCAACCCGTCAGAGCTGTCGCGTTGGTCAATTCAGTGCACGTGTTTAAGTAGCGAAGCAGACAGAAGAGGAAGTAAATGAGGAGGAGGGCATGTGCCATTTTGTGATGATGATAATTTTTGTTTGCGCGTGAAAGCGCAATGATTGGCTTAAAAAGTTCCGCTTTAAAATGATGATGATCGGCATAACGGACATCTTTAGTGCGGATCGCAGAACATGCGCATAACGCGCGCAAAAGCCTCGTCTTTCACTTTTCCGCAAACCAACTTTCGATGTATTGCATGCGAAAGGAGGTAGACACTGAGGAAATCTCATGGTGGATATTTCGATTCACGTAATCGTTGAAACTTATCAAGGTAGACCTTGGCTATCGTTACTTTTTTTTTGCATTACTCGGAGTATAAAATTAATTGTGCGAAATCAGAAACCACAATAAGACTATGAGGAATTCCCTAGTAGAGTGCTCCAGAAATTTCGTTCAAAGGTACCCATTTAACATGTGCCTAAATATAAAAACGCGAACCGCTAACGTATCACCCCCGTCAAAACAAGGTTACCGCCGCTGCTGGGCTTTGAATGCGCGACCTTCGAATTAGCAGTGAAGTGCCATAACCACTAGGTCACCTCGGAAGTACTGTACTTCAAAAAGAATCTAGCGTAGTAATCGTATTGACTAGATGCTTAATATGGTAACTACAACTAGTTATACACCCCTGTTGTACTGCCATTAGAACACGTCAGTACGGGCGGTACCGCGTCTATTGTTCGTTCGTTAATAAAATTCAATTTCTGTACATTTAGAGCGAGAGTAGAGTCATGCAGTGTTTGCCGCAAAGAAAATATGTATGAAGGTGCACATTGTTCAGGTTAGAAGCATGTCACAGAACGAGCGCTAAAAATGAGCGCGCCGCCAAATTCTTGCGACAACGGGCGGGAGAAACGCCGCGAGGTCAAAAGAAAAGAAAATTGCCCGCAGCTTCCCTCGGGGAAACACTGAGGAGGATGCGGAGCATATAATTGGTTAACGGGGTGTTAAAGTGCGACTTACTTGGGTCGATGGCTAAATTGGTAACGTGGTTGTGAAATGAGGTGTTAAATTGCGACTTACTTGGGTCGATGGCTAAATTGGTTAATGTGGTTGTAGGAGGGGGTGTTAAATGAGTGAACACGTACACACGTATGCGAAAGGACGGCGCTGGTCGAAGGGACGTCGATCATTGTGTTTGTGGATTCGTTGGAATTCATTTCACCGCGACCTTGGACGTCGACGCGCCGTACAAACCAACCGACGAGCGGCAACTGAGCGAGCAAGCTGAGTATATATACAGCGCGACGGCGCATGCACTGTCAGCTGTTGAATGTTCTCGAAGGAGAAGCGCGCGCGCGGCACAGATGGCGACGGCGCGACGGCGCATGCGCTGTCAGCTGTCGAATGTTCTCGAAGGAGAAGCGCGCGCGGCACAGATGGTGGGCGACGGCGCATACGCGCGCGTCAGCTGTCGAATGTTCGAGAAGCGGTGCGGACGGCGCGGATGGCGTGGACGGCGCACTACAAGGCGCGAGTATAAGATGCTTCCGCATCTAAAAGAAGAAAACAAGCATCCAGGGCTCCCCGGGCGCGCGACGCCTCTCCTCTCGGAAGCGGCGAAGCGATGAACCTCCTCACCCCACAGCGGCGGCCGGGCAAGCGCTCGATTTTTCCAGAACGAAAGGGGCGTGGTCATACCGAGTTGAATCATCCTCCGGGGAGGGCATTCCAACCGTCTCACTCTCCCCTCAGCCTTCGCCGCGTATCGCGCCGGCGAAATGACGAGAAATTTCTGGAAGGTGGCGCGGAAGGTATTTAATCGAGCGGCCGAGACGAGAAATGAGGAGGAGACGGAAGTGAGCGCCAGAGCGTGTAGGGATTCCGCCGTGTAGTCGGCGAAGTTTTTGGTCCGTAGGGAAGAAGCCGGAGATGAAGAGGATTTCCACCTGAGGGGTGACGACTCGAGCTACAGGCAAGAGTGTGTGTTTACCGCTATCGAGCGAAGACACGTGGCGACAGCTGCGTGTGTGAAGCCGACGTGTTCCGGCGAAGAAGTTTGAAGCTTAGAGAGTGGCCTATTGAAGACGGGAGTTTTCCTGGAAGAGAAACTCCGGCGAGGTTTCCTGGAAGAGAAACTTCGAGGGCCTGCGGAACGACAACAACGCGGGACTTTGAGTGAGTGATTCTCGGAAGAGTATGATCTAGACCTTCGGTTCCAAGAACTTTGGACTGAATAGGTTTTCTATCTCTTTAGTCTTTAAGTGTCTTGGTTGTTCAATGCATGCGACTGCATTGTAGTGCATATTGTTGTCCGTGTCCGTTGTTTCAAGTGTGGCTGATTGTATTGTGTAGTACGTTGATTGATTGGTTTGATTGGTGACATATTGTATGCAAACTATTGTGGAGTGTGCATTTTTGTGTATTGTTTGCGATCTGCCATTATTGAGAATATAATTTGTTTGTTTATTAACTCTCGGCTCTGACTTGTTCTTTGGGCCACAGCCGGCGTCCGCTGGCGCGCCAAAAAGGACCACTTCTAAATTGTCCACGCTTTCGTGGTAGGGTTCGGGGGGCCGATACTTCGGCTCTTGGAATTAGCCCGGCGATTGCCTCCCTAATTAACGGGACCGGTGTGACAATTATTCTGGCGTCCGCGACAGGACCTTTTGGTGCACAGTTTGTCCAAAGTAGTGAGAAAGAGCCTCGAGTTGTTGATAGTGCTATCGGAACGATTTTGTGTGTTGTTCAGTGTTCTCGTTAACGAGTGCAGGGGAGTGTTCCGATAGACTGATTTAGGCAGATACTTTTTGCACGCCGCAAGGTTTTATTTGCGAGTTCGCGAGACACAATGGATCTCGAAAGTTAGTTGCGCTTGGTGAGAAGATGGGTCTTTCCGGCGCCGAACTACGGAAATGGGTAAGCCAGAAGGAGAAAGAGGCGGTGGAGAGAGAAAGGTTGGCAGCTGAGAGAGCCAAGGAAGAAAAAAGCAGCTGAGTTGGAACGAGAGAGGTTGGCGGTCGAAAGAGCCAAAGCGGAAAAAGAAGCCTGAGTTGGAGAGAGAGAAGTCTGGCAGCTGAAGAGGGCGAAGGAAGAAAGAGAAGCGGAGATGGCTGAAAAGGGAACGGCAGCGGCAGCACGAGATGGAACTCGAGCGGCTCGTTTGCAACAGCGAAGTGAAACTCCCGTCCAAGCTAGAGTTGAAAGCAGCGAACGGGAAGATCACGGCTTCCGCTTGAACCCAAGCAAGCTGCTGGTAGCGTTTGATGAAAGGAAGGACGACCTAGACGCGTACCTCCACAGATTTGAGACGATTGCGAGGAGCCAGAATTGGCCGGAACAGCAATGGGCAACTGCTTTGAGTACTTGCTTGAGTGGTGAAGCGCTCAGTGTGTACGGTAGGCTGACGCCGACCGATGCAGCCAACTACTGCAAAGGTGAAAGCTGCTTTGCTGAAGCGATTTAGATTTACCGTGGAAGGATTCCGGGAAAGATTTAGGACAGGAAAGCCAGCTGATGGGGAGACGGCTACGCAGTATGCCGCCCGACTTTGCCATTATTTCGACAGGATGGATTGAACTTTCAGGGACAGCGCACGAGTACGATGAAGCTTAGAGAGCTCCTAATTAGAGAACAATTTCTTACTAGTTGCCACCCAAGCCTGTCGCTGTACTTGAAAGAGAGGAAGGCTGAGCTCACTTGAAGGACATGCTTGAATTGGCTGATCAATTCTTGGAAGCGCAAGGTGGAACTAATTTGGCCAAGGTCAAGAAGGAATGTCCCGATGATTCGAAGAAATTGGCTCCCGAAGAAAAGAAGCGTGCACCAGAGAGCATTCCGCGATGTTTTCTGTGCAACCGAGTGGGTCATCGCGCGAAAAAACTGTCGAACGATCTTTACGAGCCCTACGACAGTAAAATGTTTTAAGTGTGGTCAGACTGGGCACAAAGCAGATGCTTGTCGGAACGGAGTGAGTCAAACTCACCAGGTATCCTGTGTTCAAGCGGCACCGAAATCTGATAATAATGCCGTCACTGATGGATTCGTAGAGTTGAAAAACGGGGAGAAAATTCCTATTGTGGTGCTGTAATGTCAAAACAGCCAACCGGTGTTACGAAGGGAATGCCAGCGCTGCCTGGAAAAGTTGCGGACAAAAAGAGTACGGTGTTAAGAGATACCGGTAGCTCCACTGTTATCGTGCGGAGAGATTTGGTACGGGAAAGGGAGTTAACAGGCAAAACGAAACCGGTTTGCTTAATTGACCGTACAGTTCGGATGCTTCCCGAAGCAGAGATTGAGGTTGAAACCCCGTACTTCAGCGGGAAGGTTACTGCTCTATGCATGACGACCCCCCTGTATGACCTTGTCATCGGAAACATCGAAGGGGCGCGAGGGCCAAGTGATCCAGAATGTTTGGGAGAAGACCCGAAGATAGAGCCCTCGCCAACACAGTGGCCGCGAGATACAGTGGAGGAGCATCCCGTGACGGATCTCACTAGAGCACAAGGTGAAGCTGCAGCGCAGGAGACAGCGAAGGAGAAGACGATCGTGTCGAATAGGTTCACGGGCCGAGCAACCGGACTTACGTCGGCACAACCTCAACCGACCGACAGTGTAAAGGAGACGCAGTTGGCCAGCCGGGCAAAATGTAGAGGCATGATCAAGCGGGTAAATAAACAGACAAGACCCGTCGGATGTAATGACGCGTTAACGGTGTCGGAAGAGACAACGATGGCTGAGACGACGCCTCAGATATCGTCGTTGGAAAGGGCTCGCCGAAAAAGAACGTGGAAGCACAAGAAGAGATCGAGCGAGCACCGCAAAAAGGGGCGCAAGCGCTGCTCAAAGCACTCAGGATAAGTGCTGAAGTCAAATCAGAATGTGTTTGGCAGTGCTGAGTGACATATGTTGTGTTAATGTTGTGGTATCCTGTGTCACAAGCGTCGAAGTGTTGTGCTGTGATGTGATGTATAGTATTGTACCATTGTTGTAATGAGAGAACTTTGTACATTTGTATTATTGGGAATGTGTGGTGGAGTGTTGTACTCATGTGCTTGTGGTTGTGTTTTCACGTGTTGTGTAATTGAATTACAATGTACAATTGTATTAAGGGATCTATTGTGAATGTGAAGTGTCATGAGCGACTGATGGTGTTACAGTCTGTGAGAGTGTGTGGTGACTGTTCGCGCTCGTCTGTGGGGTTTTGAATATTATGAGATAATATTCTTAAAGTGGGGGGCAGTGTCACAGAACGAGCGCTAAAAACGGGCGCGCCGCCAAATTCTTGCGACAACGGGCGGGAGAAACGCCGCGAGGTCAAAAGAAAAAAAAAGAGAAAAACAAACATCCAAGGCTCCCGGGCGCGCGCTCTCCCCGCAGAAGCTTGGCTTCGCAGACGAACCTCCTCACCCCCACATCGGCGGCCCAGCAAGCCCGCGATTTTTCTAGAACGAAGGGGGCGGGGCCACGCCGAGTTCAGTCATGCGACGCGGAGGGACTTCCAACCGTCTCGCCCTCTTCCCAGCCTTCGCTGCGTATCGCGCCGACGAAATGACGAGAAACATGTGGAATGTCGCGCGCAAGGTATTTAACCGAGCAGCCGAGATGAGAGATCAGGAGGAGACGGAAGTTAACGCCAGAGCGCGTAGGGATTCCGCCGTGTAGTCGGCGAAGGTTTGATCCGTAGGGAGGAAGCAGGAGATAGAGAGGAATTCCACCTGAGGGGTGACGACTCGAGCTACCGGCAAGAGTGTGTGTTGACCGCTATCGAGCGAAGCCGCGGGGCAACAGCCGCGTGTGTGAAGCCGACGTGTTCCGGCGAAGAAGTTTGAAGCTTGGAGAGTGGCCTATTGAAGACGGGAGTTTTCCTGGAAGAGAAACTCCGGCGAGGTTTCCTGGAAGAGAAACTTCGAGGCCTGCGGAACGACAACAACGCTGGACTTTGAGTGAGTGATTCTCGGAAGAGTATCATCTCGACTTTGGTTCCAAGAACTTTGGACTGAATAGGTTTTCTATCTCTTTAGTCTTTAAGTGTCTTGGTTGTTCAATGCATGCGACTGCATTGTAGTGCGTATTGTTGTCCGTGTCCGTTGTTTCAAGTGTGGCTGATTGTATTGTGTAGTATGTTGATTGATTGGTTTGATTGGTGACATATTGTATGCAACTATTGTGGAGTGTGCATTTTTGTGTATTATTTTCGATCTGCCATTATTGAGAATATAATTTGTTTGTTTATCAACTCTCGGCTCTGACTTGTTCTTTGGGCCACAGCCGGCGTCTGCTGGCGCGCCAAAAAGGACCACTTCTAAATTGTCCACGCTTTCGTGGTGCGGTTCGGGGGGCCGATACTTCGGCTCTTGGAATTAGCCCGGCGATTGCCTCCCTAATAAACGGGACATGTGTGACAAAAGTCATCGCCGCAAATAGAAAGCCGATTCCTCCTTTCTGTGATATTTAAAGAATATTGAACACATTTTTTGAACTACCTTGCAGATATACTTATGCACTTCCAGGACACGACGGCGATGGAAAAAATGAGCCGAGAGGATACTTATCATTGCTATTTCAATGAGAGAGAGCACAAACTCGCGCTCCAAAAAAAGAAAAGGAAATCCTGTAAAGGCGAAGAAGGAGAAACAGAATTCAACAGGCGAAATTCATAATATGTTACAAAAGGGCCGCTCATACTGCACGCTATCTCCCCCCGTTGCAAGCAAACTTACAGATGACAAAGTAACTGCAACTTACAGCGGCATCTCTGCAACGACGGCCGCTGAGCCGCGGCTGCTTGTTGGGGCCAGCAGAGTGTTGAAAATAGACCAAAGCAAAAAATTTGCTTTCGCCCCACCGCAGTGGTCTAGTGACTAAGGTGCTCGGCTGCCGACTCGCAGGTCGCGGGATTGAATCCCGGCTGCGGCGGCTGCACTTCCGATGGTGGCGGAAATGTTGTAGGCCATGTGCCAAGATTTCAGTGCACGTTAAAGAACCCCAGGGGGTCAAAATATACGGAGTAATCCACTACAGCGTCTCTCATTGATTGATATGTGGGGTTTAACGTCCCAAAACCACTATAGCAGCGTCTCTCATTATCATATGGTGGTTTCGGGACGTTAAAATCCCACATATCAATCAATCGAGAAATCTTGCTTTCGCTTCTTACAAAATATATCTTGACGAAGAGTCGAATAGTCTTTGACAGGGCTCCAGAAAAGTGGCAATTATTTCTTTGTGCTTCGTGAAAGAAAAATGAAAATATTTATAGCCTCATTTGCAGTGGCCTAGGCAGAAAATCGCACGCTCTTATATGAGCCTTAAGTGTAGTTTCGCCAACTCTAACCAAACTTATGCTTTTTTTGGGGGCGAAGCTCCTCAGGGCGTGGGCTGTGCGTCCCCTGTATGTAGCCACCTCTAGTTTAGTTTTTGCAGTGTTCACTAGATGGCGGTACCGTCCCTTGTATGTAGCCACCTCTAGTTTAGTTCTTGCAGTGTTTACTAGATGGCGGTACCGTCTCCTGTATGTAGCCACCTCTCGTTTAGTTCTTGTAGTGTTTTCTAGATGGTGGTACTTGCAGCTGATGATGAAAAGATGCAAGATGTTATAAACTAGAAAGCGGTACTTGTAGTTGATGAAAGACGCGAGATCTTATAAAATAGGAATGATGTCACATATGGCGCGTGTCATTGGTTGAAGGCAATCGTTCGATTTAGTGCGGCGACGTACGCTAGGGGGAGCGATGTAATAAAATCGAGTGGGCAAAATGTACAGAGGATTCATGGTTTACCAGGTTTATCTCCGGAGCTTCGCCCACTCATCATCATTCACTTCGTGGATATGGCGGATTTTTTTTGCACTTTCGTGAGTCAATCTCTCGTGAAACAAAAGTTATTTTCCTGAATTCAGGTCACCGACCTCCTTTCCTGCATTTAGCGGCGTTGGCAAAATAGATAAATCGAACAAAGATGAAAGCGAATTAATTTTGATTTTCTCGATATTATTATTAACTAGAACTGTGCGCTGCCGCATCGCGCAGCCGCCGCCACCGCCGCCCATTTTCGCTCACACCGTTTGCGGCGCCACCGAAGTACCGATAGAGACCACGCCGCCGCCGCCGCCGCCACGGTATTGTTTTTGGCTCGCCACCGTTTGTGTTATTTTTACCCGAGTGGGAAATATGGGTATAAAATACATCACTTCACCTTATAGAAATGCGAAAAATTTCTTGGTGAACTTCAGCGACTTTAAAACGTATCTATCTATCTATCTATCTATCTATCTATCTATCTATCTATCTATCTATCTATCTATCTATCTATCTATCTATCTATCTATCTATCTATCTATCTATCTATCTATCTATCTATATCTATCTATCTAGCTAGCTAGCTAGCTAGCTAGCTAGCTAGCTAGCTAGCTAGCTAGTCGCCTACGACTTTGAACTCACCTGGCCATCTCGGTAATTGTATCAATACCAAAATTGGAATGGCATAACAGGACTGCATGACGAGCATAATTGACTAGAAATAACATGAAAATCATGACATGTACGTGATGAATGTCGTGATTTTTATTTTATTTCATGGTCTTCCTGTTTTTGCAATGGTTTCGTTCACATGACATGTTGCGAAACTAGAATGGTATGATATGACTGCACGGCGAAAATAAATGAAAGACGCTATCGTGAAAATCATGATATGCATGTCATAATTTTCCTGTTATGACTAGTCATCACTGCACGCCCCGCTCATGGTGTCCTCGCGTTCGTTTTAGGCTTCACATATACCAAATTTGTTATCACGGGACGCGAATGAATCACGAAAGTACACGACTGGTGCAAACATCATAACCATGACATGCATGTCATGAAACAACATGACTACATGCCACGCTCATTATGCGCTCGTGGCCATTTAGCTAGCTTCACATAAATCGAAATTGGTGTTACTTGACGCCAATAGATGACAAAGGTATATCACTGGTGCAAATATGATAATCATGCGATGAGTGTCATGTAAGAACATGACAATTTACCACGCTCGTGATGCGCTCACGGCCCTTTCTCTAGCTTCACAAGTACCAAATTTAGTATTACGAGATATGAACGAATAACGAAGGTATATGGCATGTCCAAATAAGATAATCATCACGTTCGTTTCGTATAACATGACTACATGTTTCGCTAATGCCGCGCTCGCAGCCGTTTCGCTATTGCTGCGCGTATACCAATTATGGCATCACGGGACGTGAATAGACATCAAAGGTGAATGACACGTCCAAACACGATAATCATGATATGCGTGTCATGTAAAACATGACTATATGGTACGTTCGTAGCGTGTTCGGGGTCATTTTGCTAGTTCCACATTTACGAAATTTCAAATTGCCTGATGTAAATGGACGACGAAGGTAAATGACGCGTCCAGACATGGTAATCTTTATTTGCGTGTTATGTAAAAAATGCTGGATGTTGCGCTCTAGCGCGCTCGTGGCTGTTTCATTAGCTCCACATATACCAAGTTTGGTATCTCATGGGGTGAATAGACGATGAAGGTAAATGACACGTCTAAACATGAAAGTCATGTACGGCATAATTTACATCCACCTTGTAACGTTAGGGTCATTTTAAAGTGGCATATTAACCTTCCTCATTTGTGCTTTGGATTTCGTCGATTCCCACAGTACGTGGGATCTGCCAATTTCTTTGCTGACTCTTTAGGATTTCTGAAAGCGGCATTTCCGGTGTCTTGACTGCTATCTTGTTCTCGTGTTTGCATAGCCTTTCTATACAAAGGCCCTGAAACAGCTTCTGAAGCTACATAGCTGAGTGTGTTATTCTGTCTTTACGTTTCTCGTTCTGTTGGCGCCCTTCGTAACGCCGGAACAGTGATTCACGTGACATGGTTAGGGCATATACTGTAGAATGCTCCATGTACAAGAATATCTGTAGTAAATAGTTTTCTGCTTTCCTATGAATTCGCCAACACCATTCCCATTGTTTCTCCCGTCTCGCAACATTATTATGCCCGATCAATTTGGGATAGCGCTACGTTTTGTGAGTCATCGATTGCCCAAGTGGAAATTAGAAGAGTGTAGACAAGAAGATCGAAATCTTGATAGGCTCAATGCATAGCGCTCACATTGCACACGTGGTTCATGAAGACATAGTGTTAAAGAGCATGTAAGAGTCGTAGCAAAGAGAGTCTAGTGCAGTGTAATCGAGAACCAAGCCAAAGGAAAAGGCTTCCAGTTACATCATCCTCCCCACAGACAAATTATATACAGCAAAGACAACGCAACTCTCCCTAACAAAAGCCAGCCCGCTTTCGTGTTCCATATAAAGTTCAAATGAATTACTTTTGTGCGCACACTGTATGCTGTACCCGCGGATAAAATCTAGTGAGCGCTATAGCAAAGAACACTGCTGAAGCCTAGATAAAACAAGCTGCCAATTTCCTTCGTACAGATGGCACATACGATAACATCACTCCGCGGGTGATGTCTACCATGGACCATCCCTCAACCTGAAAGGATGTCCTGTCTGTCTTGTGCTGGACGAAGGAATATGAAGGGTACTCAGGCAGCGGTGGACTTACAGTGTGGAAGGAGCGGGGGGTGATTTTTTTCTTCTCAAAATTTCTGTCAGCGTTCCCCCTCCCCTCCTCAATTCAGTGTTCGTATTCCAACACCTATTTCCTATTAGGCAAAGGAGTGAAAGCACTGTGAGCACACATTAACAGTATGCGTTTTTGTGATAGTAAAGACTAAAGTCTAGACCACGTATCTTACTCCGGTGTTACTTTAGGTGACCCCCATCCCCTCTGAATTGAGTGGCTGGATGCGCTTCTGTACTCAGTCAGGAGGCTGCGTGGTTCGATCTGCAGCTGTGAACTTTCGATATAAGTGAGCGTTCGCGAGTGCCAGCACGTGCTAGCGCGTTCGTTATTTTAACAAGCGTCAGCCAACAGCTCGTTTACCCTTCTATGGGTGCCATATTATCACTGCCTGAACCCTGCTTTATTTCCCTGTAGCAGCCGTATTCTCCTACAATCGCGTTTTACAGTTTCGCGACATCAAGTGAAAAGGGGTTAGCTGCAGCCTATGTTCGTTATGGGGCAGTGACCTCGTATCGCATGGTTTAAAATGTGAAGTCATCGAAGGATTTTTTCACCATAATATTGTTGAAGTCGCCTCAAACTTAGCGAGTTCTCCTCAAAGACATGAGATCTAAGCCGTTTTGAACGTTCCTAGAGTTGATGACACTTCCGTACTGGACACTTTTGCCTCATCGTTTGAGGATTTTTATTATTGTAGCGAATTTCGCAATGGAGATACGCACCTTTTCAAGTTTTGTGATAACACCTATCAAAGCTTGTGCCACAAAAATTTATTAAGTCTAGCCGATTACACCCATGCTACTATAAAGATAAGATCCATTTACCTCGTCACATAAAGCACTTACGTAAGGATCACCATTCTAAGTATATTGATATTGCTTCTTGAGTTAATGCATTGAAAATAAATGGATGCTAAAGTCATAAGGCTAAGAACAACTATATTATCAATGCCTTCGCTACACTTACTTAAAAAATCCATCGAGCTTCTCGAGGCCGATTAGTCCTGCATCGTCTATGCCCTAATCTTTCATTCTCGATGGCCAATCCTTCTCAATTCCTCAAACTATAGAAACTACCTTTATTATTTACCCCGAATCTATTTTTTTCTCTATCAATGACGGCATCACTCCTTCGTAGTTCGATGATGAGGATATGTGGGATTCAATATCTCAAAATCACCATATGTATATGAGATACGCCGTAATAGAGGGCTCCGGAAATTTTGACCACGTGGAGTTATTTAACGTGCACCCTAATCCGAGCATCCGCGCTTATGTTATTTTCGCCTCTATGAAAAATGCAGCCACTGCAGCTGAAATTCCATCAAGCTACCTGCAGGTAGGCAGTCGAGTACCTCACCCACTAGAACACCTCACCGAGGCAATCCTTCATTTTCATCGTGCAGCAAACTACCTAGCTGCTCTTCCTGCTTTGAATTCAGCTCCTCTGAAAAGCACAACCTAATAGCTATTAAAAAGTTACGAAACAGGCTCAACCAGACGGTATGCAAAATATATTTCTGAAGTGGTACCCAGTATGGTGGGCTAATTGTCTTGCCGTATAATTAAAAAAAATATATAAATATGTCCAACAGTTCCCCAGCTGTGGAAATTAGAAAACGCCATGCCCGTAAGTCCAGAAGCAAGCAAATACCAAATTATACGCCACTATCTTTGTTTTGCATACAAGCTCCACACATTTAGAGCGTTTAGTTAACAAATACTATATAGAATACCTAAACACACTAAACATATTCTCCCGATCTCAACACAACTATTGTGCTGGCTACACAGTTGCCTGAATTTACGCACGACATGTTTCTTCTCTTCGCGACTGAAGGCAAATTTAAGCCGTATTTATTAACTATTCTAAGAATTTCAACAACGTTTGTCATGCAAAACTTCTAGCTTCTTCCCATTTTTTTTTTTGGCGACAACACGGTGGTTGATTGGATAGCAGATTACTTACGATCACGCTCAAGATTTGTTAGGTTTAACCACGTAAGTCCTCTAAAGTACAGATCACATCAGGGGCGCCTCGAGACTCAGTGCCTGAGCCGCTTTTCTTTATTATTCATATAACGTAGTCGAAATTATTGACAATGCCCCGCCATGGTGGTCTAGTGGCCAAGGTACTCGGCTGCTAACCCGCAGGTTGCGGGTTTGAATCCCGGCTGCCGCGGCTGCATTTCCGATGGAGGCGGAATTGTTGTAGGCCGGTGTGCTCAGGTTTGGGTGCACGTTAGAGAACCCCAAATGGTCGACACTTCTGGTGCCCTCCACTACGGCGTCTCTCATAAATCAAATGGTGGTTTTGGGACGTGAAACCCCACATATAAATCAATCGTCTACTTTCGGATTTCAATAGAACGATTGTATTAGTTGCCGGGCCCACAATGGTCCCTTCGGTCTCTGCACAGGCCCCGTTTGCGAAAAGAGCGCGCTTTTCATACACAGCGACGTATAGCAATTGGGGCACTTGTTAGTTAGCGCTCATCTGTAACAGTGATTACGTTTCGTGCATCGTTTTCTTTTGAAGAGCGCGTTCCGTGTTGAGTGGTAAATGTTAATATTTTGCTCTCGTATTTTGTGTGTTCTTTTGTGCGTCATTTGTGTGGGAGCAGAGCACTGCACGTTTCGATCTATTTGCCGTTCTTAGCGTGACAATCCAATTTGTGGCTGCAGCATTCATCGCTTCGCCTGTGCGGCGAAAATGTCACTTTTTACTTTGTCGTTCGTTCCTTGACGTCAACATGCCGTGACGTCAGGAAAAAACTTTAGTTTTATCGTATGGTGATAAGGGCCTAAACTTTTCGACTGCTTTTGGCATCTATTGCGGTAAAGCCAATGCACCGTGGGAAGTTTTCGGGCGGAAGAGACGCGTAGAAGGCCCATCGCTGTAAGCTGTGCCGTCAGACAAAAGTTCAGCCTTATCGTGGATGATAAGAGCCTCAAGATTTAGTGGCGAAGCTCCTTTTAGCATCACCTGGTTGGTCGTCCGGTCCATCTGGCATAGCGAGCATACCAGGGAGTGATTGATGATGAGTGCGGCGAAGCGTTGGTCTGTCTTATGCTCGCTCTAGTGTTATAGTTGTGCACAGACAGACAGACAGACAGACAGACAGACAGACAGACAGACAGACAGACAGACAGACAGACAGACAGACAGACGGACGGACGGACGGACGGACGGACGGACGGACGGACGGAAAGACAGACAGACAGACAGACAGACAGACAGACAGACAGACAGACAGACGCATGGAAGGACGGACGGACAGAGGGACGCACACACGGATGGATGGTCGGACGCACGCACGCAAGAATGGACGAACGCACGGACAGAGAGATGCTTCGTCCCGCTCATCATCATGCACTCCGTGGATATGCTGTGATTTTTTAACGCGACAGCGTTAAAGAGCTCGTGTCGCAGAAAACCCGCCGCCGGCATCGGCCACATTGGTTGAGAGTGAAAACTTTTCTGTGCGTTTTTAACCGAAATATCCAGTTACCGACAATTATACTAGGAGATATGAATGCGCACATAGAAGATATAGATGTGTGTAGCAAGGCTCAATAAGCGCCACGTCACTGTTTGTATCTTTAGTGCACATGCCTGGCGGCGGCGCTAGTTGTGTATATATACTCGTTCTTGTTCCGGCAATAAAGTTGTTCATTGCCTGAAGCCGATTCGCACACATGGTGGCAGCGGATTCCCGTCACTATGTCGGGTCCATCAACCCTGCTTCCCCCACCCAAGCCACTGGACCCGTCGACAGACGCATGGCTTGCATGGAAGACATGGAAAAGTGAGTTCACTTTGTTCTCCACCGCTACCCAGTTGAGAAAGCAGCCTAAAGAAGTACAAGCAGCAACGTTACTCGTAACAGTCGGCGAAGAAGGTAGGAAGGCTTACAACACCTTCAAATTCAAAGATAATGCAGACAAGAACAACGTCGAGACGTTGCTCGAAAAGTTTGAGAAATTCTACAAGCCAGTGACTATAACCTGACGTTTAATGAATTCCGCTTCGGATCAAGGTACCAAAGGCTAGGGGAGTGTTTCAATGACGGGCTAACCGATCTCCGGCTTTTAGCGAAGAACTGCGAGTTCGGGGACCTAGAAGACCGTTTGCTTCGCAGCCGGATAATTCTGGGATTGAGAGATAAACGCTTGCAAGAAAAGCTTATCACCGAGAATCCGTCGTACAGCAGGACTGTCGAAATGTGTCGCGCCCAAGAAATTGGGAAGGAGCAGTTTAAAGAAATTAATGAAGGCACAGAAGCAGCAAGCGCCGCAGTTATTCAGGCAGTCAGCACCCAAAAGCATCACTGTAGTCGGTGCGGTTATAGCGCGCACGGTAACGCAAGGTGCCCGGCTACAGGAAAAACCTGGAAAAATTGCGGGGGGCGTAATCATTTCGCTCAAGCATGTAGATCGTCGGTGCGGCGACAAAACAGAGGCGTGAAAAAAGAGCTGCACGAACTACAAATGGATGAAGGAAATTTTTCTTGGAAGCTTTGACCGTATGCGCAGTCGCAGCGGGAGATAACTGGACTGAAGCAGTTGACATCGAAGGCTGCCAATTCACGTGAAAGCTAGACACGGGTGCTAACTGCTGCGTAATTTCAAGCAAAGACTCAAAAAAGCTTAGCAAGGGGCCCCTGCAAACCTGCCACGCGACCCTGACCGCCTTCTTCGGCCATAAGACCCCAGCGACAGGAAAAATTCGGCTGCGCCTACGTGCTAACAGCAAAGAGCACGAAGAAACTTTTTTGTGGTCGAACAAAATGTGCCTGTGACTCTAAGTGGATTAGTGGCGGAACGCCTAGGATTTATTTGCCGCGTGCAAAATTTTCACGTCCAACAGTTGTACCCAGCGGCTCAACCTTTCGCAGAAGTCTTCAGTGGACTGGGACAGCTGAAAGGCGAAGAGTACGCAATGAAGTTAAAGCCCGGAGCCATTGGAATCGTCGTGCCAGCCAGGCGAGTTCCCGTGGCCCTTCAGGAAAGAGTCAAGGAAGAGCTCAAGCGTATGGAAGAACAAGGCGTGATAACTAAGGTGAGGGGTCCAACGGAATGGTCAAGTCACATGGTCACCGTCGTTAAGAAAAATAAAGTACGCATCTGCCTAGATCCCATCGAGCTCAACAAAGCACTTTTGCGGGAGAACTATCCTATGCCTACACTGGAAGACGTTGTGCCAAAGCTTGCTGGATCCAAATGTTTTTCGACATTGGACGCAGCTTCAGGGTTTTGGCAGATAAAGCTGAATGACTATAGCTCCAAACTTTGCACAATGAGTACACCGTACGGCCGCTACCGCTTTCATATGTGGGGTTTAACGTCCCAAAACCACTATAAGATTATGAGAGACGCCGTAGTGGAGGGCTCCGGAATTTAGACCACCTGGGGTTCTTTAACGTGCACCCAAATCTGAGTACAAGGGCCTACAACATTTCCGCCTCCATCGGAATGCAGCCGCCGCAGGCGGGATTCGAACCCGCGCCCTGCGGGTCAGCAGCCGAGTACCTTAGCCACTAGACCACCGCGGCGGGGCCGCTTTCTCCGCATGCCCTTCGGTATTGCCTCAGCACCAGAAATATTCCAAGCAGCGATGCATCGTGTCCTAGAAGGTCTCTCAAATGTAGCGGTAGTAATGGATGACATTCTTGTCTGGGGGCAATACAAAGCAAGAACATGACTACAATTTGCAGCTCCTTCTAGCACGCTGCCGCGAACAGAATCTCGACTAACCTAAGAAGTGTTTCTTTTTGCAGACAGAGGTTCGCTACCTTGGGCACGTGCTCACTGCCGAAGGCTTGCGTGTGGACCCACAACGTGTACAGGACATTTTGCAAATGCCGACACCAAAGAACTGTAAGGAGCTACAAGTCTTTTGGGCACAATGAACTTTGTACAGCGTTTTATTCCAAACATGTCTGAGGTCACAGCACCACTTCGTACTTTACTGTGGAAAGACACTGCATGGGTCTGAACGGAGGTGCAGCAAGAAAGTTTTCTTAGACTGCGTGAGGCTCTGATACAAGCGCCAGTACTCCAGTATTTTGATTCCAGTAAACCGGTGACCTTATCGGTGGATGCGAGCCAACTGGGGGTGGCCGCTGTCCTAATGCAGGATGCGCAGCCCGTCGCATTTTCGTCACGGACACTTACGGAAGCGCAGACAAGATACGCACAGATAGAAAAGGAAACACTTGCTATTGTACATGGGTGCACTAAATTTCATGACTACATATTCGGACAGCATGCAGTGACTGTGGAAAGTGACCACCGTCCCTTAGTAGCGATATTCAGTAAGCCGTTGTATCAGTGCCCACTACGGTTACAAACGCATGCGCCTTACTCTACAACGTTACCCCATCCATGTGACTTACAACCGGGCAAAGAACTATTCCTAGCTGATGCTTGTCAAGGTTTCCGAGCAAAGCATGCATGCCAGAAGACGAGCAGTTTCAGGTCAATGTTCTCAATGTATTTCAGCCTCGCACGCGCGCTGCAAGACTTGCTTCAAGCACCAATGAGGACTCAACCCTGGGCAAGCTCCGCGAATACGCAAGTACAGCATGGCCGCTTCACAAGCAAGACGTCCCCGAGCCACTTCGGACGTACTGGGAGTACCGGGACAAGATACACGAACAGGACGGCCTCGTATTCCGGAGTAACAAGGTAACCGTGCCCACAATCGAAGACATCAGAAATGATGAGTACTCTTCCCTCAGTGCATGTGGGAGTCGAAAAAATGAAGGCTAGGGCAAGGAACGTGATGTTTTGGCCGAATATGGCGGGCAACATCGAGCAGTTCTGCAAAGCTTGAAAAGTATGTCAAAGCATAAACCTCAGAACCCTAAGATGCCACTTTTGAGTCACGAGGTACCCTCGCTACCATGGCAAGTTGTCGGCATAGATTTGTTCTGTTTCGAAGGCCGAGAGTTCGCCGTCATTGTCGACTTCTACTCGTTCTTCTTTGAACTACGAGAGTACCAGACGACAACGGCTAGCTCGCCTAAAATATTGTGTTCAGAAATTTTTTTCCGTCCATGGCTTGCCACTAAAGTTGTGCAGTGATAATGGCCCGCCTTTTAGCAGTCATGAGTTCAAGGAGTTTCTGGACACTTGGGCATTGCTCACGTAAACTCAAGCCCCTAACACCCGCGGTCAAACGGCATGATGGAAAGAGCGGTCCAGGAGGCAAAAAAGCTTTTAAAAAAGTGCTCATTGAAAAGGCCAGTGTTTCAAATGGCTTTGCTTGAGTGGCGCAATACTCCACGTGATGATGTGCTCCAGTCCCCTGTGCAGAGGCTGATGGGACGCCAGACTAGATTTCTGCTACCGGTGCCTACCAGCCATTTGGAACCGAGGACCATCCCACCGAAAGTGGTACAGGGCCGCCTTCCAGAAATACGGCAACGACAGAGGACCTACTACAACCGCGGCAGCAGAAAACTACCGCCCTGTGAAGCCAGGCCAGCAGGTCACTGTATATGATACAAACCAGCGGACCTGGGCGCCTGCAGTCTTCATCAGACCGTTCGGGGAAACCCGCTCGGCCATCGTTAAAACAGAAGACGGCCGGGAACTTCGGCGCACAAGAGAGCATCTCCGCTTGCTAGAACCGCAACCAGAATCAAACCAGCCAGAAGCGAGCCTTGTCCCTCCAAACGGGGCGTCCTCAACGGCCCCTACAGAACTACGGCGAAGCACAAGGCAACGATGCGAGCCCTGTCGGTACCCTCTACCTGAGAGACGCTAACCAGGTGTTAACTGCCCCGTAAAAGGGAAGATGTAGCAAGGCTCAATAAGCGCCACGTCACTGTTTGTATCTTTAGTGCGCATGCCTGGCGGCGACGCTAGTTGTGTATATATACTCGTTCTTGTTCCGGCAATAAAGTTGTTCATTGCCTGAAGCCGACTCGCACACAGTGTATACCGACCCCGACAGGCAAAATGATCATGGATATGTGTGAAAGGCTTGATTTGATCATTTGCAACAGTACCCGGAAGTGTGAAGGGCAAATAACATGGGAGGTAGGGAGGCTGCAGTCGACGATAGAATACGCACTGATGTCACATAGGATGTATGATAAGCTCAGGGGAATGCACATAGATGAAGGTGGCTCCAGATGTCTGGGTAGTGATCACAAACGTATCAAGTTAAGTTTTGGAAGAGCAGTGAAAGTGGTAAGGAGACAAGATGATCAACTACAGAAAAATTTTTATTCAGAAAGGCAAAATGAAAAAGCCACTAAACAAATATAGAAAGTAATCACTGAGGATAATGAAACTGTGTGGACATACACGAATCTAAGTAGACTGTTTGAGCTAGAGCATGCTAAGGCACGTCACAAGTCACCCCGGAAAAGAAGACACAAACCCAAAAGTTGGTGGGATGAGAAAGTTAAGAGAGCCATAGCAAAACGTCACGAAGCCTCTAGGAAACATAGATATGCTAAGCAGCGGGGTGCACCGACGGATGATGTTGAAAGAAAATGAGAAATCCTTCCAAGCTGTAGAAGGCATGCATCCCTTCTGATCAATGAAAAGATTAGAAGAAAGGGAGCTCAGTACCTGGCAGAATTACATAAAAAAGATAGAAAGGCAGCTGCGAAATTTCGGAACCATCTAAACTCCCTGAAAAATGAGACGAGCCTAGAGCAGAGTTATATAACTACAGCCCAAGGTGCTAGGCTAGAAGGGGACGAAGCTATTGAATATATAAGAACAAGGGTGACAGAAAAATTTCAACAAAGAAGTACTTTATGCACCACAATAGACAAGGACGAATCAAGTGGTGCAATGGCTCCATTTTCACAATGAGAGTGGTAAAGGGCTGAGAAAAGGGTTCCTAGTAGTACATCAACAGGCCCAGATGGCATTCCAATTATGCTGATAAAGACATTAGGTCCGAAGTTTAAGCAGGCTTTGAGAGAGGCAGTTAGCAAAATAATAATTGATGAAGAAGTTCCCGATGGATGGAAACTTAGCAGTATGAGCGTGATCTATAAAGGAAAGAAGGACAAAGCTAAAATAAGCAACTGCCGTCCTATAACAGTGACATCAGTGGTCTACAGGCTGGTGATGCAGATTATAAAGGAAAGACTGCAGCAATGGTTAGAGAATGAGGGGGTGCGGGGGGAACTGCAGAATGGGTTTCGGAAACACAGGAGGTTGGAAGACAATCTGTTCTCACTGACGCAGTGCATCGAAATAGCAGAAAAGGAACACAGGCCCCTGTGGCCAGCATTTTTGGATATCAAGGGAGCGTATGATAGCGTGGTTCAAGAGGAATTGTGGGGAATACTGAACACACCAGTCGTGAAAGATGTTGTCACTAATCTTTTAAAGAATGTCTATAAAGGTAACAATGTAGTTATAAAGTGGTAAAACAACTATCCAAGCCTGCTGAGGTAAAACAGGGGCTTAGGCAGGGGTGTCCCCTGTCACTCTTATTATTCATGATGTACCTACAAGGATTAGAGGCCAAATTAGAGGGAAGTGGACTGGGCTTCAACCTCTCTTTCGTCAAACAAGAAAAACTCGTTAAACAGGCACTACCAGCATTGACGTACGCAGATGATATAGTGCTAATGGCTGACAACAAGGAATATTTGCAGAGATTTTCGGACATCTGCGGTAATGAGGGAGATAGCTTAGATTTCAGATTCAGTAAGAAAAAATCAGCAGTCCTGATTTTATTGACAATGAAAGTAGTGAGCTTAAAATACAGGAGGTCACGCAAGAGATAACAGACAAATACAAATATCTGGGCGTATGGATAAGCAATGGGGCCGAGTACCTAAAGGAACACGAAATGCACGTGTCGGCTGAAGGTAACAGGAACGCAGCGGTAATGAGAAACAGTGCTCTGTGGAATTACAATAGGTATGATGTTGTGAGAGGAATATTGAAAGGGGTCATGGTTCCTGGTCTGAAGTTCGGCAATGAAGTCTTGTGCATGAGATCAGAAGTTCAAGCAAGATTAGAAATTGAGCAACGTGGAATAGGTATCCTTGCCCTAGGTGCTCACGGGAATACACCAAATCAGGGAGTACGAGGTGATATGGGATGGACATCATTTTAGGGCAGGGAAGATAGCAGCAAGATAAAATTTGCGAAACGATTGAGAGAAATGGGGGACGAGCGATGGGCTAGCATGTTACTCAGCTACTTGTACATGAAGAATGTCGATACGAAATGGCGGAAGCGAACCAGAAAATTGACTGCTAAATACTTGGAAAACAGCAGGGAGCAAAAACCAAAAAGAATTATCGGTTAAGAAGAAGGTGAAGAAAGCTGTGACTGATATTTATTTTATTTATTTATAACATACTGCAGACCAGAATTCGATCCTTGCAGGAAGGGCACTCATAGTACACTAAAAAATACAATACTAAAATCTCCATACAGTTAGTACAAGATATGCGCAAATATTTACACTCAACTTAGTAGAGGCACTCAAACTGCATTCTATAAAAAATGCAGTACTGTAGTTACAACAGAAGCAAGTAAAATGAAGTAAAACATACAGAATGGAATCACAACACCTAACGCGTTTATTACGTTAAAAAAGGGTCATTCATTATATGCCCAGAATTCCACTTCAACGTACAAATTCATACAAATTCAAAACGCCACATACAAAAAACAAACGAAATCAAAACACAACATATAACGCGGGCGTTGTGGTACTTAAAGGTCATTCATTTCATGCCTAGAGTTCCACTCCGACACTGTCCTGGGAAACAATGAGTGTTTGTAAATATCTGTCCTAGCGAAATGAGGGGTTACAGCGTGTGTGTGATCATGACGTGTACGCCTTGTGGACAGAGGTGTTACACATAATGCGGGGTCGATGGATAATTCACGTTTAATGAGTGATTGTAGGAAATTGAGGCGGAGAATCTGCCTACGCGTTTCGAGGAGGGGGATGTCATTTTCTGTCTTCAGCTGTGTGGGAGAATCGGTGTGCTTGAACTTGGAGTAAATGAAGCGAACAGCTTTTCTCTGGACTTTCCCTATTATATTAATAGTGTGTTTAGTGTAGGGATCCCACGTAATGCAAGCATACTCTAACTTTGGTCTAATGAAAGCAATGTAACTCAGTAGTTTAATGTGGGCGGGTGAATTTTTAAGCTCGTGTTTCAGGAAACAATGTTTACGGAAAGCGGAGGAACATATATTACTAATATGTAAATTCCACGAAAATTAAGGTTGTTTGAAAATGTTACTCCCAGAGATTTGAAGTTTTCAACTTCTTTTAGCGGTGAGGCGGCTAGTGTGTAGGTGTATTTTAACGGGCTTTTTTTCCTTGTGATACGAACAGACAGATTTTTTGTTTGTTTAAAGACATGCCTGATCTGTCACACTACGCCTGTATGTTATGCAAACTAATATCTAGGTCGGTTTGGTTATGCACTGTAGTTAGTTCCTGATTTAAAACGCAATCGTCTGCAAATAATCTGATTTGTGTGCCAGGTGTAACAACGTTGACAATGTCACTTATATAGACCAAAAAAAACAATGGCCCCAGGATGCTACCCTAGGGTACTCCGGATGTCACTGGAAGACAGCTCGAGTCGTTGCCCTCAATAGTGACAAACTGCACGTGATCGGACAGATAAGCTGCTATTCAGGATACTATAATGCTAGGAAGATTGTAATCTCTGAGTTTTTGTATAAGTTTACAGTCAACTACTCTATCGAACGCCTTGCTAAAGTCTATAAAGAGAGTGTCGATTTGGCCATTATGATCCAATGTTCTTGCAAAACTATGAATTACAGTTAACAATTGTGTCGTAGTGGAGTAGTCTTTCCTAAAGCCATGCTGGCAGTTCGTTAACACTGAATTTCTGTCTAAAAATTTGGTCATCTGGTTAACGATTATATGCTCGATTAGTTTACAGCAGGATGAAGTTAAAGAAATCAGTCGATAATTTTCTACAGATAAACGATTGCCTTTTTTAAAAAGTGGCACTACCCGAGCTGTCCTCCAGTCGTTGGGTACCTGTGTAGACAACAAAGAAGCCCTGAACAGTATAAAAAGAAATCTACCGACACATTCCGCATAGCGCTTAAGAAACATATTTGGGATACCATCTGGGCCACATGATTTCGTTGTCTTCCAGTTTAAAAGCATTAACACAATGCCATTGTATAAAATAAAGTCCCCCTCGTGTGGCTCAAAAACACTGGAATGAAACAATTCACCTAAACCTGTCTGGGAATAAACGCTGTGGAAGTAAGTGTTAAATTATTTGGCGATTTTATTCACGTCTTTTGTAGTGGTTCCATCGACCATTATCTCACAGACAGGTCTCTTAGCTTCGCCTTAGTATCCCCAAAATTTTGCGGGTGCACTTTTCATGAAACCAGGTAGCAGCACGTTGAAGTAGTAATCTTTTGAACTTCGAACCACTGATGACAAGCACGTTGAAGTAGTAATCTTTTGAACTTCGAACCACTGATGACAATTTGCTTTTTATAACACTAATAGGTTAGGGCGGGTCACCCTTCTTTTTGCTTTTTTTTAGTTTGCGCTTCAGTTGCAATATGTTACGCGTCATCCATGGCGTTTGTTTATCACATTTGCATGCAACGTATTCTGCACTGTTTTAAAGGGGTGCCCAAGAACTGTGAGTCTGTACTACAACCCAAGAACAACGTGACATGTTTTCCTGTGTACCCTATGCTAATCCTGGGCAAGCTACTAATAAACTACCTTGTGTGATGATTTTCAATAACTTGCCGCAGTTTACCATTAGTACGATAGCACATGTAGTTCAGTGTTCTATCCTACGTCTTTTGCTCCAAGCTTTCATTTCATTGTCCATTTAAGCAGCTTGCTGAAAGAAATGCAGCTGTGCTAGAAGGTAAACCTTTTTTCTATGACACCACTGAACCCGTTTTAAAGTTTAATAAGTGGTTATCTTCGTTTATATTAGAATAAAATACAGATACTGGGCAGCTGTGCATGTCACTTCCTTTCATATTCCTCTTCAGCAAGTGCTGACCTTTTGACACTTTATCACTGTGCTATACATTTTTTTAAATAAAATGTTGTGGCAGATGGTCAGCCACCAGGCCCCCGTTTTGTAGGTTTTGGTGCCCTCTCTGCACTTGTAAAGCTGTATTTTTTATAAATGCATGAATGAAATTTTGCACTATGCATCACCACTGTGCTAAGGAGAAATACCACAAGTGAATTTTCATGGGCTGTTATTAGTTCTTACAGTGGCGACATTAAAATGCAATAATTAAAATCTATATTGAATTTGTATTAGGATGCTGTGATAGTCTGGTTCAAAACAAGGGAAGACCATGAGCAAGAGATAGATTTAGTGCAAATAAAAACGGACTTTTTTCTCAATAACGTGATTTTTCCGAAGCGATATATTCTAGTGAAACAACACCTATATGTAGAGTATTTCACATATTACAAAAGTAATAACACTGCAAGTAATCATCTTCTTGGGGTGTTCATGAGTATGTTGAGTCCTTCCTGTTCTGCTCTATGGCAACAGACGGTCACAGACAGACAAGACGTCTCATCAGACTGACTCAAGAAGGGCTTGCGATTTGCTGATGATGCTTCAGTATTACAGGAGCAATATGAAAGACACTCACTTCACGTTATCACCAAAAAATATTAGTGATCTACCCACTACATTTACATTGCTACCACAGGTCACGGAGAGAAGCGGCTCGATGGGCTTGTACAGCGTGACTGATATTTGATTTAGGGATGATACAACAAAAACATTAGTATGCCAATGCCCCATCTCAACTCCAAATATCACATCATGTTCACCCTGCAGTCAGTGGAAAGATGCTATACATACACATCTTATGCTTAGTAGGGCAAGGCATACGACGTGCATGCAGCCCAGTGGCAAAGCCAGGGGTTGGCACACCCGGCTCACTCCCTCCTACCTTTTTCAAATATTTGTCCTCGTAGTACACAGAGTGCAAAATGACGCTCGATCACATCGACGGACCGGGCCCCACTTGACATCATAGTGGTGTCCCTCCTCCTATGCCCCGCCCACAAACAGAAAATCTGCCTACGCCCTTGCGGCAGCCCACACACATTCTAGTGCTCACTTCAGTGTTGTCAATTCGTGCCATGACCATGTGTACGCATTATGTGAAGGCACAAATTACATGCACATTAAGAATAGCAGGACATGCGTACAGAAAAATAAAATGCTGAAGTTGAAGCATTTTCACACCAGTCAGAATTCAGGATATTATGGCAGATTTTGCAAAATAGTCTACACTGATTAACTTGGCAGCCAAAAAGAATACATCGAAAATTGTATCACAACTTGTCCCCAGGACAGCTAGTTAAAGCAAAGGTCATGCCTTGTGCCAATAGAAAGGTATTGCACAGCATATTACACTACATTGTAACTGTTCTTGTTTATGTAGCCAGAGTTAAAGCAAACAGAAGTGTTCTCTCTGCCCACTGAGGAGTGAACAGATTTTGTCTCTTCTGAAGCCTTAGACATTTCAGCACATTTACATTTTCAGCGAGGTTTCTTTGCAAGAACTTCAGACTTCATGAATTGCCGAAGTGAGAAATGATTTGAATTCACTCATACAATTATGCCCCAAAATGATTGCTAGCTGCAAATGTGTCTTAGAAGAAGACGCTGTGCACAGCTCTACTGATCATAGAGGGAATGCTTAGATGCTGCCCATGTTTTACTGCATTTGGCAGTCTATGCTAGTGAGCAGAATATGAAATGGTCAGAGTAATTCAGGCTCCTCAATAGAGACTGAGATACTGAGTGATCAGAAAGAAGGTTTACCTTAGAGTAAGCACAAATATGCATCAGTGAATGATATTCATGGTTTCATTGGCTTCCAAAAAATGCATTTCGTTCAACATGCCTTTCACTGGACTAGTGTGAACATAGCCTAACAAAATAGTTCCTGCTAATAATTACTTAAGTGGGGGAAAAGGGAGCTTAAGCACCAAAAATTCGTCACACATCATCCACAGAACTTTCAAGTGGGTGGAGAAACCTAATATTCTGAAATAAAACCCTGGTTATGAGATCATGTTAGTCTACATAGCATTGAGGCTGTGTGTATGTAATGAACCACATTGCCAATGGGAAAAGATGATGAGGTGAGCAACAGAAATGTGCAAGTGAATGGGTTGTAGCAAATAAATTGTGAAACCTTCAGAAAAGTTAATACAACAACAATTTTTGTGGTGTCAATTTTTACATGCACCCCACAAAAAATGTAGACATGTGTTTTCGACAGCAACAAGATGTCTTGCATGAAATGTAAACAAACATTACGCTTCATATTCGCATGCTTTTAAAAACAAGCTATATCGCCTCTCATTTAATACATGACTACTTGTTATGCACATACATTTATTGCCAGATTTAATGATTATATCACACATACTAAACATTTTCTTCTAGGCTGAAACTTCAATTACTTCAATACTTGTTGAGGTCATTGTGACACTATAGAGCAAACGCGAACCTATTTAAAGCAAAGTAAAGAGCGGGTCAGCAAGCTGCGCACAACAATATACACGAGCATCCAATCATAAACATTACTGAGCAGTCAGTTCCTTCGGCTATTTGTAGATAGCATCGCAGTATCGCAGCGTGAAATGCCGCTGCTACTGTTGGCTTTTTCTTAATTGTAATACAAAGCGTTTGTGCGTGTTGGCGCCCGCATTCCTGCTAGCTGTAAAAGATTGCCGCTGTGTCAAATGCAACTTGAGCGATACGACTTGTGTGCGGTAACGCCGACGACAACAACAACAAAAAAAGAACGGGTAATTAGCCTCGTACACAGATGACTATGGCGACGGAACACTTTAGGCCGAAAAACGCGTCGCGACAATACAACAGCCTTAATTTCATGATAAACGCGGCGGCTTGAACCAACGCAATCAAGAACTTGTCAGCGTCGTCTTCTGTTGGTGATGGTGGCCGACCTCGAAAACTGAAGCTCTGCCAAATGGTCGCCAGCCTCAACAGTCGTCGCGTCGTCCAACCAGAGTGCACATCAGAGCCGCTCATGCTAAGCTCATGCGGCTAGCGCTAGTGTTGCATTTTGGCGCCGGGCCGCCATTTCGCACTCCGCTTGCGGGCGGTAGGGGTTCCGCCACGTGCGGGAAGCGCGTGGAACGGCCCTCAGAGCACGTGGTCTGTAGGCCTGGCCCGAAGCGAGTGAGTACAGAAGCCTCGTAGGTGGTCCGATTTTCTGTAATTAGCTTCTTCTATCTTTGTTGGGCTATGGGAGCCGGACGTAGTTACTGTGTGGGATTGCGGCTCGACGCCGAGGCGTCGTAACATTGTCCGGGATGGTGGACGCTGATCACTCGGTAAGCTGCTGTGTGCGGCGAGTGATAGGGCCACCTTACAGAGTGGATGTCTCCTTGCGGCTGCCTCTTCTGAGTCTAGGCTGGGTGCTGTGTGAATACCAGTTGTTGTCGAGCGACTCACTAGGCCTAAGGCTCTGCGCAGCCACCTGTCGCACGTGACACAACTACGTGGATCGTGACGTCAAGGTGTAGCACTCTGCTTCCATCACTTTTTTATCTTGCAATGCACGAGTTATGAAAAGTGATTTTTGTTCTGTTTTTACGGGCGTCTCGGCCGCCGCTTATGTATCAGCTGGCAGTACTGACCATCGTACCACGTAGGCGACAAGCCCGAAGCTTCCTTCCAAAGGCCCTACTCTATTGTTTGTGTCGAGTGTTTCGAAATGTGCGCAGTGGGGGTGTTTTATTCCATGGCTGACTGTCTTCTGCACATCGTCAGCGCCGCTAGCCAGGAATCAGGTCGTAAGGTCGGGCGATGGAGATGCCTGTGACCTGCGCAAAAGTCTGCAGTCTGGCACCCTCGTGAGTGCTTGTCGCAACTGGAAGACGTGTCGGCACAAGTGATGGATCATCGCGCCGACGGCAATGCTGCTGTTGCGGGACCGGTACTGAGGTGAAGTCGAGCCGTACAGTGCAGCAGTGTCGACCGGCGCAGGTGTCGTGGTACACCTACATTACGAAGGGACATGTGTTGTGATTTTTTGTTAGAGCTTGTGTAGCGGATTCTTTTATTTTCAGAATATGGTTTGAATTAAGGTTGGGGGGAGGGGGGGTACTGACACTCCTTTGTAAAATTTGCGCCGCGTGGCGCACGTGTCTCACCCAAAAGCCGCACTTTTGGTTGCAAACACCGGATGGTAGGTGGCATTGTGTTCGCGTTGATAACCACTACCATCCTCGTCATGTAGTAGCGCCGGCGGTGACCTCTGGCGGAATGGAAGTCTTGATGGCGGGGTCCCCGGTGCGTGGCACTGCGGGCTGTGAGTCGGGGGCCCTCGTGGTAAATCAAGCGTTGGCGACGCCGCCTTGGGTATGTTATTGTGTTTGTCATGAAGTGTATGGTAATATGTGTTCGCCTGTCTTAGCGTGTTATTTATGATTGATGTATCGATTCAGTGGACGATATTGTAATTATAAATTAGTTAAATAAATGTATGTTGTTTAGTTTGTACCGACTACGTCTGCTGTGTTCGTTCACTGCAAGAGCGTGGCGCTCGCTATTACGATACACCACAATATTAGGGCTACTAGTGGTAAAGTTTGTCTACAATGTGAGCTTCCTTGGCTTGCCCATATGGTAATCCGGCTGCCGGAGAACACTTTACGATGTAGTTGCTGTATCCAAACTGCTAATCTTCATAAGCAGCTGTTTTAAGTGCCTAGATCATGGCCATTTTTTCTTGTGATTTCAACTCGAATGTTTTTGACTGCCGTTCATTCCCTGACCACAAGGCTCTTTTCCTATCTCTTTGAATTATAATTATCTTTTCCTTTCCACCACTCGCTACATGTTCCTCAATTTAAGGTGAACCCTCGTTGTAAGTCTGTAGGTTCTTGCTTCATGTGCAAGTACCGGTAACATGCGGCCGTTATATACGCTGTCCATGAAGATTATTGGTATATTAACATTCATTATTAATAATTCTTGCCGAATGTGCTTCCCCCTACCCTTATTGAGCTGTTTGACACTCATTCTTCCTCTCCATGGTTTCTACCTATTCTAAGTAGGCGTAGTATTTTACACATTTCAGTGTTTCGCCAGCTATCACATAGCGATGTTCTCTACCGATACTTTCACATTACTGGTACCTCGACGGAATCAAATTCCTTGACTCAATGTATGTAGGCAGTGTCTTTGAGTTGGTTGCATTTCGGGAATTAATGTATGACCTGATTGATAGTATGAATAAGGTATATTGTTGAGCAGCCTCTACGAAATCTAGATTTGTCTTTTGGTTGAATGAACTCTAATGTCGTCGTAATTTTATTACCATATATTTTGGTAAATCACTTGTAGAAGAGTGAAGTATTCAAATATCCATATCATGCGTTTTGCTCTAGCCATAAGAGTTACTGTTTAGTATCATGCAGTGTAACCTACAAGACATGCCTACAACATTTCCGAAAATTAGAGAAAAGGGCACTGAAAATGATTATTCATAGGAGTATCAATAGTACAATTCGTGACAATTTTCAGACACAGCAAGTGTTATCGCTTACAGCTCTGAGTACTCATAAGATTGCAATTTCAGTTAATAGCATTAGGTGCACTAATTTTTGTCGTAACGTGTTTCATTTTTCGACGCGCAGTACAAGGCACGCGCTGAAAACATAGGCGTACCAGCCAGGGGGGGGGCAAGGGGGGCGCGAGGCTCCACACTTTTGACAGTGGTCACTCTTGGCTGCACGCTGAGGAAACGAACAAGTAAGGTGTAGTTTTCCATCACAACAGTAACTACTCAAGTATGTTCCTACACGAAAATGACATTGCCCCTTTGATGATTTTCCTCACACACACACACACACACACACACACACACACACACACACACACACACACATATATATATATATATATATATGCATAGTATCTTAGTATCTTTTACATTTCAGTGTTTCGCCAGCTATCACATAGCACTGTTTTCTGCCGAAACTGTCACATTACTGGTACCTCGACGGAATCAAATATATATATATATATATATATATATATATATATATATATATATATATATATATATATATATATATATATATATATATATATATATATATATAGTGAAAGGAAGCATACACAGACAGCAGAGAGCAGAAAGGTGAAAAGGAGAAAGGGGAGAGAGATAGAGGGGGATGTGGAAGGAAGAGTGGAAGGGGGCGCCGCGGGGGGGCGCACCTTATACTCTCTTTATCTTTTTTTCTTTTGTCCCTTTTTTTCTCTTTCTCTCTCCTCCTTCTGACTTGAGATTGTGTAAAGCTGAACAATAACAAACTGTACCTTCAATCCTGATGAAGGGCAGACTCTAGGCCGAAGTGTGGCAGCTTGGGCTAGTTGGTATGGCATGACGATAGTTATAGCGCGAGAACAAAATGACGACACACAGACAAGAAGGACACGACTCGTGTCTTTCGTGTCCTTCTTGTCTCTGTGTCGTCGTTTTGTTCTCGCGCTATACCTATCGTCTAGGCCGAAACGTCAAAATGAACCACGTTGTGACCGCTCACGGAGGATCTACTTGACTATATATATAGTCAAGTAGGTTCTCCGTGAGCGGTCACAACGTGGTTTATTTCGACGTTTCTGCCTAGAGCCTGGCCTTCATCGGGATTGAAGGTACAGTTTGTTGGTGCAAAAGACTGAAAAAAGAGAAAAAAAAGAACAAAAAAAAAAGAAAACAAAAAAGAGAAAAAGAATATAGGGTAGACTCCTTCCAGGTACCCCCTTCCACTCTTCTTTCCACTTCCCCCTCCATCTCTCTCACCTTTCTCCCTTTCAACTTTCTGATGTCTGCGGTCTGTGTACGCTTCTTTTCAATAACGCATTCTTCCCGGCCAGACGGTGCTTCCTGGCTCTGGCGGTTAGGTGTAGGGCAAAAGGAGCTTTTTTAAAAAGTTTAAGCCTTTAACTACTCAGTGCCCTGTTGACACTTTGTCGTAGAAAGAGGGGTCCGGCGTATTACCGCAGAGGCTTGTAAACGGGCGCAATGCGAATTCCTTGCCCGCTTCTGGACTACGCGTGCAGTAGGGGCCTTTCGACTGTGCACAGGGTTGCTGTTGGGCATGTTATGCTTGGCACAATTGATTGAGTAGTAAAGTAAAAACAGAAAACAGATGACAGCTGTACTTAGGAAGAGTACTTACACTTGAATTGTTTTGAGTTGTCCAGTGCCCTTCACAGCTGCAGTGCCGTGAACACAGTTACTAATTTCATTATTGCCGTTATTGTTTTCAAATGCTTTAATTGCTGCAAGTGTACCAGGATTCTCATTTATTCCTCTATCGAGGGTGTTAAGTCGGTGGATAAGGTATGACTCTCGTTGCCCACGTTCTTGGTTTGATTTAAATCCCGTCTCTAAGAGGGTTACTTATAGTTTATCGAATGCATGATCGGGAAGATTGAGATGTTTTGATAGAGGTAGACTTGGGGCTGATTTCGCATGAGCGCTGTGATTATTGAAGCGAATCCTAAATAGTGTTTCTATTTGTCCATTGTACTGCATACTACACACGTTGCATTCGAGCAGGTATACCACATTAGAGGAATCGCATGTTAGGTTTCCTCGTATGTTAAAGAAAACTTTGATTGTGTGCTGGTTGCTTTGTGTGTTTATCGCATCGCCTTACATACAAGACATCGTGACTTTAAACAAAGTCAGCATGAATTATTGGGGGGTGAGGTATTGATTTCAGAGTGGACAAGTGTGTCTTTGAGGTTGCGTGGTCGTCGGTAAACGACGCCAGGAGCGGATGGGAATGCGCGTCTGTGACATTCACTTTGTTCAAGAATGTTGTAATGTCGTTTAAAGATTTTGTTTGCATTGGGAAAGTTTGTGCTGTATGTTAAGCAAAGGTTTCTTTGTTGTGGGTCTTATTGCGGTGGTCGCTTCATAAGTAAGTCATCACGCTTCAGTTTTCTCGCTTTTTGAACAGCGTCATCAATTACATGTGGGGGGTATTTTTGTTTCTCGAGCATAAGTTTTAGCCTCTGTGAGCTCGTGTCAAATCAGCGTCTCTTGAGCAGATTCGCGTAAGCCGTTGAGCCAAGCTGTATGGAATACTGTTTTTACAGTGGCGCGGGTGATGGCTTTAATGGAGATATTGTTGTCCATGCGTTGGTTTGCGATATAGGGTTGTAGAGAGCTTGTCCTCTTCTATCGTTATGGTGACATCAACAAAATCTACGGTTACTTTCGAGTATGTGTGTGTGAAGTGTATGTTCAGATGTACAGCATCATAAGTGTCAATAAAGCTGAGAAGTTCGTCCTCGCTGTGGGTCTAATTAAGAAAGATGTCGTCTATGTATCCTTTGTAAAACAGTGGTTTCAAGGAACTTTGTGCAAGGAATTCTGATTCTAGCTTTCCCATAAATATGTTGGCATAGTTGGGTACCATTTTGGTGCCCATAGTGATCCCGCTGATTTGCCGAAAATACTCTTGGTTAAACTCGAACGAATTTAATTCGAGGACCATCCTCGTCAAAGTTGCCATGGCAGAGAAATCTGGGGTGTTAGATTGTCTATGGCTTGTGCACATGTTTTGTAATGCTGCTATATATATATATATATATATATATATATATATCGGCTGACGAGTGAGGTAGGCTTGCCCCCCACTGGCGAAAGAGTTGGTACGCCACTGGCTGAAAGGCAATAAATGTAATGATGTATACGGGGACAGATTGATTGAATTCAGTGAAGCTAGAGTCTCGAATGTTCTACCTTTGGAAGTTAAAACCGCACGTAACTTTAAGCAATGTAGTAAATTCTTTTTTCTTGCAAATAGGACACTTAACGTATCTGCTATAACTATTCGTGTGGACTTCGTGAAAACCATTGTTCGTTTATATGTCTGTTAAGATACGTAATTGTATACGTATATGTAAAATACTGCACTTACCTGTATGCTTATTATCAGTACTGAACCGCATACTAATAAATGAAAATAAAAACTTGCTAAAAAGTAATCTTATCGACCTTTAACTTACCAAGTCTATGACATCACCTTCTTCTAAATTAAGGTTATATTGGCGTTCTTTCAAGATTCTGGTATCCTCCTCGTGAAGAGACCCTTCATATACAGTGTGGCCAGTTTTTCTCACACTATTGTTTTACCACCTTTTAGCACGTGTGATGTTACCTTATCCTCAGCTGTGATTTGTCTCTTAGCATTTTTTCTAAGGCTTTCTTGACTTACCCTGTTGTTACTGTTGGGATTTGAGACTCTTCTGAGATATTACTGCTTCTTATGTTATTATACTTGTTGTCCGAGCTGCTATGCAGTTCTCTGCATAACGTCTGCACTAACTAAACTATCTTATCCAAATTGATTATGACTTTCCTTTTATTTTCCGTTGATGCATAAATGAATTTTCGCATTTTCGCAGTTCTGACTCGCTAGCTTTTAGGCTTCTTCCTCTCTTTACAGCATGCTCAGTTTTGTCCATGCCATACCTTCATCGTAAATTTGACGCCTTCGTTTGATGGTCATTGTATCTAAATTCGTCAACTACGTCTGCATCCTGTGCAATGCCCGGATGGGAACACAAAGTCTGTATTATTTTTAAAAATTGTCATTAGGACTACTCCACTTGCACAAATGATTAACCAGTTTTCTGCAGATGGTAATCAAAATCTCTGAATATTTACGTTCTGCAATTTCTTCACCTAACTCACCTCTGGAGCCCATTTCATATTCACCGACTGCAAAGTCTTCAATTTGCTTTTTGCCTGCATTCGTATCGAAGTCACCCATCACTACAGTAGGCGGTGCGTGCCTCTCTCTTTGCTCATTCTGCGCCTTCACAGAAGCATTGTGTGAAATGATTGTTATGGTTGCAGAAAGGTGCGTTGGTCTGTACTACCTTCTTTTTGTACCACCTATCTTGAACGAAATTATAATATTTCCCAACCTCACACTAAAGCTACAGTATGCTTCAATGTTGTCAGCTATATTTTTAAGGAATATGAATCATCAACTGTAGTTAGCTTTTGTAAACCGAGTCAATGATAGCATAGGATGTGTCCGTTCTTCAGCAGTGTTTAGGCCTCCCGTGTGTATGCATTTATGCATGCATGTGTATACGAATGTATGCATGCGAGGCAAGCAGCTGTTAGGCAACGGCTGATCAGAGTTATTTTAATAAAGGGGCAGCACATTATGGCTAGGACGCACAACTTGGCTGTCTAATGTAATATGCTTCGTTGGACGGCAACTTAACACAGGTATTCATGGTCTGAACGCAAGCGTTAAGAAATAATAGGTAATAAGAATGAGATGCTAAAAATTAGCTGTGTTTTTCCTAAAAATCACTTTTTTGGCTTCACTTTCTTATGTTCCTTAGTTCTTGCAGCCGTATATTCACTGGTGTTTTGATAGCACAGCAACGCCAGCTTCTTGTGTGTCTGATGTTCAAAACCCACAATTTTTCTGTCGGATGAAAAACTTATGTTCCTTTGTGGCATAACTATGTCAAGACACTTTAGGTATGCGTGCAAGCTTGGGTATGCTATGCTAAGGTTCGTGATTAGAGGCGATGTACGAATATATATTAAACCCTGTTCCTAATCCACATTGTTTTTTTTTTCAGGTATACCAAAGTGTACAGCATGGGTTCCCGCAAACAACCGCTGGGCATATGCATATTGCTTGCAGAAAAGCGTTCACAGATTTGTGTGAAACATGCAAACAGTCTATTTGAGAGCTTCAATAAACATTTACATAACTAAAAGACGCTGGAAATGTCAATAATGCCTAGTAGAGCGAAAGCTTTTTTATATTTCTGCATTTTTTTGACTTCGTACGCTCTAAAAGCGTTTTGGTACGAGGGAATTATATAACCAAATATTCTAATCGTCCCATTTCCTTGTATTGTCATGTTTATTTATGCTTAGAAACTGCATATAAAATTCTACAAAAAGAATTTGGGTTTCTATATATAATGCTTATTACAATACAAAATTGATAAGATAGAAATAATACCGCTATATGAATGAAGCATGACTTGTTCTGAACTTATAGTGATACCTCGCAATCACTAGCCCTTGTTCACAAGCATGTCAATCATGTGGATCATTTCCTAACCTTGTGTGCATATTTAGTAGTCTTACATTTATCGCGAATACAAAAATATTTAGTGAGGGTGAAAGTAGAGGAAGAGTGAAGGATACTTACAAAGAAGAGGGGTGATATTACACAGCAAAAACCTTGGTTACCTTGGAGCTGTGCAATGCAAATTCGTTAAAAACACACTAGAGGCGAAGCGTAGACTCTGGGAAATCAAGCGCGTTAGACTAAAAGCATTTTAGCATAGAACAGTTTAAGCAACAATGTTGGTAGGTAGGTACTAAACTTTATTAAGGTGCTGAAGAAGTCATCCCCCAATTTCCCTTGAGGGAGGACCAAGTGCTGCTCTGACGTCGGGTTGGGAAGGTTAAGCCTCCTCGTGAGGTCATGGGATTTCTAGACTGGCTGGAGCTGTTGCAACCAGTGGTGGCTCTCATGAGGAAGAGCAAAAAAGACAGAAGGCCTTCGCGAAAAGGGCATCACAGTCACATCGAAATCAGGGACAGCGGTATTTCTAAAGTTTTCTGTGAACTCTCTTGGGGCCCGCTTGCCACGCAGGTCTAACGGCTAAGACACTTGGCTGCTCAGCCTCAGGTCGCGAAATAGAGCCCCGGTTGCAGCAGCCACCTTTTCGCTGAAACCGAAAACACTTGAGGTGCACGTGCTTAGGTGCAAGTTTAAGAACCCGAGGCAGTCGAAATTTCCGGAACACCCTCTCATATTGATAGGGTGGTTTGGGGGCGTTAAAACTCAAGAATTACTAATGAAATTGTAATGACCGACGTGGACGCCGCTGCAGCTTTTGCAAGAATGCTTTATTGCATGAACTATACGAGTACAAGTAGGTACGGCGGGTTGCTTAATCGATTCACTTGGGGGTGCTAGTTCGATCACAAGACATGCTCAGTACACACTAGTTCACTCAGTTCAAGCTGTTATCACATCCCTTCCCCCCTAGCAGTCAATGCCATAGCGGAGCACAGGTGGTCGTGCACGAGTAGAGCGGCGGCATGCTTGCGTGGTATCAGGTACAGTCGATGTCGGCCCATCATCTGCTGGCATTGCAGCGTCTCGCACAGGCGATCTGGTCACCGGAGCTGGCGTCGCCGGAAACTGGAAGTGAGGGTCAGCGGTGTCCGTCAGGGCAGACTTCCAGGCTCTGCGCACATGGTCATGATGACGTTTGTGTATCGCACCGCTTGTAGTTTGCACTTCATACATGACATGACCTAAGTACATCAGTACGGACGCGGCTAGCCATTTTGGCCCACGAGAGAAGTACCGCACGTACACAGGATCACCACGTTTGAGCGTCGACTTTGGCTGTCTCGTACACCTTGCGTCTTCGACGTCGGGCTGCATGCTTGACAAGGCAGAACGGAAGCTCCTTCCCAGCATGAGTTCTGCTGGCGTTCTCCCGGTTTTCGTGTGGGCTTGGAGTGCTGCTTGAATAAAACAACTAGAAACTTTACATGTCACTGTGCCCCTGGCTTTCCTTTCGAAGCGCACACTGTAGCTCGCGAACGATGTGCTCGGCCCTTCCATTGCTTGCGGTATGGTATGGCGCTGTAAAACATGTAGCAGAAACCATTCCGCTTCAAAAAAGATTGCATTTCGTGGCTTGAAAACGCCGTCCCATTATCCGACATGGCCAACTCTGGTAATCTGTACGAAGCAAACATCCTGCACTGTTTATCGATCACCACTGCGAGTGAAGTGATGGCACGATTTCTATCTCAGCCCACGACAACAAGAAAGAAAGCACCTTGAATTGGTCCGGCAAAATCTAAATGGATTATGCTCCATGGGAATTCGGGCTTCGTCCAGAAGTAGACAGGCATCTTAGTTTCGCTTTGCCTGTTTTGCGGCATGATTGGCAATGACGAACAAAATCTTCGATGTGGTCATTGATCTTCGGCCACCACACAATTGATCTTGCCAGAGCTTTCGTGGCCGTAATGCCAGGATGATTTGCATGTAAACTCCAGAGAATATATTTTCTGGGTTCGTCTGGCAGTATCACCCTGTTACCCCGCAAGAGGCAGTCGCGGTGCAGTGACAACTCTTTGCGCGTCTCACCTGATAGGCGGCATACTTTGAAGGCGCACCTTGTTCTGGCCAGCCATCTCTGACCAATTTCTTCACCCAGGACAGCCAAGAATCGCGCAGAGTGGCTGATGCGACAGCTTTTGCACTCACAGGCGGATACTCGACTACTTCCAGCATGAGCCCGTCTCCTGGCGGCTCGATGTCTGGCCGGCATTGCCAGCCTGCTAAGACAGTCAGCATTTCCGTAGTCTTGCGTATTTCTATACTCCAATTTGTATTCATAAGCAGATAACATGACAGACCAGCGCAACATACGCGGTGACAGCACTATCAAGATCGGTTTATCTAGTTGAAAGATGCCTAGAAGTGACTGGTGGTCGGTAATAATGGTGAATTCTCGACCGCAGAGGTACTGGTGAAAATGTCAAACGCCATACCCAATGGCGAGCGCTTCGCGGTCAATCTGGGCGTAGTTACGCTCTGCCTTAGTGAGCGTACTTGACGCATAAGCAACAGGTTGCTCTCTATAGCGCTTAGCACCTCTGTGAGCAACACAGCTCCTACGCCCACCGGGGATAAATTTCAAGACAGAATTATAGGTGCATCGGCATTGTAGTGCACTAGAAGCAACTCTGACGTCCGCAGCTGCTTTAGGCCTTCGAAAGATCGCTGTTGCTCCTCACCCCACTTCCACGTACTGTCACTGTCTAGTAGGTGGTATAACACTTCGGCAACTTCAGAACAACCTTTTAGGAAGCGATTGTAAAAATTCACTCACCATACCTAGAAAGGCTTGAAGCTCCTTTTTATTCTGTGGTGTAGGTGCTTGGTAAACGGCTCCTACTTTGCTTTTTGACGGGTAAGTACCCCTTCCGTCTATCCGGTGGCCCAAATACTGCAGGCTCTCTTTGAAAAATGGACACTTGGCACCGTGAACACGCAGGTTGGTCTTCGAGAGTCAATTGAAAACCTTTCTCAGGACCTTGTGATGCTCCTCAGCAGTTTCGCTTGCCACCAGAATGTCGTCGAGCTAGGTTGCCACCTGCGGTAAGCCTCATAGCAGTGTATCTATTGTTCTTTGAAATAATCCGGGTGCTACCAACACACCGAATGGCAAACCTCGCACTTTGTACAGGCCCTTTACTGTGTTGATATTGAGCACATCTGCTGAAGAATCATGCACCGCAAGTTGCTGGTACGCCTGCGTCAAGTCAATTTTTGACAAAATGCGGCCTTTTCCTAGCCTTGCGAAAAGTTCTCTGCCAATAGGTAAAGAGTGAGCATTGTTTCTTACCGCTTGGTTGACTGTGCTTCGGTAGTCACCGCATATTATCAGCGAACCACCCTTTTTTCGCACAATCACCACAGGAGTGGCCTATTCCGCATACTGGGTTGGCTCTAGAACACCCTGACGTTCTAGTGTATCCAGCTCGGCGATAACATCATCCTCAAGAGCGAAAGGAGTGCTGCGGCATTTAGGAAATTATAGCTGGGCGTCATGCTTCAGTTCAATGTGTACTGGCGGAAGGGCTGTGCCTTGAAGGTCTCACCGAAAACATCCGGTAATTTTTCGACAAGCGCTTCAGCACTGTGGGTGATGCTGTGAATTTGAGTAACGCTGATGTTCAAAGCCTTGAACCAGTCACGACCCAGAAGTGTGCTACTTTCGTTCCTTACAACGAGAAGAGGCAATTCGCAGTCCCTCAGCTCCCGCTCTTTAAACTTGATTGGCAGTGTAGCTGTTCCGATAACGTCTATAGTCCTTCCTTGGTCCACGTGACGAGCTGCACGTTTGCTTCCTCAAGCTTAATGCTTGTTGCCACCTTCAGCTTTCGGAACGACTTTCCGCTCATAATTGATCTTGCTGCTCCGGAATCCACTTCCATCGGTACGGTTTCTCCACCAATGCTTAAGGTAATCATAAACTTAGGATAGCTGCTGGTTACTACGATGATACTTGGCAAGTCATCATACTGAGTTTCCGCTAAACTTGCAGTACTTTCCTGCTGATGGTTCACCCGCCCACTTTTTTTATTCCGACACACCTTGGCTATGTGACCTTGGCCGGAACAGTTAAAGCATACTGCGCTTTTAAACTTGCAGCGATAAGCGGCGTGGTTGCCCGAGCACCGGAACCACCATTGTTCAGACTGCGTGTCTGACGCCTTTTCACCTTGCCCTTTCATAAGACGTTGTGTGCCTATCTTGGCCGTGACATCTGGGCTTTCCTAACGCTGACTTCCGATAGCTCTTCGATGTTTTGCCGCAGATTCGGCTGTGATTGTCAGGTCATAGGCTGTCGCAAATGTCAGGTTCTTCTCGACCAACAGGCGCTGCTGCACTATGCTGTCGGAGATCCCAAAAACTAGCCGGTCCCTGAGCATAATGTCAAGCGGAAGTTGTTTGTCGTTCAATCCACAGTTCTCGGCCAGCTTGCGTGAAGCAGTAACATAGTCAGCGACTGTCTCGCCACCGTGCTAATCTCGTTTGGAGAACACCTACCTGGCATACAGCTTGGAGGGCTTCGGATTGATGTGATTCTTCACTGCCTCTACGATGGACTGATAGTCGGCGTTTGGTGGTCTAAGAGGCTTTACGAGGGTGGCTTTCAGAGAGTAGGTCTTTTCCCCACATGAACTCAATAACGCTGCCCTCTTGTCGGCGTCTTCTGTGAGCTTGTTAGCTGCGCAGCATAACTCATTACGCTCAACGTTGTCGTCCCATGAAGAATTGCTATTCAGGTGAAACTCGCCAATGCGAACGCCGATGGCCATCCTGCTGAAACCGCCCCTCTCGCATTGGCACAACCGTTCTTCGTCGCCACTGTAATGACCGACGTGGACGTTGCAGCAACTTTTGCAAGAATGCTTTGTTGCACGAACTGTGCGAGTAAATTTAGGTATGGTAGGTTGCTTTATCGATTCACTTGGCGGTGCTAGTTCAAACACGAAACATGCGCAGTGCACACTGGTTCACTTAGTTTATGCGGTTATCACAATAATAAAAAAACTGAGGCAGTCGGAACTGTGATTTTTGGCCAGGTAGGAGCGTCGGCCTAGCCAGCGAAAGCAGCGACAACGTCCGTGCCGAGCGTCTCGTGCTTAGCCCTGACCATGTGGTTGCCGGCTATGCATGACACACTACTTCGTCAATACACTTTCTATGTGTCCTGTTTAGTTGTGCTACTCACGGTAGTTTTTATGTTAAAGCACCAACTCGCGCAACAGTAAACTCATTTGAAGTTTATACTTGTTTAACAGCGGATGCAATCTGGGGCCATGCTTAAAATATGAACTGATGGTCGAGTTGTTGAGCTATGACTTTCAAGAATACAGCGCTCAGCAGAACACAAAACACGCATACATCAAAAGACGCATACACAAGCGTTTTACTGCAACTTATGGTTTATTCCGGTAGACCCCGCTTATCTATAGAACGCGCACATGCCCAATCACAGCAGTGACAACGGCGAAGACTGAAAAAAATCACTGCATTTCAAGCTGCTTGAAGATAATTATGGGGCGAAGCTCTCAGAGGTGATTATTGTGAATAAAGTTGAGATAGTACTGAGACTGATTGTGGTTGTGATACTTATATATTTTTCATTCAAAGACATAGTGCTGAGACAGATGTGATATAGCGGTAATTCTTCTTTATAGCTGATATGAGGTTCCGAGTTCCGGGTTACGTTTTGACTTCGTAATCACTGCTTCATTAGCTATCGTCTCTGGTGTAGAATTTTCTTGTCGGTATTGCCACCTTGCATCCGCTTGAAGTTGTCTCAACTGCGCGTCAGCTTCGCGTTTTTCCTGCTTAGCCTTTGCTTCCTTAGCCCTAGTCTGTGGTGTAGAACTTTGTTGTCACCGTCGCCGCTTTGCATACACTTCCTTTTCTTTTGTCTCCGCGGTAACTTTCCGTCGGAAGCGAAGCTGATAATCAGTACGTCACGCTTCCTGCGTTCATCTTCGTCCATATGAGAGAAGAGAATGTGTGGTATAGAACGTGGTTAAATATATATATATATATATATATATATATATATATATATATATATATATATATATATATAATATATATAAATAATTATATATATATATATATATATATAATATATATATATATATATATATATATAGCGCTACGGGGTGCCACAAACGAAACATTCTAGAAAAGAGGACGATGTTTAGCGCGAGCTCGCGCCGACCGGGTTCCATATTGTATGCCTGCCTGTTTACCAAAAGTAAAGGCATTTTTCCAGACGCCTTCTCCCCGTAACATTTTGTTGGAGGTGCGGGTCTTTTCACAGTCAACACCACGACGATTCTACGCAGCGGACGTTCCTTGGCTGCCTGTGCGATGCCTGATCAAGACGAACACGAGGATTCTTCGGAGACTACCCCAACCGTGCTTCGTCCAACTACGCAGCAACCAACAGCACCGCATCCAGCTGCTACTAACCGCACCGTCGTCCTGACTCAACCGCGTGACCCAGGCACATTTTCGGGCAGTGACAGTACCGACGTGGAGGGAATGGCTTCAGCTGTATGAAAGCGTGAGCGCTCTTTACAACTGGGATCCGACGCTCATGTTGGCCAGTATTATTTTATATCTTTATGGTACAGCTAAAGTTTGGTTTTCCAACCACGAGGAAGATATCACGAGTTGGGACAGCTGTAAGCAAAAACTCATCGATCTCTTCGGCAAGCCCATCGGGCGTCGTCGTGCTGCGCAGAAAGAACTAGCGTCCCGGCTCCAGTCCGGCACCGAGTCATACGTCACATACATACAACATGTGCTCGCCCTTTGCCGGAAGGTTGATGACAAGATGCCGGAATCTGAAAAGGGTCGCACACATCCTGAAAGGAATCGCCGATGACGCCTTCAATATTCTCTATTTCGAAACTCATCGACCATAGACGACGTTATTAATGAATGCCGACGCTTCGAAGACGCGAAAAGTCGCCGTATCACTCCACATTTTTCGCATCTTCCCAACACGGCTGCAACATCAACCTGGGAGGACGCCCGTTTGGCACCAGCCCCTGCTGCTTCCGACAATATCGTGCGCATCGTGCACCACGAAATCGAGGCAGCATCTCCCCTGTCTGACCGAGTACAGGCCCCTGACGACTCTCGCGCCACGATTTCTTTGATCAAGAGTGTCGTACCCCAGGAACTGGCCAACGCCGGACTTCAGACGCTATGCCCCGTGAACCGACCTGACTGCCGACTGCCCAGTACACCTAATATGTCCCACGGACCGAACAACCGCCCACGTTACCGGAACCCGGCAGAGTGGCGAACTTCCGATGACAGGCCGACCCCCTTCAACTGTGGACGAGTCAGCCATATTTCACGCCATTGCCGCACTTACTGAGGTCAACAGCCATGGTCGCATTATGCCAACATCCGACGCCCACCTGCTGGCTCTCGGATGCCGATCTACACGGCACAAGATGATGCTTCGCCATCCAGGCCCGCCCAACCAAGCCGCTCCCCGTCGCCCTCTGGACGCATGTCCCGCTCAACTAACCGACGTCGCTCCCCTTCACCCTCCTACCTCCAGTCCTCGGAAAACTGACGGGCGCAGCTCCTAGAGGCGGGCCTGCTTCGATGACCCGACCCGAAATTCCTCTACACACGATACCCGGACACAACAACTTGATTAAAGTAAATGTTGACGGTACTTCTGTGGCAGCACTCATTGACACCGGCGCTCACATATCAGTCATGAACTCCAGCCTTTGTGCTCGACTCAAGAAAGTGCTCACTCCTGCTCCGATCACTCTTGTCCGAGTAGCTGATGGTGCAACACCAGCGGTCACCGGGATGTGTGCCGCTCGTGTCACTGTTGCTGGACGTCATACCGCTGTTCTGTTTAACGTACTCGACCAATGCCCACAAGACATCATTTTGAGACTCGACTTTCTGTCGGAGCATTCCGCCCTAATTGACTGTTCTGCTGGTGTTGTTCAGCTCGTCCTACCACACGCCATTGACCCTCCTGATCCTGCGCCACCAAATCTATGCTCCGCCGACTTTGTTCGCCTATCTTGTCGAGCTGTGACGTATATCGACGTCTCTTCTGATCCACCTGTGGCTGACGGCGATTATGTCATTTCACCTAATCTTACAGTACTCTGTGCGCTCAATGTTGCATTCCCCCGCACCATCATCACAATGAAGAACAACGTGGCATGTCTCCCTATTGTGAACTTTGGATTTTGCTCTGAAGTGCTGCCACGAGGAATATCCCTTGCAACCCTTGCCCCGGCCGGCGACTACCACATATCGGCCTTAACAGAGGATACACCGTCATCTGCAAGTATTCAGTCGCGCAGTACACTAGACTGCATAACTGGAATGATTGCCTCTGATCTCCCGGCCTAGCATGCGTCTGCGCTTCGTGGCCTTCTTGCGTCGTATCAAGACGTCTTCGATCTGTGCGACCGGCCCCTAGGTCAAACGACCGTCGTAAAGCATCGGATCAACACCGGTGATGCAAATTCAGTACACCGGTGACCCTATCGGGTTTCCGCCACCGAGCGCCACGTGATCCAGCAAGAAGTCGACAAGATGCTTGCCCGAGACTTCATTGAACTTTCTTCAAGTCCTTGGGCTTCGCCCGTTGTGCTTGTCAGAAAGAAGGAGAACAGCTGGCGCTTCTGTGTCGACTACAGAAATCTTGACAACGTTACAAAAAAAGACGTGTATCCTCTGCCGCGAATAGACGACGCTCTTGACTACCTTAGTGGAGCAAATTATTTCTGTTCTATCGACCTTCGTTCCGGGTACTGGCAGATAACAGTTGATGATCTGGACCGTGAAAAGATGGCATTTATAACTCCCGACGGGCTCTATCAGTTCAAAGTATTGCCGTTCGGGTTATGCAATGCCCCGGCTACATTCGAACGAATGATGGACGCTCTTCTTCACGGTTTCAGGTGGTCAATCTGCTTATGCTACCTTGATGACGTCATTGTTTTTTCGCCAACTTTCGAAACACACCTCGAGCGTCTCTCAACAATTCTTTCGGTTTTCCGCAAAGCAGGGCTCCAGCTAAACTCGTCGAAATGTCACTTCGGCTGCCGGCAGCTCACTGTCCTTGGACACCTTGTCAATTTTTCTAGTGTTCGTCCCGATCCTGAGAAAATCAGCGCCGTCAAAATTTCCCTGTGCCGACCTCTGCGAACGATGTTCGAAGCTTTGTGGGCCTTTGTTCTTACTTTCGTAGATTTCTGCGGAATTTCGCTGACGTCGCACGCCCGCTCACGGAACTACTAAAAAAATGTGACTTTGGTGTGGGGACCTGAACAAACCAGAGCATTCGTTGAACTCACGAGTAGACTTACGACGCCACCGATTCTCGGCCACTTTGATATATGCGCTCCAACGGAAGTGCGTACCGACGCCAGCAGCCACGGAATCGGAGCCGTTTTGCACAATGACAGCATGGCTGCGAGCACGTTATTGCATACGCTAGCCGTCTTTTATCGCCAGCAGAGCGAAATTACTCCATCACAGAACGCGAATGCCTCGCACTCGTCTGGGCAGGCGCTAAAGTTCGGCCGTATTTGTAAGGACGCCCGTTCACGGTTGTCACTGATCACCACACCTTACGCGGGTTGTCGTCCTTAAAAGATCCTAGTGGACGTCTCGGCCGGTGGGCTCTATGGCTACAGGAATATTCCTACACGGTTGTCAACAAATCAGGTCGCCACCATGAGGATGCTGATTGCTTGTCGCGTCATCCACTAGACCCAGCAGACCTTTCTGAAAGCGATGAGTCTACTTGCGTTTTGGCACTTTCCGCGTTTAGCAACATCGGAGATCAGCAATGCCGTGATCCTCACCTCAGAAATATAAGCCTTCGGCTTAGTGGTCCCACAACTCCTCCGTCTCTCCGTATGTTCCTGCTCCAAGATGGCGCCTTATATCGCTACAGCATGCATCCTAACGGACCTGAGCTTGTGTTAGTCATACCACAACATATGCGTCAGACTGTCCTTGCACAGTTGCATGATATTCCGACAGCTGGTCACCTGGGAGTTTCAAGAACTTATGACCGCGTTCGACGTCGCTTCTTTTGGCCCGGTATTTACCGATCCGTCTGCCGTTACGTCACCTCATGCAAATCCAGTCAACACCACAAAAAACCAGCAACCCTTCCAGCGGGACGCCTTCAGCCCATTAAGATCCCATCCGAACCATTTTATAGGGTAGGTGTTTGTCACACATGTCCCGTTATTAGGGAGGCGATCGCCGGGCTAATTCCAAGAGCCGAAGTATCGGCCCCCCGAACCGCACCACGAAAGCGTGGACAATTTTGAAGTGGTCCTTTTTGGTGCGCCAGCGGACGCCGGTCGTGGCCCAAAGAACAAGTCAGAGCCGAGAGTTGATAAACAAAACAAATATTATATTCTCAAAAATGGCAGATCGAAAACAATACATAAGAATGCACACTCCACAATAGTTGCATACAATATGACACCAATCAAACCAATCAATCAACGTACTACACAATACAATCAGCCACACTCAAAACAACGGACACAGACAACAATACGCACTACAATGCAGTCGCATGCATTGAACAACCAAGACACTTAAGGACTAATAAGATAGAAAACCTATTCAGTCCAAAGTCCTTGGAACAAAAGTCTGAATGATACTCTTCCGAGAATCATTCACTCAAAGTGCAGCGTTGTTGTCGTTCCGCAGCCCTCTGAAGTTTCTCTTCCAGGAAACCTCGCCGGAGTTTCTCTTCCAGGAAAACTCCCGTCTTCAATAGGCCACTCTCCAAGCTTCAAACTTCTTCGCCCGAAATCCGTCGGCTTCACACACGCAGCTGTTGCCCGCGTCTTCGCTCGATAGTGGTAAACCCACGCTCTTGCCTGTAGCTCGAGCCGTCCCTACGGACCAAAACTTCGCCGACTACACGGCGGAATTCCTACGCGCTCTGGCGCTCACTTCCGTCTCCTCCTGTTCTGTCACTACGGGCAGAACCTTCGCCGACTCCACGGCGGAATTCCTACGCGCTCCGGCGTTAAACTTCCGTCACCTCCTGCTTTCTCGTCTCGGCTGCTCGATTAAATACGTTCCGCGCCACCTTCCAGAAATTTCTCGTCCTTTCGTCGGCGCGATACGCAGCGAAAGCCTGGGAAGAGGGCGAGACGGTTGGAATGCCCTCTCCGGCTGCATGATTCACTCGGTCTGACCCCGCCCTCGTTCGTTCTGGAAATTTCTAGCGCTTGCCCGGCCGCCGCTGTGGGGTGAGGAGGTTCGTCTGCGAAGCCGTGCTTCTGCGGGGAGAGCGCGCGCCCGGGAGCCTTGGC
>WOVY01014309.1:0-65699 GCA_013436015.1 Rhipicephalus annulatus
ACGCTGACGTGCCACTGCAGCTTCTTCTTCAGGTACGGCGGGTTCTTGCCGACGCTTCCTTGCTGATGTGGCTTCTTGTTCCCGTGCGGAATGATTGGCCGACGCTGACGTGCCGCTGCAGCTTCTTGTTCACGTACAGCAGGATCTTGCGGACGCTGCCTTGCTGATGCGCTTCTTGTTCCCGTGCGGAAGGATCTTGCCGACGCTGACGTGCCACTGCAGCTTTTGTTCACGTACGGCGGGATCTTGCCGACGCTGCCTTGCTGATGTGGCTTCTTGTTCCCGTGCGGAAGGATTTTGCCGACGCTGACGTGCCGCTGCAGCTTCTTGTTCACGTACAGCGGGATCTTGCCGACGCTGCCTTGTTGATGTGGCTTCTTGTTCCCGTGCTGAAGGATCTTGCCGACGCTGACGTGCCGCTGCAGCTTCTTGTTCACGTACAGCGGGATCTTGCCGACGCTGCCTTGCTGATGCGCTTCTTGTTCCCGTGCGGAGCATCTTGCCGACGCTGACGTGCCACTGCAGCTTCTTCTTCAGTACGGCGGGATCTTGCCGACGCTGCCTTGCTGATGTGGCTTCTTGTTCCCGTGCGGAACGATCTTGCCGACGCTGACGTGCCGCTGCAGCTTCTTCTTCAGTACGGCGGGATCTTGCCGACGCTGCCTTGCTGATGTGGCTTCTTGTTCCCGTGCGGAATGGATCTTGCCGACGCTGACGTGCCGCTGCAGCTTCTTGTTCACGTACAGCGGGATCTTGCCGACGCTGCCTTGCTGATGCGGCTTCTTGTTCTCGTGCGGAAGGATCTTGCCGACGCTGACGTGCCGCTGCAGCTTCTTGTTCACGTACAGCGGATCTTGCCGACGCTGCCTTGCTGATGGGCTTCTTGTTCCCGTGCTGAAGATCTTGCCGACGCTGACGTGCCGCTGCAGCTTCTTGTTCACGTACGGCGGGTTCTTGCCGACGCTGCCTTGCTGATGTGGCTTCTTGTTCCCGTGCGGAATGATTTTGCCGACGCTGACGTGCCGCTGCAGCTTCTTGTTCACGTACAGCGGGATCTTGCCGACGCTGCCTTGCTGATGTGGCTTCTTGTTCCCGTGCGGAGGATCTTGCCGACGCTGACGTGCCGCTGCAGCTTCTTGTTCACGTACGGCGGGATCTTGCCGACGCTGCCTTGCTGATGTGGCTTCTTGTCCGTGCGGAAGGATCTTGCCGACGCTGACGTGCCGCTGCAGCTTCTTGTTCACGTACAGCGGGATCTTGCCGACGCTGCCTTTTGATGTGGCTTCTTGTTCCCGTGCGGAAGGATCTTGCCGACGCTGACGTGCGCTGCAGCTTCTTGTTCACGTACAGCGGGATCTTGCCGACGCTGCCTTGCTGATGCGGCTTCTTGTTCCCGTGCGGAGGATCTTGCCGACGCTGACGTGCCGCTGCAGCTTCTTTTTACGTACAGCGGGATCTTGCCGACGCTGCCTTGCTGATGTGGCTTCTTGTTCCCGTGCTGAAGGATCTTGCCGACGCTGACGTGCCACTGCAGCTTCTTGTTCACGTACGGCGGGTTCTTGCCGACGCTGCCTTGCTGATGTGGCTTCTTGTTCCCGTGCGGAATGATTGTGCCGACGCTGACGTGCCGCTGCAGCTTCTTGTTCACGTACAGCGGATCTTGCCGACGCTGCCTTGCTGATGTGGCTTCTTGTTCCCGTGCTGAAGGATCTTGCCGACGCTGACATGCCGCTGCAGCTTCTTGTTCACGTACAGCGGATCTTGCCGAGGCTGCCTTGCTGATGCGGCTTCTTGTTCCCGTGCGGAAGGATCTTGCCGACGCTGACGTGCCGCTGCAGCTTCTTGTTCACGTACAGCGGGATCTTGCCGACGCTGCCTTGCTGATGTGGCTTCTTGTTCCCGTGCTGAAGATTTGCCGACGCTGACGTGCCGCTGCAGCTTCTTGTTCACGTACAGCGGGATCTTGCCGACGCTGCCTTGCTGATGTGGCTTCTTGTTCCCGTGCGGAATGATTTTGCCGACGCTGACGTGCCGCTGCAGCTTCTTGTTCACGTACAGCGGATTTGCCGACGCTGCCTTGCTGATGTGGCTCTTGTTCCCGTGCGGAAGGATCTTGCCGACGCTGACGTGCCGCTGCAGCTTCTTGTTCACGTACAGCGGGATCTTGCCGACGCTGCCTTGCTGATGTGGCTTCTTGTTCCCGTGCGAAGGATTTGCCGACGCTGACGTGCCGCTGCAGCTTCTTGTTCACGTACGGCGGGATCTTGCCGACGCTGCCTTGCTGATGTGGCTTCTTGTTCCCGTGCGGAAGGATCTTGCCGACGCTGACGTGCCGCTGCAGCTTCTTGTTCACGTACAGCGGGATCTTGCCGACGCTGCCTTGCTGATGTGGCTTCTTGTTCCCGTGCTGAAGGATCTTGCCGACGCTGACGTGCCGCTGCAGCTTCTTGTTCACGTACGGCGATCTTGCCGACGCTGCCTTGCTGATGTGGCTTCTTGTTCCCGTGCGGAAGGATCTTGCCGACGCTGACGTGCCGCTGCAGCTTCTTGTTCACGTACAGCGGGATCTTGCCGACGCTGCCTTGCTGATGTGGCTTCTTGTTCCCGTGCTGAAGGATCTTGCCGACGCTGACGTGCCGCTGCAGCTTCTTGTTCACGTACAGCGGGATCTTGCCGAGGCTGCCTTGCTGATGCGCCTTCTTGTTCCCGTGCAGAAGGATCTTGCCGACGCTGCGTGCTGATGTGGCTTCTTGTTCTCGTGCTGAAGGATCTTGCCGACGCTGACGTGCCGCTGCAGCTTCTTGTTCACGTACGGCGGATCTTGCCGACGCTGCCTTGCTGATGTGGCTTCTTGTTTCCGTGCGGAATGATCTTGCCGACGCTGACGTGCCGCTGCAGCTTCTTGTTCACGTACAGCGGGATCTTGCCGACGCTGCCTTGCTGATGTGGCTTCTTGTTCCCGTGCTGAAGGATCTTGCCGACGCTGACGTGCCGCTGCAGCTTCTTGTTCACGTACAGCGGGATCTTGCCGACGCTGCCTTGCTGATGTGGCTTCTTGTTCCCGTGCGAAGGATCTTGCCGACGCTGACGTGCCGCTGCAGCTTCTTGTTCACGTACAGCGGGATCTTGCCGACGCTGCCTTGCTGATGTGCCTTCTTGTTCCCGTGCGGAAGGATCTTGCCGACGCTGACGTGCCGCTGCAGCTTCTTGTTCACGTACAGCGGGATCTTGCCGACGCTGCCTTGCTGATGTGGCTTCTTGTTCCCGTGCGGAAGGATCTTGCCGACGCTGACGTGCCACTGCAGCTTCTTGTTCACGTACAGCGGATCTTGCCGACGCTGCCTTGCTGATGCGCCTTCTTGTTCCCGTGCAGAAGGATCTTGCCGACGCTGACGTGCCGCTGCAGCTTCTTGTTCACGTACAGCGGGATCTTGCCGACGCTGCCTTGCTGATGTGGCTTCTTGTTCCCGTGCGGAAGATTTGCCGACGCTGACGTGCCGCTGCAGCTTCTTGTTCACGTACAGCGGGATCTTGCCGAGGCTGCCTTGCTGATGCGGCTTCTTGTTCCCGTGCGGAAGGATCTTGCCGACGCTGACGTGCCGCTGCAGCTTCTTGTTCACGTACAGGGGGATCTTGCCGACGCTGCCTTGCTGATGTGGCTTCTTGTTCCCGTGCGGAAGGATCTTGCCGACGCTGACGTGCCGCTGCAGCTTCTTGTTCACGTACGGCGGGATCTTGCCGACGCTGCCTTGCTGATGTGGCTTCTTGTTCCGTGCGGAAGGATTTGCCGACGCTGACGTGCCGCTGCAGCTTCTTGTTCACGTACAGCGGGATCTTGCCGACGCTGCCTTGCTGATGTGGCTTCTTGTTCCCGTGCGGAAGGATCTTGCCGACGCTGACGTGCCGCTGCAGCTTCTTGTTCACGTACAGCGGGATCTTGCCGACGCTGCCTTGCTGATGTGGCTTCTTGTTCCCGTGCGGAAGGATCTTGCCGACGCTGACGTGCCGCTGCAGCTTCTTGTTCACGAAAGCGGGATCTTGCCGACGCTGCCTTGCTTATTGCGGCTTCTTGTTCCCGTGCTGAAAGATCTTGCCGAGACTGACGTGTCGCTGCAGCTTCTTGTTCACGTACAGCGGGATCTTGCCGTCGACTGCCGTGCTGATGCGGCTTCTTGTCCCGTGCGGAGCATCTTGCCGACGCTGACGTGCCACTGCAGCTTCTTCTTCAGGTACGGCGGGATGTTGCTGACGCTTGCCTGCTGATGTGGTTTCTTGTTCTCGTGCGGAACGATCTCTGCGAGCTTACGTGCCACTGCAGCTTCTTCCTCAGGTACGGCGCGATCTTGCCGAGGCTGCCTTGCTGATGTGGCTTCTTGTTCCCGTGCGGAATGATTGTGCCGAGACTGACGTGTCGCTGCAGCTTCTTGTCAAGTACAGTGGGATCTTGGCCGACGCGTGCCTTGCCTGATGCGGCTTCTTGTTCTCGTGCGGAAGGATCTTGCCGACGCTGACGTGCCGCTGCAGCTTCTTGTTTACGTACAGCGGGAGTTGCCGACGCTGCCTTGCTGATGTGGCTTCTTGTTCCCGTGCTGAACGATCTTGTCGACGCTGACCTGCCACTGCAGCTTCTTCTTCAGGTACGGCAGGTTCTTGCGAGGCTGCCTTGGTGATGTTGCTTCTTGTTCCCGTGCGAAACGATCTTGCCGACGCTGACGTGCCACTGCAGCTTCTTGTTCACGTACAGCGGGATCTTGCTGACGCTCCCTTGCTGATGCAGCTTCTTGTTCCCGTGCAGAAGGATCTTGCAGACGCTGGCGTGCCACTGCAGCTTCTTGTTCACGTACGGCGATATCTTGCCGACGCTGCCTTGCTGATGTGGCTTCTTGTTCCCGTGCGGAAGGATTTTTGCCGACGCTGACGTGCCGCTGCAGCTTCTTGTTCACGTAAAGCGGGATCTTGCTGACGCTGCCTTGCTGATGTGGCTTCTTGTTCCCGTGCTGAAGGATCTTGCCGACGCTCACATGCCGCTTCAGCTTCATGTTCACGTACGGCGATATCTTGCCGACGCTGCCTTGCTGATGTGGCTTCTTGTTCCCGTGCGGAAGGATTTTGCCGACGCTGACGTGCCGCTGCAGCTTCTTGTTCACGTAAAGCGGGATCTTGCCGACGCTGCCTTGCTGATGTGGCTTCTTGTTCCCGTGCTGAAGGATCTTGCCGACGCTGATATGCCGCTGCAGCTTCTTGTTCACGTACAGCGGGATCTTGCCGAGGCTGCCTTGCTGATGTGGCTTCTTGTTCCCGTGCTGAAGGATCTTGCCGACGCTGATATGCCGCTGCAGCTTCTTGTTCACGTACAGCGGGATCTTGCCGAGGCTGCCTTGCTGATGCGCCTTCTTGTTCCCGTGCAGAAGGATCTTGCCGACGCTGGCTTGCCGCTGCAGCTTCTTGTTCACGTACAGCGGGTTCTTGCCGAGGCTGCCTTGCTGATGTTGCTTCTTGTTCCCGTGCGAAACGATCTTGCCGACGCTGACGTGCCGCTGCAGCTTCTTGTTCACGTAAAGCGGGATCTTGCTGACGCTGCCTTGCTGATGTGGCTTCTTGTCTCCGTGCTGAAGGATCTTGCCGACGCTCACATGCCGCTTCAGCTTCATGTTCACGTACGGCGATATCTTGCCGACGCTGCCTTGCTGATGTGGCTTCTTGTTCCCGTGCGGAAGGATTTTGCCGACGCTGACGTGCCGCTGCAGCTTCTTGTTCACGTAAAGCGGGATCTTGCTGACGCTGCCTTGCTGATGTGGCTTCTTGTTCCCGTGCTGAAGGATCTTGCCGACGCTCACATGCCGCTTCAGCTTCATGTTCACGTACGGCGATATCTTGCCGACGCTGCCTTGTTGATGTGGCTTCTTGTTCCCGTGCGGAAGGATTTTGCCGACGCTGACGTGCCACTGCAGCTTCTTGTTCACGTAAAGCGGGATCTTGCCGACGCTGCCTTGCTGATGTGGCTTCTTGTTCCCGTGCTGAAGGATCTTGCCGACGCTGATATGCCGCTGCAGCTTCTTGTTCACGTACAGCGGGATCTTGCCGAGGCTGCCTTGCTGATGCGCCTTGTGGTTCCCGTGCAGAAGGATCTTGCCGACGCTGGCGTGCTGATGTGGCTTCTTGTTCTCGTGGTGAAGGATCTTGCCGACGCTGACGTGCCGCTGCAGCATCTTGTTCACGAACAGCGGGATCTTTCCGACACTGCCTTGCTGATGTGCCTTCTTGTTCCCGTGCGGAAGGATCTTGCCGACCCCGACGTGCCGCTGCAGTTTCTTGTTCCCGTGCGGAATGATGTTGCCGACGCTCACGTGCCGCTGCAGCTTTTTGTTCACGTACGGCGGGATCTCGCCGACGCTGCCTTGCTGATGTGGCTTCTTGTTCCCGTGCTGAAGGATCTTGCCGACGCTGAAGTGCCGCTGCAGCTTCTTGTTCACGTACAGCGGAATCTTGCCGACGCTGCCTTGCTGATGTGGCGTCTTGTTCCCGTGCGGAATGATTGTGCCGACGCTGACATGCCGCTGCAGCTTCTTGTTCACGTACAGCCGGATCTTGCCGAGGCTGCCTTGCTGATGCGGCTTCTTGTTCCCGTGCGGAAGGATCTTGCCGACGCTGACGTGCTGCTGCAGCTTCTTGTTCACGTACAGGGGGATCTTGCCGACGCTGCTTTGCTGATGTGGCTCCTTGTTCTCGTGCGGAACGATCTTGCCGACGCTGACGCGCCACTGCAGCTTCTTCTTCGGGTACGGCGGGATCTTGCCGAGGCTGCCTTGCTGATGTGGCTTCTTGCTACCGTGCGGAATGATTGTGCCGACGCCGACGTGCCGCTTCAGCATTTTGTTCACGTACAGCGAGATCTTGCCGACGCTGCCTTGCTGACGTGGCTTGTTGTTCCCGTGCTGAAGGATCTTGCCGACGCTGACGTGCCGCTGCAGCTTTTTGTTCACGTACAGCGGGATTTTGCCGGTGCTGCCTTGTTAATGTGGCTTCTTGTTCTCGTGCGAAACGATCTTGCCGACGCTGACCTGCCACTGCAGCTTCTTGTTCACGTACCGCGGGATCTTTCCGACGGTGCCTTGCTGATGCACCTTGTTCCCGTGCGGAAGGATCTTGCCGACGCTGCCTTGCTGATGTGGCTTCTTGTTCTCGTGCGGAACGATCTTGTCAACGCTGACGTGCCACTGCAGCTTCTTCTTCAGGTACGGCAGGTTCTTGCCGAGGCTGCCTTGCTGATGTGGCTTCTTGTTCCCGTGCGGAATGATTGTGCCGACGCTGACGTGCCGCTGCAGCTTCTTGTTCGCGTACAGCAGGATCTTGCGGACGCTGCCTTACTGATACAGCTTCTTGTTCCCGTGCTGAAGGATCTTGCCGAGACTGACGTGTCGCTGCAGCTTCTTGTTCACGTACAGCGGGATCTTGCCGTCGCTGCCTTGCTGATGCGGCTTCTTGTTCCCGTGCGGAAGCATCTTGCTGACGCTGACGTGCCACTGCAGCTTCTTCTTCAGGTACAGCGGGATCTTGCTGACGCTGCCTTGCTGATGTGGCTTCTTGTTCTCGTGCGGAACGATCTTGCCGACGCTTACGTGCCACTGCAGCTTCTTCTTCAGGTACGGCGCGATCTTGCCGAGGCTGCCTTGCTGATGTGGCTTCTTGTTCCCGTGCGGAATGATTTTGCCGAGACTGACGTGTCGCTGCAGCTTCTTGTTCACGTACAGTGGGATCTTGCCGACGCTGCCTTGCTGATGCGGCTTCTTGTTCTCGTGCGGAAGGATCTTGCCGACGCTGACGTGCCGCTGCAGCTTCTTGTTTACGTACAGCGGGAGTTGCCGACGCTGCCTTGCTGATGTGGCTTCTTGTTCCCGTGCTGAACGATCTTGTCGACGCTGACCTGCCACTGCAGCTTCTTCTTCAGGTACGGCAGGTTCTTGCCGAGGCTGCCTTGCTGATGTGGCTTCTTGTTCCCGTGCGGAATGATTGTGCCGACGCTGACGTGCCGCTGCAGCTTCTTGTTCGCGTACAGTAGGATCTTGCTGACGCTCTCTTGCTGATGCGCCTTCTTGTTCCCGTGCAGAAGGATCTTGCCGATGCTGGCTTGCCGCTGCAGCTTCTTGTTCACGTACAGCGGGTTCTTGCCGAGGCTGCCTTGCTGATGTTGCTTCTTGTTCCCGTGCGAAACGATCTTGCCGACGCTGACGTGCCACTGCAGCTTCTTGTTCACGTAAAGCGGGATCTTGCTGACGCTGCCTTGCTGATGTGGCTTCTTGTTCCCGTGCTGAAGGATCTTGCCGACGCTCACATGCCGCTTCAGCTTCATGTTCACGTACGGCGATATCTTGCCGACGCTGGCGTGCTGATGTGGCTTCTTGTTCTCGTTCTGAAGGATCTTGCCGACGCTGACGTGCCGCTGCAGCATCTTGTTCACGAACAGCGGGATCTTTCCGACACTGCCTTGCTGATGTGCCTTCTTGTTCCCGTGCGGAAGGATCTTGCCGACCCCGACGTGCCGCTGCAGTTTCTTGTTCCCGTGCGGAATGATTGTGCCGACGCTGACATGCCGCTGCAGCTTCTTGTTCACGTACAGCCGGATCTTGCCGAGGCTGCCTTGCTGATGCGGCTTCTTGTTCCCGTGCGGAAGGATCTTGCCGACGCTGACGTGCTGCTGCAGCTTCTTGTTCACGTACAGGGGGATCTTGCCGACGCTGCTTTGCTGATGTGGCTCCTTGTTCTCGTGCGGAACGACCTTGCCGACGCTGACGCGCCACTGCAGCTTCTTCTTCGGGTACGGCGGGATCTTGCCGAGGCTGCCTTGCTGATGTGGCTTCTTGCTCCCGTGCGGAATGATTGTGCCGACGCTGACGTGCCGCTTCAGCTTTTTGTTCACGTACAGCGAGATCTTGCCGACGCTGCCTTGCTGACGTGGCTTGTTGTCCCCGTGCTGAAGGATCTTGCCGACGCTGACGTGCCGCTGCAGCTTTTTGTTCACGTACAGCGGGATTTTGCCGGTGCTGCCTTGCTAATGTGGCTTCTTGTTCTCGTGCGAAACGATCTTGCCGACGCTGACCTGCCACTGCAGCTTCTTGTTCACGTACGGCGGGATCTTTCCGACGCTGCCTTGCTGATGCACCTTGTTCCCGTGCGGAAGGATCTTGCCGACGCTGCCTTGCTGATGTGGCTTCTTGTTCTCGTGCGGAACGATCTTGTCAACGCTGACGTGCCACTGCAGCTTCTTCTTCCGGTACGGCGGGTTCTTGCCGACGCTTCCTTGCTGATGTGGCTTCTTGTTCCCGTGCGGAATGATTGTGCTGAGACTGACGTGTCGCTGCAGCTTCTTGTTCACGTACAGTGGGATCTTGCCGACGCTGCCTTGCTGATGCGGCTTCTTGTTCTCGTGCGGAAGGATCTTGCCGACGCTGACGTGCCGCTGCAGCTTCTTGTTTACGTACAGCGGGAGTTGCCGACGCTGCCTTGCTGATGTGGCTTCTTGTTCCCGTGCTGAACGATCTTGTCGACGCTGACCTGCCACTGCAGCTTCTTCTTCAGGTACGGCAGGTTCTTGCCGAGGCTGCCTTGCTGATGTGGCTTCTTGTTCCCGTGCGGAATGATTGTGCCGACGCTGACATGCCGCTGCAGCTTCTTGTTCGCGTAGAGTAGGATCTTGCTGACGCTGCCTTGCTGATGCAGCTTCTTGTTCCCGTGCTGAAGGATCTTGCCGACGCTGACATGCCGCTGCAGCTTCTTGTTCACGTACAGCCGGACCTTGCCGAGGCTGCCTTGCTCATGCGGCTTCTTGTTCTCGTGCGGAAGGATCTTGCCGACGCTGACGTGCCGCTGCAACTTCTTGTTCACGTACAGCGGGAGTTGCCGACGCTGCCTTGTTGATGTGGCTTCTTGTTCCCGTGCTGAAGGATCTTGCCGAGACTGACGTGTCGCTGCAGCTTCTTGTTCACGTACAGCGGGATCTTGCCGTCGCTGCCTTGCTGATGCGGCTTCTTGTTCCCGTGCGGAAGCATCTTGCCGATGCTGACCTGCCACTGCAGCTTCTTCTTCAGGTACGGCGGGATCTTGCTGACGCTGCCTTGCTGATGTGGCTTCTTGTTCTCGTGCGGAACGATCTTGCCGACGCTTACGTGCCACTGCAGCTTCTTCCTCAGGTACGGCGCGATCTTGTCGAGGCTGCCTTGCTGATGTGGCTTCTTGTTCCCGTGCGGAATGATTGTGCCGACGCTGACATGCCACTTCAGCTTCTTGTTCACGTACGGCGGGATTTTGCTGACGCTGCCTTGCTGAAGTGGCTTCTTGTTTCTGTGCGGAAGGATTTTGCCGACGCTGACGTGCCGCTGCAGCTTCTTGTTCACGTACAGCGGGATCTTGCCGACGCTGCCTTCCTGATGTGGCATCTTGTTCCCGTGCTGAAGGATCTTGCCGACGCTGACATGCCGCTGCAGCTTCTTATTCACGTACAGCGGGATCTTGCTGACGCTGCCTTGCTGAAGTGGCTTCTTGTTTCTGTGCGGAAGGATTTTGCCGACGCTGACGTGCCGCTGCAGCTTCTTGTTCACGTACAGCGGTATTTTGCCGACGCTGCCTTGCTGATGCGCCTTCTTGTTCCCGTGCAGAAGGATCTTGCCGACGCTGGCTTGCCGCTGCAGCTTCTTTTTCACGTACAGCGGGTTCTTGCCGAGGCTGCCTTGCTGATGTTGCTTCTTGTTCCCGTGCGAAACGATCTTGCCGACGCTGACGTGCCACTGCAGCTTCTTGTTCACGTACAGCGGGATCTTGCTGACGCTCCCTTGCTGATGCAGCTTCTTGTTCCCGTGCAGAAGGATCTTGCCGACGCTGGCGTGCCACTGCAGCTTCTTGTTCACGTACGGCGATATCTTGCCGACGCTGCCTTGCTGATGTGGCTTCTTGTTCCCGTGCGGAAGGATTTTGCCGACGCTGACGTGCCGCTGCAGCTTCTTGTTCACGTAAAGCGGGATCTTGCTGACGCTGCCTTGCTGATGTGGCTTCTTGTTCCCGTGCTGAAGGATCTTGCCGACGCTCACAGGCCGCTTCAGCTTCATGTTCACGTACGGCGATATCTTGCCGACGCTGCCTTGCTGATGTGGCTTCTTGTTCCCGTGCGGAAGGATTTTGCCGACGCTGACGTGCCGCTGCAGCTTCTTGTTCACGTAAAGCGGGATCTTGCCGACGCTGCCTTGCTGATGTGGCTTCTTGTTCCCGTGCTGAAGGATCTTGCCGACGCTGATATGCCGCTGCAGCTTCTTGTTCACGTACAGCGGGATCTTGCCGAGGCTGCCTTGCTGATGCGCCTTCTTGTTCCCGTGCAGAAGGATCTTGCCGACGCTGGCGTGCTGGTGTGGCTTCTTGTTCTCGTGCTGAAGGATCTTGCCGACGCTGACGTGCCGCTGCAGCATCTTGTTCACGAACAGCGGGATCTTGCCGAGGCTGCCTTGCTGATGTGGCTTTTTGTTCCCGTGCGGAATGATTGTGCCGACCCCGACGTGCCGCTGCAGTTTCTTGTTCCCGTGCGGAATGATGTTGCCGACGCTCACGTGCCGCTGCAGCTTTTTGTTCACGTACGGCGGGATCTCGCCGACGCTGCCTTGCTGATGTGGCTTTTTGTTCCCGTGCTGAAGGATCTTGCCGACGCTGACGTGCCACTGCAGCTTCTTGTTCACGTACAGCGGGATCTTGCCGACGCTGCCTTGCTGATGTGGCGTCTTGTTCCCGTGCGGAATGATTGTGCCGACACTGATATGCCGCTGCAGCTTCTTGTTCACGTACAGCCGGATCTTGCCGAGGCTGCCTTGCTGATGCGGCTTCTTGTTCCCGTGCGGAAGGATCTTGCCGACGCTGACGTGCCGCTGCAGCTTCTTGTTCACGTACAGGGGGATCTTGCCGAGGCTGCCTTGCTGATGTGGCTTTTTTTTCCGTGCGGAATGATTGTGCTGAGACTGACGTGTCGCTGCAGCTTCTTGTTCACGTACAGTGGGATCTTGCCGACGCTGCCTTGCTGATGCGGCTTCTTGTTCTCGTGCGGAAGGATCTTGCCGACGCTGACGTGCCGCTGCAGCTTCTTGTTTACGTACAGCGGGAGTTGCCGACGCTGCCTTGCTGATGTGGCTTCTTGTTCCCGTGCTGAACGATCTTGTCGACGCTGACCTGCCACTGCAGCTTCTTCTTCAGGTACGGCAGGTTCTTGCCGAGGCTGCCTTGCTGATGTGGCTTCTTGTTCCCGTGCGGAATGATTGTGCCGACGCTGACGTGCCGCTGCAGCTTCTTGTTCGCGTAGAGTAGGATCTTGCTGACGCTGCCTTGCTGATGCAGCTTCTTGTTCCCGTGCTGAAGGATCTTGCCGACGCTGACATGCCGCTGCAGCTTCTTGTTCACGTACAGCCGGACCTTGCCGAGGCTGCCTTGCTCATGCGGCTTCTTGTTCTCGTGCGGAAGGATCTTGCCGACGCTGACGTGCCGCTGCAACTTCTTGTTCACGTACAGCGGGAGTTGCCGACGCTGCCTTGTTGATGTGGCTTCTTGTTCCCGTGCTGAAGGATCTTGCCGAGACTGACGTGTCGCTGCAGCTTCTTGTTCACGTACAGCGGGATCTTGCCGTCGCTGCCTTGCTGATGCGGCTTCTTGTTCCCGTGCGGAAGCATCTTGCCGATGCTGACGTGCCACTGCAGCTTCTTCTTCAGGTACGGCGGGATCTTGCTGACGCTGCCTTGCTGATGTGGCTTCTTGTTCTCGTGCGGAACGATCTTGCCGACGCTTACGTGCCACTGCAGCTTCTTCCTCAGGTACGGCGCGATCTTGTCGAGGCTGCCTTGCTGATGTGGCTTCTTGTTCCCGTGCGGAATGATTGTGCCGACGCTGACATGCCACTTCAGCTTCTTGTTCACGTACGGCGGGATTTCGCTGACGCTGCCTTGCTGAAGTGGCTTCTTGTTCCCGTGCGGAAGGATTTTGCCGACGCTGACGTGCCGCTGCAGCTTCTTGTTCACGTAAAGCGGGATCTTGCTGACGCTGCCTTGCTGATGTGGCTTCTTGTTCCCGTGCTGAAGGATCTTGCCGACGCTCACATGCTGCTTCAGCTTCATGTTCACGTACGGCGATATCTTGCCGACGCTGCCTTGCTGATGTGGCTTCTTGTTCCCGTGCGGAAGGATTTTGCCGACGCTGACGTGCCACTGCAGCTTTTTGTTCACGTAAAGCGGGATCTTGCCGACGCTGCCTTGCTGATGTGGCTTCTTGTTCCCGTGCTGAAGGATCTTGCCGACGCTGATATGCCGCTGCAGCTTCTTGTTCACGTACAGCGGGATCTTGCCGAGGCTGCCTTGCTGATGCGCCTTGTGGTTCCCGTGCAGAAGGATCTTGCCGACGCTGGCGTGCTGATGTGGCTTCTTGTTCTCGTGGTGAAGGATCTTGCCGACGCTGACGTGCCGCTGCAGCATTTTGTTCACGAACAGCGGGATCTTTCCGACACTGCCTTGCTGATGTGCCTTCTTGTTCCCGTGCGGAAGGATCTTGCCGACCCCGACGTGCCGCTGCAGTTTCTTGTTCCCGTGCGGAATGATGTTGCCGACGCTCACGTGCCGCTGCAGCTTTTTGTTCACGTACGGCGGGATCTCGCCGACGCTGCCTTGCTGATGTGGCTTCTTGTTCCCGTGGTGAAGGATCTTGCCGACGCTGACGTGCCGCTGCAGCTTCTTGTTCACGTACAGCGGAATCTTGCCGACGCTGCCTTGCTGATGTGGCGTCTTGTTCCCGTGCGGAATGATTGTGCCGACGCTGACATGCCGCTGCAGCTTCTTGTTCACGTACAGCCGGATCTTGCCGAGGCTGCCTTGCTGATGCGGCTTCTTGTTCCCGTGCGGAAGGATCTTGCCGACGCTGACGTGCTGCTGCAGCTTCTTCTTCACGTACAGGGGGATCTTGCCGACGCTGCTTTGCTGATGTGGCTCCTTGTTCTCGTGCGGAACGATCTTGCCGACGCTGACGCGCCACTGCAGCTTCTTCTTCGGGTACGGCGGGATCATGCCGAGGCTGCCTTGCTGATGTGGCTTCTTGCTACCGTGCGGAATGATTGTGCCGACGCCGACGTGCCGCTTCAGCATTTTGTTCACGTACAGCGAGATCTTGCCGACGCTGCCTTGCTGACGTGGCTTGTTGTTCCCGTGCTGAAGGATCTTGCCGACGCTGACGTGCCGCTGCAGCTTTTTGTTCACGTACAGCGGGATTTTGCCGGTGCTGCCTTGATAATGTGGCTTCTTGTTCTCGTGCGAAACGATCTTGCCGACGCTGACCTGCCACTGCAGCTTCTTGTTCACGTACGGCGGGATCTTTCCGACGCTGCCTTGCTGATGCACCTTGTTCCCGTGCGGAAGGATCTTGCCGACGCTGCCTTGCTGATGTGGCTTCTTGTTCTCGTGCGGAACGATCTTGTCAACGCTGACGTGCCACTGCAGCTTCTTCTTCAGGTACGGCAGGTTCTTGCCGAGGCTGCCTTGCTGATGTGGCTTCTTGTTCCCGTGCGGAATGATTGTGCCGACGCTGACGTGCCGCTGCAGCTTCTTGTTCGCGTACAGCAGGATCTTGCGGACGCTGCCTTACTGATACAGCTTCTTGTTCCCGCGCGGAAGGATCTTGCCGACGCCAACGTCCCACTGCAGCTTTTTGTTCACGTACGGCGGGATCTTGCCGACGCTGCCTTGCTGATGTGGCTTCTTGTTCCCGTGCGGAAGGATTTTGCCGACGCTGACGTGCCGCTGCAGCTTCTTGTTCACGTAAAGCGGGATCTTGCCGACGCTGCCTTGTTTATGTGGCTTCTTGTTCCCGTGCTGAAGGATCTTGCCGAGACTGACGTGTCGCTGCAGCTTCTTGTTCACGTACAGCGGGATCTTGCCGTCGCTGCCTTGCTGATGCGGCTTCTTGTTCCCGTGCGGAAGCATCTTGCTGACGCTGACGTGCCACTGCAGCTTCTTCTTCAGGTACGGCGGGATCTTGCTGACGCTGCCTTGCTGATGCGGCTTCTTGTTCTCGTGCGGAACGATCTTGCCGACGCTTACGTGCCACTGCAGCTTCTTCTTCAGGTACGGCGCGATCTTGCCGAGGCTGCCTTGCTGATGTGGCTTCTTGTTCCCGTGCGGAATGATTTTGCCGAGACTGACGTGTCGCTGCAGCTTCTTGTTCATGTACAGTGGGATCTTGCCGACGCTGCCTTGCTGATGCGGCTTCTTGTTCTCGTGCGGAAGGATCTTGCCGACGCTGACGTGCCGCTGCAGCTTCTTGTTTACGTACAGCGGGAGTTGCCGACGCTGCCTTGCTGATGTGGCTTCTTGTTCCCGTGCTGAACGATCTTGTCGACGCTGACCTGCCACTGCAGCTTCTTCTTCAGGTACGGCAGGTTCTTGCCGAGGCTGCCTTGCTGATGTGGCTTCTTGTTCCCGTGCGGAACGATCTTGCCGACGCTGACGTGCCACTGCAGCTTCTTGTTCACGTACAGCGGGATCTTGCTGACGCTCCCTTGCTGATGCAGCTTCTTGTTCCCGTGCAGAAGGATCTTGCCGACGCTGGCGTGCCACTGCAGCTTCTTGTTCACGTACGGCGATATCTTGCCGACGCTGCCTTGCTGATGTGGCTTCTTGTTCCCGTGCGGAAGGATTTTGCCGACGCTGACGTGCCGCTGCAGCTTCTTGTTCACGTAAAGCGGGATCTTGCTGACGCTGCCTTGCTGATGTGGCTTCTTGTTCCCGTGCTGAAGGATCTTGCCGACGCTCACATGCCGCTTCAGCTTCATGTTCACGTACGGCGATATCTTGCCGACGCTGCCTTGCTGATGTGGCTTCTTGTTCCCGTGCGGAAGGATTTTGCCGACGCTGACGTGCCGCTGCAGCTTCTTGTTCACGTAAAGCGGGATCTTGCCGACGCTGCCTTGCTGATGTGGCTTCTTGTTCCCGTGCTGAAGGATCTTGCCGACGCTGATATGTCGCTGCAGCTTCTTTTTCACGTACAGCGGGATCTTGCCGAGGCTGCCTTGCTGATGCGCCTTCTTGTTCCCGTGCAGAAGGATCTTGCCGACGCTGGCGTGCTGGTGTGGCTTCTTGTTCTCGTGCTGAAGGATCTTGCCGACGCTGACGTGCCGCTGCAGCATCTTGTTCACGAACAGCGGGATCTTGCCGAGGCTGCCTTGCTGATGTGGCTTTTTGTTCCCGTGCAGAATGATTGTGCCGACCCCGACGTGCCGCTGCAGTTTCTTGTTCCCGTGCGGAATGATGTTGCCGACGCTCACGTGCCGCTGCAGCTTTTTGTTCACGTACGGCGGGATCTCACCGACGCTGCCTTGCTGATGTGGCTTTTTGTTCCCGTGCTGAAGGATCTTGCCGACGCTGACGTGCCACTGCAGCTTCTTGTTCACGTACAGCGGGATCTTGCCGACGCTGCCTTGCTGATGTGGCGTCTTGTTCCCGTGCGGAATGATTGTGCCGACACTGATATGCCGCTGCAGCTTCTTGTTCACGTACAGTGGGATCTTGCCGACGCTGCCTTGCTGATGCGGCTTCTTGTTCTCGTGCGGAAGGATCTTGCCGACGCTGACGTGCCGCTGCAGCTTCTTGTTTACGTACAGCGGGAGTTGCCGACGCTCCCTTGCTGATGTGGCTTCTTGTTCCCGTGCTGAACGATCTTGTCGACGCTGACCTGCCACTGCAGCTTCTTCTTCAGGTACGGCAGGTACTTGCCGAGGCTGCCTTGCTGATGTGGCTTCTTGTTCCCGTGCGGAATGATTGTGCCGACGCTGACGTGCCGCTGCAGCTTCTTGTTCGCGTAGAGTAGGATCTTGCTGACGCTGCCTTGCTGATGCAGCTTCTTGTTCCCGTGCTGAAGGATCTTGCCGACGCTGACATGCCGCTGCAGCTTCTTGTTCACGTACAGCCGGACCTTGCCGAGGCTGCCTTGCTCATGCGGCTTCTTGTTCTCGTGCGGAAGGATCTTGCCGACGCTGACGTGCCGCTGCAACTTCTTGTTCACGTACAGCGGGAGTTGCCGACGCTGCCTTGTTGATGTGGCTTCTTGTTTCCGTGCTGAAGGATCTTGCCGAGACTGACGTGTCGCTGCAGCTTCTTGTTCACGTACAGCGGGATCTTGCCGTCGCTGCCTTGCTGATGCGGCTTCTTGTTCCCGTGCGGAAGCATCTTGCCGATGCTGACGTGCCACTGCAGCTTCTTCTTCAGGTACGGCGGGATCTTGCTGACGCTGCCTTGCTGATGTGGCTTCTTGTTCTCGTGCGGAACGATCTTGCCGACGCTTACGTGCCACTGCAGCTTCTTCCTCAGGTACGGCGCGATCTTGTCGAGGCTGCCTTGCTGATGTGGCTTCTTGTTCCCGTGCGGAATGATTGTGCCGACGCTGACATGCCACTTCAGCTTCTTGTTCACGTACGGCGGGATTTTGCTGACGCTGCCTTGCTGAAGTGGCTTCTTGTTTCTGTGCGGAAGGATTTTGCCGACGCTGACGTGCCGCTGCAGCTTCTTGTTCACGTACAGCGGGATCTTGCCGACGCTGCCTTCCTGATGTGGCATCTTGTTCCCGTGCTGAAGGATCTTGCCGACGCTGACATGCCGCTGCAGCTTCTTATTCACGTACAGCGGGATCTTGCTGACGCTGCCTTGCTGAAGTGGCTTCTTGTTTCTGTGCGGAAGGATTTTGCCGACGCTGACGTGCCGCTGCAGCTTCTTGTTCACGTACAGCGGTATTTTGCCGACGCTGCCTTGCTGATGCGCCTTCTTGTTCCCGTGCAGAAGGATCTTGCCGACGCTGGCTTGCCGCTGCAGCTTCTTGTTCACGTACAGCGGGTTCTTGCCGAGGCTGCCTTGCTGATGTTGCTTCTTGTTCCCGTGCGAAACGATCTTGCCGACGCTGACGTGCCACTGCAGCTTCTTGTTCACGTACAGCGGGATCTTGCTGACGCTCCCTTGCTGATGCAGCTTCTTGTTCCCGTGCAGAAGGATCTTGCCGACGCTGGCGTGCCACTGCAGCTTCTTGTTCACGTACGGCGATATCTTGCCGACGCTGCCTTGCTGATGTGGCTTCTTGTTCCCGTGCGGAAGGATTTTGCTGACGCTGACGTGCCGCTGCAGCTTCTTGTTCACGTAAAGCGGGATCTTGCTGACGCTGCCTTGCTGATGTGGCTTCTTGTTCCCGTGCTGAAGGATCTTGCCGACGCTCACATGCCGCTTCAGCTTCATGTTCACGTACGGCGATATCTTGCCGACGCTGCCTTGCTGATGTGGCTTCTTGTTCCCGTGCGGAAGGATTTTGCCGACGCTGACGTGCCGCTGCAGCTTCTTGTTCACGTAAAGCGGGATCTTGCCGACGCTGCCTTGCTGATGTGGCTTCTTGTTCCCGTGCTGAAGGATCTTGCCGACGCTGATATGCCACTGCAGCTTCTTGTTCACGTACAGCGGGATCTTGCCGAGGCTGCCTTGCTGATGCGCCTTCTTGTTCCCGTGCAGAAGGATCTTGCCGACGCTGGCGTGCTGGTGTGGCTTCTTGTTCTCGTGCTGAAGGATCTTGCCGACGCTGACGTGCCGCTGCAGCATCTTGTTCACGAACAGCGGGATCTTGCCGAGGCTGCCTTGCTGATGTGGCTTTTTGTTCCCGTGCAGAATGATTGTGCCGACCCCGACGTGCCGCTGCAGTTTCTTGTTCCCGTGCGGAATGATGTTGCCGACGCTCACGTGCCGCTGCAGCTTTTTGTTCACGTACGGCGGGATCTCACCGACGCTGCCTTGCTGATGTGGCTTTTTGTTCCCGTGCTGAAGGATCTTGCCGACGCTGACGTGCCACTGCAGCTTCTTGTTCACGTACAGCGGGATCTTGCCGACGCTGCCTTGCTGATGTGGCGTCTTGTTCCCGTGCGGAATGATTGTGCCGACACTGATATGCCGCTGCAGCTTCTTGTTCACGTACAGCCGGATCTTGCCGAGGCTGCCTTGCTGATGCGGCTTCTTGTTCCCGTGCGGAAGGATCTTGCCGACGCTGACGTGCCGCTGCAGCTTCTTGTTCACGTACAGGGGGATCTTGCCGAGGCTGCCTTGGTGATGTGGCTTCTTTTTTCCGTGCGGAATGATTGTGCCGACGCTGACGTGCCGCTTGAGCTTTTTGTTCACGTACAGCGAGATCTTGCCGACGCTGCCTTGCTGACGTGGCTTGTTCCCGTGCTGAAGGATCTTGCCGACGCTGACGTGCCGCTGCAGCTTTTTGTTCACGTACAGCGGGATTTTGCCGGTGCTGCCTGGCTAATGTGGCTTCTTGTTCTCGTGCGAAACGATCTTGCCGACGCTGACCTGCCACTGCAGCTTCTTGTTCACGTACAGCGGGATCTTGCCGAGGCTGCCTTGCTGATGCGCCTTTTGTTCCCGTGCAGAAGGATCTTGCCGACGCTGGCGTGCCGCTGCAGCTTCTTGTTCACGTACAGCGGGTTCTTGCCGACGCTGCCGTGCTGATGTGGCTTCTTGTTCTCGTGCTGAAGGATCTTGCCGACGCTGACGTGCCACTGCAGCTTCTTGTTCACGTACAGCGGGATCTTGCCGAGGCTGCCTTGCTGATGCGCCTTCTTGTTCCCGTGCAGAAGGATCTTGCCGACGCTGACGTGCCGCTGCAGCTTCTTGTTCACGTACAGCGGGATCTTGCCGACGCTGCCTTGCTGATGTGGCGTCTTGTTCCCGTGCGGAATGATTGTGCCGACGCTGATATGCCGCTGCAGCTTCTTGTTCACGTACAGCCGGATCTTGCCGAGGCTGCCTTGCTGATGCGGCTTCTTGTTCCCGTGCGGAAGGATCTTGCCGACGCTGACGTGCCGCTGCAGCTTCTTGTTCACGTACAGGGGGATCTTGCCGATGCTGCTTTGCTGATGTGGCTCCTCGTTCTCGTGCGGAACGATCTTGCCGACGCTGACGCGCCACTACAGCTTCTTCTTCGGGTACGGCGGGATCTTGCCGAGGCTGCCTTGCTGATGTGGCTTCTTGTTTCCGTGCGGAATGATTGTGCCGACGCTGACGTGCCGCTTCAGCTTTTTGTTCACGTACAGCGAGATCTTGCCGACGCTGCCTTGCTGACGTGGCTTGTTGTTCCCGTGCTGAAGGATCTTGCCGACGCTGACGTGCCGCTGCAGCTTTTTGTTCACGTACAGCGGGATTTTGCCGGTGCTGCCTTGCTAATGTGGCTTTTTGTTCTCGTGCGAAACGATCTTGCCGACGCTGACCTGCCACTGCAGCTTCTTGTTCACGTACAGCGGGATCTTGCCGAGGCTGCCTTGCTGATGCGCCTTTTGTTCCCGTGCAGAAGGATCTTGCCGACGCTGGCCTGCTGCTGCAGCTTCTTGTTCACGTACAGCGGGTTCTTGCCGACGCTGCCGTGCTGATGTGGCTTCTTGTTCTCGTGCTGAAGGATCTTGCCGACGCTGACGTGCCACTGCAGCTTCTTGTTCACGTACGGCGATATCTTGCCGACGCTGCCTTGCTGATGTGGCTTCTTGTTCCCGTGCGGAAGGATTTTGCCGACGCTGACGTGCCACTGCAGCTTCTTGTTCACGTAAAGCGGGATCTTGCCGACGCTGCCTTGCTGATGTGGCTTCTTGTTCCCGTGCTGAAGGATCTTGCCGACGCTGATATGCCGCTGCAGCTTCTTGTTCACGTACAGCGGGATCTTGCCGAGGCTGCCTTGCTGATGCGCCTTGTGGTTCCCGTGCAGAAGGATCTTGCCGACGCTGGCGTGCTGATGTGGCTTCTTGTTCTCTTGGTGAAGGATCTTGCCGACGCTGACGTGCCGCTGCAGCATCTTGTTCACGAACAGCGGGATCTTTCCGACACTGCCTTGCTGATGTGCCTTCTTATTCCCGTGCGGAAGGATCTTGCCGACCCCGACGTGCCGCTGCAGTTTCTTGTTCCCGTGCGGAATGATGTTGCCGACGCTCACGTGCCGCTGCAGCTTTTTGTTCACGTACGGCGGGATCTCGCCGACGCTGCCTTGCTGATGTGGCTTCTTGTTCCCGTGCTGAAGGATCTTGCCGACGCTGACGTGCCGCTGCAGCTTCTTGTTCACGTACAGCGGAATCTTGCCGACACTGCCTTGCTGATGTGGCGTCTTGTTCCCGTGCGGAATGATTGTGCCGACGCTGACATGCCGTTGCAGCTTCTTGTTCACGTACAGCCGGATCTTGCCGAGGCTGCCTTGCTGATGCGGCTTCTTGTTCCCGTGCGGAAGGATCTTGCCGACGCTGACGTGCTGCTGCAGCTTCTTGTTCACGTACAGGGGGATCTTGCCGACGCTGCTTTGCTGATGTGGCTCCTTGTTCTCGTGCGGAACGATCTTGCCGACGCTGACGCGCCACTGCAGCTTCTTCTTCGGGTACGGCGGGATCTTGCCGAGGCTGCCTTGCTGATGTGGCTTCTTGCTACCGTGCGGAATGATTGTGCCGACGCCGACGTGCCGCTTCAGCATTTTGTTCACATACAGCGAGATCTTGCCGACGCTGCCTTGCTGACGTGGCTTGTTGTTCCCGTGCTGAAGGATCTTGCCGACGCTGACGTGCCGCTGCAGCTTTTTGTTCACGTACAGCGGGATTTTGCCGGTGCTGCCTTGCTAATGTGGCTTCTTGTTCTCGTGCGAAACGATCTTGTCGACGCTGACCTGCCACTGCAGCTTCTTCTTCAGGTACGGCAGGTTCTTGCCGAGGCTGCCTTGCTGATGTGGCTTCTTGTTCCCGTGCGGAATGATTGTGCCGACGCTGACGTGCCGCTGCAGCTTCTTGTTCGCGTAGAGTAGGATCTTGCTGACGCTGCCTTGCTGATGCAGCTTCTTGTTCCCGTGCTGAAGGATCTTGCCGACGCTGACATGCCGCTGCAGCTTCTTGTTCACGTACAGCCGGACCTTGCCGAGGCTGCCTTGCTCATGCGGCTTCTTGTTCTCGTGCGGAAGGATCTTGCCGACGCTGACGTGCCGCTGCAACTTCTTGTTCACGTACAGCGGGAGTTGCCGACGCTGCCTTGTTGATGTGGCTTCTTGTTCCCGTGCTGAAGGATCTTGCCGAGACTGACGTGTCGCTGCAGCTTCTTGTTCACGACCAGGGGGTACTTGCCGTCGCTGCCTTGCTGATGCGGCTTCTTGTTCCCGTGCGGAAGCATCTTGCCGATGCTGACGTGCCACTGCAGCTTCTTCTTCAGGTACGGCGGGATCTTGCTGACGCTGCCTTGCTGATGTGGCTTCTTGTTCTCGTGCGGAACGATCTTGCCGACGCTTACGTGCGACTGCAGCTTCTTCCTCAGGTACGGCGCGAGTTTGTCGAGGCTGCCTTGCTGATGTGGCTTCTTGTTCCCGTGCGGAATGATTGTGCCGACGCTGACATGCCACTTCAGCTTCTTGTTCACGTACGGCGGGATTTTGCTGACGCTGCCTTGCTGAAGTGGCTTCTTGTTTCTGTGCGGAAGGATTTTGCCGACGCTGACGTGCCGCTGCAGCTTCTTGTTCACGTACAGCGGGATCTTGCCGACGCTGCCTTCCTGATGTGGCATCTTGTTCCCGTGCTGAAGGATCTTGCCGACGCTGACATGCCGCTGCAGCTTCTTATTCACGTACAGCGGGATCTTGCTGATGCTGCCTTGCTGAAGTGGCTTTTTCTTTCTGTGCGGAAGGATTTTGCCGACGCTGACGTGCCGCTGCAGCTTCTTGTTCACGTACAGCGGTATTTTGCCGACGCTGCCTTGCTGATGCGCCTTCTTGTTCCCGTGCAGAAGGATCTTGCCGACGCTGGCTTGCCGCTGCAGCTTCTTGTTCACGTACAGCGGGTTCTTGCCGAGGCTGCCTTGCTGATGTTGCTTCTTGTTCCCGTGCGAAACGATCTTGCCGACGCTGACGTGCCACTGCAGCTTCTTGTTCACGTACAGCGGGATCTTGCTGACGCTCCCTTGCTGATGCAGCTTCTTGTTCCCGTGCAGAAGGATCTTGCCGACGCTGGCGTGCCACTGCAGCTTCTTGTTCACGTACGGCGATATCTTGCCGACGCTGCCTTGCTGATGTGGCTTCTTGTTCCCGTGCGGAAGGATTTTGCTGACGCTGACGTGCCGCTGCAGCTTCTTGTTCACGTAAAGCGGGATCTTGCTGACGCTGCCTTGCTGATGTGGCTTCTTGTTCCCGTGCTGAAGGATCTTGCCGACGCTCACATGCCGCTTCAGCTTCATGTTCACGTACGGCGATATCTTGCCGACGCTGCCTTGCTGATGTGGCTTCTTGTTCCCGTGCGGAAGGATTTTGCCGACGCTGACGTGCCGCTGCAGCTTCTTGTTCACGTAAAGCGGGATCTTGCCGACGCTGCCTTGCTGATGTGGCTTCTTGTTCCCGTGCTGAAGGATCTTGCCGACGCTGATATGCCGCTGCAGCTTCTTTTTCACGTACAGCGGGATCTTGCCGAGGCTGCCTTGCTGATGCGCCTTCTTGTTCCCGTGCAGAAGGATCTTGCCGACGCTGGCGTGCTGGTGTGGCTTCTTGTTCTCGTGCTGAAGGATCTTGCCGACACTGACGTGCCGCTGCAGCATCTTGTTCACGAACAGCGGGATCTTGCCGAGGCTGCCTTGCTGATGTGGCTTTTTGTTCCCGTGCAGAATGATTGTGCCGACCCCGACGTGCCGCTGCAGTTTCTTGTTCCCATGCGGAATGATGTTGCCGACGCTCACGTGCCGCTGCAGCTTTTTGTTCACGTACGGCGGGATCTCACCGACGCTGCCTTGCTGATGTGGCTTTTTGTTCCCGTGCTGAAGGATCTTGCCGACGCTGACGTGCCACTGCAGCTTCTTGTTCACGTACAGCGGGATCTTGCCGACGCTGCCTTGCTGATGTGGCGTCTTGTTCCCGTGCGGAATGATTGTGCCGACACTGATATGCCGCTGCAGCTTCTTGTTCACGTACAGCCGGATCTTGCCGAGGCTGCCTTGCTGATGCGGCTTCTTGTTCCCGTGCGGAAGGATCTTGCCGACGCTGACGTGCCGCTGCAGCTTCTTGTTCACGTACAGGGGGATCTTGCCGAGGCTGCCTTGCTGATGTGGCTTCTTTTTTCCGTGCGGAATGATTGTGCCGACGCTGACGTGCCGCTTGAGCTTTTTGTTCACGTACAGCGAGATCTTGCCGACGCTGCCTTGCTGACGTGGCTTGTTCCCGTGCTGAAGGATCTTGCCGACGCTGACGTGCCGCTGCAGCTTTTTGTTCACGTACAGCGGGATTTTGCCGGTGCTGCCTTGCTAATGTGGCTTCTTGTTCTCGTGCGAAACGATCTTGCCGACGCTGACCTGCCACTGCAGCTTCTTGTTCACGTACAGCGGGATCTTGCCGAGGCTGCCTTGCTGATGCGCCTTTTGTTCCCGTGCAGAAGGATCTTGCCGAAGCTGGCGTGCCGCTGCAGCTTCTTGTTCACGTACAGCGGGTTCTTGCCGACGCTGCCGTGCTGATGTGGCTTCTTGTTCTCGTGCTGAAGGATCTTGCCGACGCTGACGTGCCACTGCAGCTTCTTGTTCACGTACAGCGGGATCTTGCCGAGGCTGCCTTGCTGATGCGCCTTCTTGTTCCCGTGCAGAAGGATCTTGCCGACGCTGACGTGCCGCTGCAGCTTCTTGTTCACGTACAGCGGGATCTTGCCGACGCTGCCTTGCTGATGTGGCGTCTTGTTCCCGTGCGGAATGATTGTGCCGACGCTGATATGCCGCTGCAGCTTCTTGTTCACGTACAGCCGGATCTTGCCGAGGCTGCCTTGCTGATGCGGCTTCTTGTTCCCGTGCGGAAGGATCTTGCCGACGCTGACGTGCCGCTGCAGCTTCTTGTTCACGTACAGGGGGATCTTGCCGATGCTGCTTTGCTGATGTGGCTCCTCGTTCTCGTGCGGAACGATCTTGCCGACGCTGACGCGCCACTACAGCTTCTTCTTCGGGTACGGCGGGATCTTGCCGAGGCTGCCTTGCTGATGTGGCTTCTTGTTTCCGTGCGGAATGATTGTGCCGACGCTGACGTGCCGCTTCAGCTTTTTGTTCACGTACAGCGAGATCTTGCCGACGCTGCCTTGCTGACGTGGCTTGTTGTTCCCGTGCTGAAGGATCTTGCCGACGCTGACGTGCCGCTGCAGCTTTTTGTTCACGTACAGCGGGATTTTGCCGGTGCTGCCTTGCTAATGTGGCTTTTTGTTCTCGTGCGAAACGATCTTGCCGACGCTGACCTGCCACTGCAGCTTCTTGTTCACGTACAGCGGGATCTTGCCGAGGCTGCCTTGCTGATGCGCCTTTTGTTCCCGTGCAGAAGGATCTTGCCGACGCTGGCGTGCCGCTGCAGCTTCTTGTTCACGTACAGCGGGTTCTTGCCGATGCTGCCGTGCTGATGTGGCTTCTTGTTCTCGTGCTGAAGGATCTTGCCGACGCTGACGTGCCACTGCAGCTTCTTGTTCACGTACGGCGATATCTTGCCGACGCTGCCTTGCTGATGTGGCTTCTTGTTCCCGTGCGGAAGGATTTTGCCGACGCTGACGTGCCACTGCAGCTTCTTGTTCACGTAAAGCGGGATCTTGCCGACGCTGCCTTGCTGATGTGGCTTCTTGTTCCCGTGCTGAAGGATCTTGCCGACGCTGATATGCCGCTGCAGCTTCTTGTTCACGTACAGCGGGATCTTGCCGAGGCTGCCTTGCTGATGCGCCTTGTGGTTCCCGTGCAGAAGGATCTTGCCGACGCTGGCGTGCTGATGTGGCTTCTTGTTCTCGTGGTGAAGGATCTTGCCGACGCTGACGTGCCGCTGCAGCATCTTGTTCACGAACAGCGGGATCTTTCCGACACTGCCTTGCTGATGTGCCTTCTTGTTCCCGTGCGGAAGGATCTTGCCGACCCCGACGTGCCGCTGCAGTTTCTTGTTCCCGTGCGGAATGATGTTGCCGACGCTCACGTGCCGCTGCAGCTTTTTGTTCACGTACGGCGGGATCTCGCCGACGCTGCCTTGCTGATGTGGCTTCTTGTTCCCGTGCTGAAGGATCTTGCCGACGCTGACGTGCCGCTGCAGCTTCTTGTTCACGTACAGCGGAATCTTGCCGACACTGCCTTGCTGATGTGGCGTCTTGTTCCCGTGCGGAATGATTGTGCCGACGCTGACATGCCGTTGCAGCTTCTTGTTCACGTACAGCCGGATCTTGCCGAGGCTGCCTTGCTGATGCGGCTTCTTGTTCCCGTGCGGAAGGATCTTGCCGACGCTGACGTGCTGCTGCAGCTTCTTGTTCACGTACAGGGGGATCTTGCCGACGCTGCTTTGCTGATGTGGCTCCTTGTTCTCGTGCGGAACGATCTTGCCGACGCTGACGCGCCACTGCAGCTTCTTCTTCGGGTACGGCGGGATCTTGCCGAGGCTGCCTTGCTGATGTGGCTTCTTGCTACCGTGCGGAATGATTGTGCCGACGCCGACGTGCCGCTTCAGCATTTTGTTCACGTACAGCGAGATCTTGCCGACGCTGCCTTGCTGACGTGGCTTGTTGTTCCCGTGCTGAAGGATCTTGCCGACGCTGACGTGCCGCTGCAGCTTTTTGTTCACGTACAGCGGGATTTTGCCGGTGCTGCCTTGCTAATGTGGCTTCTTGTTCTCGTGCGAACCGATCTTGCCGACGCTGACGTGCCACTGCAGCTTCTTCTTCAGGTACGGCAGGTTCTTGCCGAGGCTGCCTTGCTGATGTGGCTTCTTGTTCCCGTGCGGAATGATTGTGCCGACGCTGACGTGCCGCTGCAGCTTCTTGTTCGCGTACAGCAGGATCTTGCGGACGCTGCCTTACTGATACAGCTTCTTGTTCCCGTGCGGAAGGATCTTGCCGACGCCAACGTGCCACTGCAGCTTTTTGTTCACGTACGGCGGGATCTTGCCGACGCTGCCTTGCTGATGTGGCTTCTTGTTCCCGTGCGGAAGGATTTTGCCGACGCTGACGTGCCGCTGCAGCTTCTTGTTCACGTAAAGCGGGATCTTGCCGACGCTGCCTTGTTTATGTGGCTTCTTGTTCCCGTGCAGAAGGATCTTGCCGAGACTGACGTGTCGCTGCAGCTTCTTGTTCACGTACAGCGGGATCTTCCCGTCGCTGCCTTGCTGATGCGGCTTCTTGTTCCCGTGCGGAAGCATCTTGCCGACGCTGACGTGCCACTGAAGCTTCTTCTTCAGGTACGGCGGGATCTTGCTGACGCTGCCTTGCTGATGTGGCTTCTTGTTCTCATGCGGAACGATCTTGCCGACGCTTACGTGCCACTGCAGCTTCTTCTTCAGGTACGGCGCGATCTTGCCGAGGCTGCCTTGCTGATGTGGCTTCTTGTTCCCGTGCGGAATGATTTTGCCGAGACTGACGTGTCGCTGCAGCTTCTTGTTCACGTACAGTGGGATCTTGCCGACGCTGCCTTGCTGATGCGGCTTCTTGTTCTCGTGCGGAAGGATCTTGCCGACGCTGACGTGCCGCTGCAGCTTTTTGTTTACGTACAGCGGGAGTTGCCGACGCTGCCTTGCTGATGTGGCTTCTTGTTCCCGTGCTGAACGATCTTGTCGACGCTGACCTGCCACTGCAGCTTCTTCTTCAGGTACGGCAGGTTCTTGCCGAGGCTGCCTTGCTGATGTGGCTTCTTGTTCCCGTGCGGAATGATTGTGCCGACGCTGACGTGCCGCTGCAGCTTCTTGTTCGCGTACAGTAGGATCTTGCTGACGCTGCCTTGCTGATGCGCCTTCTTGTTCCCGTGCAGAAGGATCTTGCCGATGCTGGCTTGCCGCTGCAGCTTCTTGTTCACGTACAGCGGGTTCTTGCCGAGGCTGCCTTGCTGATGTTGCTTCTTGTTCCCGTGCGAAACGATCTTGCCGACGCTGACGTGCCACTGCAGCTTCTTGTTCACGTAAAGCGGGATCTTGCTGACGCTGCCTTGCTGATGTGGCTTCTTGTTCCCGTGCTGAAGGATCTTGCCGACGCTCACATGCCGCTTCAGCTTCATGTTCACGTACGGCGATATCTTGCCGACGCTGCCTTGCTGATGCGCCTTGTGGTTCCCGTGCAGAAGGATCTTGCCGACGCTGGCGTGCTGATGTGGCTTCTTGTTCTCGTGCTGAAGGATCTTGCCGACGCTGACGTGCCGCTGCAGCATCTTGTTCACGAACAGCGGGATCTTTCCGACACTGCCTTGCTGATGTGCCTTCTTGTTCCCGTGCGGAAGGATCTTGCCGACCCCGACGTGCCGCTGCAGTTTCTTGTTCCCGTGCGGAATGATTGTGCCGAGGCTGACATGCCGCTGCAGCTTCTTGTTCACGTACAGCCGGATCTTGCCGAGGCTGCCTTGCTGATGCGGCTTCTTGTTCCCGTGCGGAAGGATCTTGCCGACGCTGACGTGCTGCTGCAGCTTCTTGTTCACGTACCGGGGGATCTTGCCGACGCTGCTTTGCTGATGTGGCTCCTTGTTCTCGTGCGGAACGACCTTGCCGACGCTGACGCGCCACTGCAGCTTCTTCTTCGGGTACGGCGGGATCTTGCCGAGGCTGCCTTGCTGATGTGGCTTCTTGCTCCCGTGCGGAATGATTGTGCCGTAGCTGACGTGCCGCTTCAGCTTTTTGTTCACGTACAGCGAGATCTTGCCGACGCTGCCTTGCTGACGTGGCTTGTTGTTCCCGTGCTGAAGGATCTTGCCGACGCTGACGTGCCGCTGCAGCTTTTTGTTCACGTACAGCGGGATTTTGCCGGTGCTGCCTTGCTAATGTGGCTTCTTGTTCTCGTGCGAAACGATCTTGCCGACGCTGACCTGCCACTGCAGCTTCTTGTTCACGTACGGCGGGATCTTTCCGACGCTGCCTTGCTGATGCACCATGTTCCCGTGCGGAAGGATCTTGCCGACGCTGCCTTGCTGATGTGGCTTCTTGTTCTCGTGCGGAACGATCTTGTCAACGCTGACGTGCCACTGCAGCTTCTTCTTCAGGTACGGCGGGTTCTTGCCGACGCTTCCTTGCTGATGTGGCTTCTTGTTCCCGTGCGGAGTGATTGTGCCGACGCTGACGTGCCGCTGCAGCTTCTTGTTCGCGTACAGCAGGATCTTGCGGACGCTGCCTTACTGATACAGCTTCTTGTTCCCGTGCGGAAGGATCTTGCCGACGCCAACGTGCCACTGCAGCTTTTTGTTCACGTACGGCGGGATCTTGCCGACGCTGCCTTGCTGATGTGGCTTCTTGTTCCCGTGCGGAAGGATTTTGCCGACGCTGACGTGCCGCTGCAGCTTCTTGTTCACGTAAAGCGGGATCTTGCCGACGCTGCCTTGTTTATGTGGCTTCTTGTTCCCGTGCGGAATGATTGTGCCGAGACTGACGTGTCGCTGCAGCTTCTTGTTCACGTACAGTGGGATCTTGCCGACGCTGCCTTGCTGATGCGGCTTCTTGTTCTCGTGCGGAAGGATCTTGCCGACGCTGACGTGCCGCTGCAGCTTCTTGTTTACGTACAGCGGGAGTTGCCGACGCTGCCTTGCTGATGTGGCTTCTTGTTCCCGTGCTGAACGATCTTGTCGACGCTGACCTGCCACTGCAGCTTCTTCTTCAGGTACGGCAGGTTCTTGCCGAGGCTGCCTTGCTGATGTGGCTTCTTGTTCCCGTGCGGAATGATTGTGCCGACGCTGACGTGCCGCGTCAGCTTCTTGTTCGCGTAGAGTAGGATCTTGCTGACGCTGCCTTGCTGATGCAGCTTCTTGTTCCCGTGCTGAAGGATCTTGCCGACGCTGACATGCCGCTGCAGCTTCTTGTTCACGTACAGCCGGACCTTGCCGAGGCTGCCTTACTCATGCGGCTTCTTGTTCTCGTGCGGAAGGATTTTGCCGACGCTGACGTGCCGCTGCAGCTTCTTTTTCACGTAAAGCGGGATCTTGCCGACGCTGCCTTGTTTATGTGGCTTCTTGTTCCCGTGCGGAATGATTGTGCCGAGACTGACGTGTCGCTGCAGCTTCTTGTTCACGTACAGCGGGCTCTTGCCGTCGCTGCCTTGCTGATGCGGCTTCTTGTTCCCGTGCGGAAGCATCTTGCCGATGCTGACGTGCCACTGCAGCTTCTTCTTCAGGTACGGCGGGATCTTGCTGACGCTGCCTTGCTGATGTGGCTTCTTGTTCTCGTGCGGAACGATCTTGCCGACGCTTACGTGCCACTGCAGCTTCTTCCTCAGGTACGGCGCGATCTTGCCGAGGCTGCCTTGCTGATGTGGCTTCTTGTTCCCGTGCGGAATGATTGTGCCGAGACTGACGTGTCGCTGCAGCTTCTTGTTCACGTACAGTGGGATCTTGCCGACGCTGCCTTGCTGATGCGGCTTCTTGTTCTCGTGCGGAAGGATCTTGCCAACGCTGACGTGCCGCTGCAGCTTCTTGTTTACGTACAGCGGGAGTTGCCGACGCTGCCTTGCTGATGTGGCTTCTTGTTCCCGTGCTGAACGATCTTGTCGACGCTGACCTGCCACTGCAGCTTCTTCTTCAGGTACGGCAGGTTCTTGCCGAGGCTGCCTTGGTGATGTTGCTTCTTGTTCCCGTGCGAAACGATCTTGCCGACGCTGACGTGCCACTGCAGCTTCTTGTTCACGTACAGCGGGATCTTGCTGACGCTCCCTTGCTGATGCAGCTTCTTGTTCCCGTGCAGAAGGATCTTGCCGACGCTGGCGTGCCACTGCAGCTTCTTGTTCACGTACGGCGATATCTTGCCGACGCTGCCTTGCTGATGTGGCTTCTTGTTCCCGTGCGGAAGGATTTTACCGACGCTGACGTGCCGCTGCAGCTTCTTGTTCACGTAAAGCGGGATCTTGCTGACGCTGCCTTGCTGATGTGGCTTCTTGTTCCCGTGCTGAAAGATCTTGCCGACGCTCACAAGCCGCTTCAGCTTCATGTTCACGTACGGCGATATCTTGCCGACGCTGCCTTGCTGATGTGGCTTCTTGTTCCCGTGCGGAAGGATTTTGCCGACGCTGACGTGCCGCTGCAGTTTCTTGTTCCCGTGCGGAATGATGTTGCCGACGCTCACGTGCCGCTGCAGCTTTTTATTCACCTACGGCGGGATCTCGCCGACGCTGCCTTGCTGATGTGGCTTCTTGTTCCCGTGCTGAAGGATCTTGCCGACGCTGACGTGCCGCTGCAGCTTCTTCTTCACGTACAGCGGGATCTTGCCGACGCTGCCTTGCTGATGTGGCGTCTTGTTCCCGTGCGGAATGATTGTGCCGACGCTGATATGCCGCTGCAGCTTCTTGTTCACGTACAGCCGGATCTTGCCGAGGCTGCCTTGCTGATGCGGCTTCTTGTTCCCGTGCGGAAGGATCTTGCCGACGCTGACGTGCCGCTGCAGCTTCTTGTTCACGTACAGGGGGATCTTGCCGACGCTGCTTTGCTGATGTGGCTTCTTGTTCCCGTGCTGAAGGATCTTGCCGACGCTCACATGCCGCTTCAGCTTCATGTTCACGTACGGCGATATCTTGCCGACGCTGCCTTGCTGATGTGGCTTCTTGTTCCCGTGCGGAAGGATTTTGCCGACGCTGACGTGCCGCTGCAGCTTCTTGTTCACGTAAAGCGGGATCTTGCCGACGCTGCCTTGCTGATGTCGCTTCTTGTTCCCGTGCTGAAGGATCTTGCCGACGCTGATATGCCGCTGCAGCTTCTTGTTCAAGTACAGTGGGATCTTGCCGAGGCTGCCTTGCTGATGCGCCTTCTTGTTCCCGTGCAGAAGGATCTTGCCGACGCTGGCGTGCTGATGTGGCTTCTTGTTCTCGTGCTGAAGGATCTTGCCAACGCTGACGTGCCGCTGCAGCATCTTGTTCACGAACAGCGGGATCTTGCCGAGGCTGCCTTGCTGATGTGGCTTTTTGTTCCCGTGCGGAATGATTGTGCCGACCCCGACGTGCCGCTGCAGTTTCTTGTTCCCGTGCGGAATGATGTTGCCGACGCTCACGTGCCGCTGCAGCTTTTTGTTCACGTACGGCGGGATCTCGCCGACGCTGCCTTGCTGATGTGGCTTCTTGTTCCCGTGCTGAAGGATCTTGCCGACGCTGACGTGCCGCTGCAGCTTCTTGTTCACGTACAGCGGGATCTTGCCGACGCTGCCTTGCTGACGTGGCGTCTTGTTCCCGTGCGGAATGATTGTGCCGACGCTGATATGCCGCTGCAGCTTCTTGTTCACGTACAGCCGGATCTTGCCGAGGCTGCCTTGCTGATGCGGCTTCTTGTTCCCGTGCGGAAGGATCTTGCCGACGCTGACGTGCCGCTGCAGCTTATTGTTCACGTACAGGGGGATCTTGCCGACGCTGCTTTGCTGATGTGGCTCCTTGTTCTCGTGCGGAACGATCTTGCCGACGCTGACGCGCCACTGCAGCTTCTTCTTCGGGTACGGTGGGATCTTGCCGAGGCTGCCTTGCTGATGTGGCTTCTTGTTTCCGTGCGGAATGATTGTGCCGACGCTGACGTGCCGCTTCAGCTTTTTGTTCACGTACAGCGAGATCTTGCCGACGCTGCCTTGCTGACGTGGCTTGTTGTTCCCGTGCTGAAGGATCTTGCCGACGCTGACGTGCCGCTGCAGCTTTTTCACGTACAGCGGGATTTTGCCGGTGCTGCCTTGCTAATGTGGCTTCTTGTTCTCATGCGAAACGATCTTGCCGACGCTGACCTGCCACTGCAGCTTCTTGTTCACGTACAGCGGGATCTTGCCGAGGCTGCCTTGCTGATGCGCCTTTTGTTCCCGTGCAGAAGGATCTTGCCGACGCTGGCGTGCCGCTGCAGCTTCTTGTTCACGTACAGCGGGTTCTTGCCGACGCTGCCGTGCTGATGTGGCTTCTTGTTCTCGTGCTGAAGGATCTTGCCGACGCTGACGTGCCACCGCAGCTTCTTGTTCACGTACAGCCGGATCTTGCCGAGGCTGCCTTGCTGATGCGGCTTCTTGTTCCCGTGCGGAAGGATCTTGCTGACGCTGACGTGCCGCTGCAGCTTCTTGTTCACGTACAGGGGGATCTTGCCGACGCTGCTTTGCTGATGTGGCTCCTTGTTCTCGTGCGGAACGATCTTGCCGACGCTGACGCGCCATTGCAGCTTCTTCTTCGGGTACGGCGGGATCTTGCCGAGGCTGCCTTGCTGATGTGGCTTCTTGTTTCCGTGCGGAATGATTGTGCTGACGCTGACGTGCCGCTTCAGCTTTTTGTTCACGTACAGCGAGATCTTGCCGACGCTGCCTTGCTGACGTGGCTTGTTGTTCCCGTGCTGAAGGATCTTGCCGACGCTGACGTGCCGCTGCAGCTTTTTGTTCACGTACAGCGGGATTTTGCCGGTGCTGCCTTGCTAATGTGGCTTCTTGTTCTCGTGCGAAACGATCTTGCCGACGCTGACCTGCCACTGCAGCTTCTTGTTCACGTACAGCGGGATCTTGCCGAGGCTGCCTTGCTGATGCGCCTTTTGTTCCCGTGCAGAAGGATCTTGCCGACGCTGGCGTGCCGCTGCAGCTTCTTGTTCACGTACAGCGGGTTCTTGCCGACGCTACCTTGCTGATGTTGCTTCTTGTTCCCGTGCTGAAGGATCTTGCCGACGCTGACGTGCCGTTGCAGCTTCTTGTTCACGTACGGCGGGATCTTTCCGACGCGGCCTTGCTGATGCACCTTGTTCCCGTGCGGAAGGATCTTGCCGACGCTGCCTTGCTGATGTGGCTTCTTGTTCTCGTGCGGAACGATCTTGTCAACGCTGACGTGCCACTGCAGCTTCTTCTTCAGGTACGGCGGGTTCTTGCCGACGCTTCCTTGCTGATGTGGCTTCTTGTTCTTGTGCGGAGTGATTGTGCCGACGCTGACGTGCCGCTGCAGCTTCTTGTTCACGTAAAGCGGGATCTTGCCGACGCTGACATGCCGCTGCAGCTTCTTGTTCACGTACAGCGGGATCTTGCCAAGGCTGCCTTGCTGATGCGCCTTCTTGTTCCCGTGCGGAAGGATCTTGCCGACGCTGACGTGCCACTGCAGCTTCTTCTTCAGGTACGGCGGGTTCTTGCCGACGCTTCCTTGCTGATGTGGCTTCTTGTTCCTGTGCGGAGTGATTGTGCCGACGCTGACGTGCCGCTGCAGCTTCTTGTTCGCCTACAGCAGGATCTTGCGGACGCTGCCTTACTGATACAGCTTCTTGTTCCCATGCGGAAGGATCTTGCTGACGCCAACGTGCCACTGCAGCTTTTTGTTCACGTACGGCGGGATCTTGCCGACGCTGCCTTGATGATGTGGCTTCTTGTTCCCGTGCGGAAGGATTTTGCCGACGCTGACGTGCCGCTGCAGCTTCTTGTTCACGTAAAGCGGGATCTTGCCTACGCTGCCTTGTTTATGTGGCTTCTTGTTCCCGTGCTGAAGGATCTTGCCGAGACTGACGTGTCGCTGCAGCTTCTTGTTCACGTACAGCGGGATCTTGCCGTCGCTGCCTTGCTGATGTGGCTTCTTGTTCCCGTGCGGAATGATTGTGCCGACGCTGACGTGCCGCTGCAGCTTCTTGTTCGCGTACAGTAGGATCTTGCTGACGCAGCCTTGCTGATGCAGCTTCTTGTTCCCGTGCTGAAGGATCTTGCCGACGCTGACATGCCGCTGCAGCTTCTTGTTCACGTACAGCCGGACCTTGCCGAGGCTGCCTTGCTCATGCGGCTTCTTGTTCTCGTGCGGAAGGATCTTGCCGACGCTAACGTGCCGCTGCAACTTCTTGTTCACGTACAGCGGGAGTTGTCGACGCTGCCTTGTTGATGTGGCTTCTTGTTCCCGTGCTGAAGGATCTTGCCGAGACTGACGTGTCGCTGCAGCTTCTTGTTCACGTACAGCGGGATCTTGCCGTCGCTGCCTTGCTGATGCGGCTTCTTCCCGTGCGGAAGCATCTTGCCGACGCTGACGTGCCACTGCAGCTTCTTCTTCAGGTACGGCGGGATCTTGCTGACGCTGCCTTGCTGATGTGGCTTCTTGTTCTCGTGCGGAACGATCTTGCCGACGCTTACGTGCCACTGCAGCTTCTTCCTCAGGTACGGCGCGATCTTGCCGAGGCTGCCTTGCTGATGTGGCTTCTTGTTCCCGTGCGGAATGATTGTGCCGACGCTGACATGCCACTGCAGCTTCTTGTTCACGTACGGCGGGATTTTGCTGACACTGCCTTGCTGAAGTGGCTTCTTGTTTCTGTGCGGAAGGATTTTGCCGACGCTGACGTGCCGCTGCAGCTCCTTGTTCACGTACAGCGGGATCTTGCCGACGCTGCCTTCCTGATGTGGCTTCTTGTTCCCGTGCTGAAGGATCTTGCCGACGCTGACATGCCGCTGCAGCTTCTTATTCACGTACAGCGGGATCTTGCTGACGCTGCCTTGCTGAAGTGGCTTCTTGTTTCTGTGCGGAAGGATTTTGCCGACGCTGACGTGCCGCTGCAGCTTCTTGTTCACGTACAGCGGGATCTTGCCGACGCTGCCTTCCTGATGTGGCTTCTTGTTCCCGTGCTGAAGGATCTTGCCGACGCTGACATGCCGCTGCAGCTTCTTATTCACGTACAGCGGGATCTTGCCGAGGCAGCCTTGCTGATGTTTCTTCTTGTTCCCGTGCGAAACGATCTTGCCGACGCTGACGTGCCACTGCAGCTTCTTGTTCACGTACAGCGGGATCTTGCTGACGCTCCCTTGCTGATGCAGCTTCTTGTTCCCGTGCAGAAGCATCTTGCCGACGCTGGCGTGCCACTGCAGCTTCTTGTTCACGTACGGCGATATCTTGCCGACGCTGCCTTGCTGATGTGGCTTCTTGTTCCCGTGCGGAAGGATTTTGCCGACGCTGACGTGCCGCTGCAGCTTCTTGTTCACGTAAAGCGGGATCTTGCCGACGCTGCCTTGTTTATGTGGCTTCTTGTTCCCGTGCGGAATGATTGTGCCGAGACTGACGTGTCGCTGCAGCTTCTTGTTCACGTACAGTGGGATCTTGCCGACGCTGCCTTGCTGATGCGGCTTCTTGTTCTCGTGCGGAAGGATCTTGCCGACGCTGACGTGCCGCTGCAGCTTCTTGTTTACGTACAGCGGGAGTTGCCGACGCTGCCTTGCTGATGTGGCTTCTTGTTCCCGTGCTGAACGATCTTGTCGACGCTGACCTGCCACTGCAGCTTCTTCTTCAGGTACGGCAGGTTCTTGCCGAGGCTGCCTTGCTGATGTGGCTTCTTGTTCCCGTGCGGAATGATTGTGCCGACGCTGACGTGCCGCGTCAGCTTCTTGTTCGCGTAGAGTAGGATCTTGCTGACGCTGCCTTGCTGATGCAGCTTCTTGTTCCCGTGCTGAAGGATCTTGCCGACGCTGACATGCCGCTGCAGCTTCTTGTTCACGTATAGCCGGACCTTGCCGAGGCTGCCTTACTCATGCGGCTTCTTGTTCTCGTGCGGAAGGATTTTGCCGACGCTGACGTGCCGCTGCAGCTTCTTGTTCACGTAAAGCGGGATCTTGCCGACGCTGCCTTGTTTATGTGGCTTCTTGTTCCCGTGCGGAATGATTGCGCCGAGACTGACGTGTCGCTGCAGCTTCTTGTTCACGTACAGCGGGATCTTGCCGTCGCTGCCTTGCTGATGCGGCTTCTTGTTCCCGTGCGGAAGCATCTTGCCGATGCTGACGTGCCACTGCAGCTTCTTCTTCAGGTACGGCGGGATCTTGCTGACGCTGCCTTGCTGATGTGGCTTCTTGTTCTCGTGCGGAACGATCTTGCCGACGCTTACGTGCCACTGCAGCTTCTTCCTCAGGTACGGCGCGATCTTGCCGAGGCTGCCTTGCTGATGTGGCTTCTTGTTCCCGTGCGGAATGATTGTGCCGAGACTGACGTGTCGCTGCAGCTTCTTGTTCACGTACAGTGGGATCTTGCCGACGCTGCCTTGCTGATGCGGCTTCTTGTTCTCGTGCGGAAGGATCTTGCCGACGCTGACGTGCCGCTGCAGCTTCTTGTTTACGTACAGCGGGAGTTGCCGACGCTGCCTTGCTGATGTGGCTTCTTGTTCCCGTGCTGAACGATCTTGTCGACGCTGACCTGCCACTGCAGCTTCTTCTTCAGGTACGGCAGGTTCTTGCCGAGGCTGCCTTGGTGATGTTGCTTCTTGTTCCCGTGCGAAACGATCTTGCCGACGCTGACGTGCCACTGCAGCTTCTTGTTCACGTACAGCGGGATCTTGCTGACGCTCCCTTGCTGATGCAGCTTCTTGTTCCCGTGCAGAAGGATCTTGCCGACGCTGGCGTGCCACTGCAGCTTCTTGTTCACGTACGGCGATATCTTGCCGACGCTGCCTTGCTGATGTGGCTTCTTGTTCCCGTGCGGAAGGATTTTACCGACGCTGACGTGCCGCTGCAGCTTCTTGTTCACGTAAAGCGGGATCTTGCTGACGCTGCCTTGCTGATGTGGCTTCTTGTTCCCGTGCTGAAAGATCTTGCCGACGCTCACATGCCGCTTCAGCTTCATGTTCACGTACGGCGATATCTTGCCGACGCTGCCTTGCTGATGTGGCTTCTTGTTCCCGTGCGGAAGGATTTTGCCGACGCTGACGTGCCGCTGCAGCTTCTTGTTCACGTAAAGCGGGATCTTGCCGGCGCTGCCTTGCTGATGTGGCTTCTTGTTCCCGTGCTGAAGGATCTTGCCGACGCTGATATGCCGCTGCAGCTTCTTGTTCACGTACAGCGGGATGTTGCCGAGGCTGCCTTGCTGATGCGCCTTCTTGTTCCCGTGCAGAAGGATCTTGCCGACGCTGGCGTGCTGATGTGGCTTCTTGTTCTCGTGCTGAAGGATCTTGCCGACGCTGACGTGCCGCTGCAGCATCTTGTTCACGAACAGCGGGAACTTGCCGAGGCTGCCTTGCTGATGTGGCTTTTTGTTCCCGTGCGGAATGATTGTGCCGACCCCGACGTGCCGCTGCAGTTTCTTGTTCCCGTGCGGAATAATGTTGCCGACGCTCACGTGCCGCTGCAGCTTTTTATTCACCTACGGCGGGATCTCGCCGACGCTGCCTTGCAGATGTGGCTTCTTGTTCCCGTGCTGAAGGATCTTGCCGACGCTGACGTGCCGCTGCAGCTTCTTCTTCACGTACAGCGGGATCTTGCCGACGCTGCCTTGCTGATGTGGCGTCTTGTTCCCGTGCGGAATGATTGTGCCGACGCTGATATGCCGCTGCAGCTTCTTGTTCACGTACAGCCGGATCTTGCCGAGGCTGCCTTGCTGATGCGGCTTCTTGTTCCCGTGCGGAAGGATCTTGCCGACGCTGACGTGCCGCTGCAGCTTCTTGTTCACGTACAGGGGGATCTTGCCGACGCTGCTTTGCTGATGTGGCTTCTTGTTCCCGTGCTGAAGGATCTTGCCGACGCTCACATGCCGCTTCAGCTTCATGTTCACGTACGGCGATATCTTGCCGACGCTGCCTTGCTGATGTGGCTTCTTGTTCCCGTGCAGAAGGATTTTGCCGATGCTGACGTGCCGCTGCAGCTTCTTGTTCACGTAAAGCGGGATCTTGCCGACGCTGCCTTGCTGATGTCGCTTCTTGTTCCCGTGCTGAAGGATCTTGCCGACGCTGATATGCCGCTGCAGCTTCTTGTTCAAGTACAGTGGGATCTTGCCGAGGCTGCCTTGCTGATGCGCCTTCTTGTTCCCGTGCAGAAGGATCTTGCCGACGCTGGCGTGCTGATGTGGCTTCTTGTTCTCGTGCTGAAGGATCTTGCCGACGCTGACGTGCCGCTGCAGCATCTTGTTCACGAACAGCGGGATCTTGCCGAGGCTGCCTTGCTGATGTGGCTTTTTGTTCCCGTGCGGAATGATTGTGCCGACCCCGACGTGCCGCTGAAGTTTCTTGTTCCCGTGCGGAATGATGTTGCCGACGCTCACGTGCCGCTGCAGGTTTTTGTTCACGTACGGCGGGATCTCGCCGACGCTGCCTTGCTGATGTGGCTTCTTGTTCCCGTGCTGAAGGATCTTGCCGACGCTGACGTGCCGCTGCAGCTTCTTGTTCACGTACAGCGGGATCTTGCCGACGCTGCCTTGCTGACGTGGCGTCTTGTTCCCGTGCGGAATGATTGTGCCGACGCTGATATGCCGCTGCAGCTTCTTGTTCACGTACAGCCGGATCTTGCCGAGGCTGCCTTGCTGATGCGGCTTCTTGTTCCCGTGCGGAAGGATCTTGCCGACGCTGACGTGCCGCTGCAGCTTCTTGTTCACGTACAGGGGGATCTTGCCGACGCTGCTTTGCTGATGTGGCTCCTTGTTCTCGTGCGGAACGATCTTGCCGACGCTGACGCGCCACTGCAGCTTCTTCTTCGGCTACGGTGGGATCTTGCCGAGGCTGCCTTGCTGATGTGGCTTCTTGTTTCCGTGCGGAATGATTGTGCCGACGCTGACGTGCCGCTTCAGCTTTTTGTTCACGTACAGCGAGATCTTGCCGACGCTGCCTTGCTGACGTGGCTTGTTGTTCCCGTGCTGAAGGATCTTGCCGACGCTGACGTGCCGCTGCAGCTTTTTCACGTACAGCGGGATTTTGCCGGTGCTGCCTTGCTAATGTGGCTTCTTGTTCTCGTGCGAAACGATCTTGCCGACGCTGACCTGCCACTGCAGCTTCTTGTTCACGTACAGCGGGATCTTGCCGAGGCTGCCTTGCTGATGCGCCTTTTGTTCCCGTGCAGAAGGATCTTGCCGACGCTGGCGTGCCGCTGCAGCTTCTTGTTCACGTACAGCGGGTTCTTGCCGACGCTGCCGTGCTGATGTGGCTTCTTGTTCTCGTGCTGAAGGATCTTGCCGACGCTGACGTGCCACCGCAGCTTCTTGTTCACGTACAGCCGGATCTTGCCGAGGCTGCCTTGCTGATGCGGCTTCTTGTTCCCGTGCGGAAGGATCTTGCTGACGCTGACGTGCCGCTGCAGCTTCTTGTTCACGTACAGGGGGATCTTGCCGACGCTGCTTTGCTGATGTGGCTCCTTGTTCTGGTGCGGAACGATCTTGCCGACGCTGACGCGCCATTGCAGCTTCTTCTTCGGGTACGGCGGGATCTTGCCGAGGCTGCCTTGCTGATGTGGCTTCTTGTTTCCGTGCGGAATGATTGTGCTGACGCTGACGTGCCACTGCAGCTTCTTGTTCACGTACAGCGGGATCTTGCCGAGGCTGCCTTGCTGATGCGCCTTTTGTTCCCGTGCAGAAGGATCTTGCCGACGCTGGCGTGCCGCTGCAGCTTCTTGTTCACGTACAGCGGGTTCTTGCCGACGCTACCTTGCTGATGTTGCTTCTTGTTCCCGTGCTGAAGGATCTTGCCGACGCTGACGTGCCGTTGCAGCTTCTTGTTCACGTACGGCGGGATCTTTCCGACGCGGCCTTGCTGATGCACCTTGTTCCCGTGCGGAAGGATCTTGCCGACGCTGCCTTGCTGATGTGGCTTCTTGTTCTCGTGCGGAACGATCTTGTCAACGCTGACGTGCAACTGCAGCTTCTTCTTCAGGTACGGCGGGTTCTTGCCGACGCTTCCTTGCTGATGTGGCTTCTTGTTCCTGTGCGGAGTGATTGTGCCGACGCTGACGTGCCGCTGCAGCTTCTTGTTCACGTAAAGCGGGATCTTGCCGACGCTGACATGCCGCTGCAGCTTCTTGTTCACGTACAGCGGGATCTTGCCAAGGCTGCCTTGCTGATGCGCCTTCTTGTTCCCGTGCGGAGGGATCTTGCCGACGCTGACGTGCCACTGCAGCTTCTCGTTCACGTACAGCGGGTTCTTGCCGACGCTACCTTGCTGATGTTGCTTCTTGTTCCCGTGCTGAAGGATCTTGCCGACGCTGACGTGCCGTTGCAGCTTCTTGTTCACGTACGGCGGGATCTTTCCCACGCTGCCTTGCTGATGCACCTTGTTCCCGTGCGGAAGGATCTTGCCGACGCTGCCTTGCTGATGTGGCTTCTTGTTCTCGTGCGGAACGATCTTGTCAACGCTGACGCGCCACTGCAGCTTCTTCTTCAGGTACGGCGGGTTCTTGCCGACGCTTCCTTGCTGATGTGGCTTCTTGTTCCTGTGCGGAGTGATTGTGCCGACGCTGACGTGCCGCTGCAGCTTCTTGTTCGCCTACAGCAGGATCTTGCGGACGCTGCCTTACTGATACAGCTTCTTGTTCCCATGCGGAAGGATCTTGCTGACGCCAACGTGCCACTGCAGCTTTTTGTTCACGTACGGCGGGATCTTGCCGACGCTGCCTTGATGATGTGGCTTCTTGTTCCCGTGCGGAAGGATTTTGCCGACGCTGACGTGCCGCTGCAGCTTCTTGTTCACGTAAAGCGGGATCTTGCCGACGCTGCCTTGTTTATGTGGCTTCTTGTTCCCGTGCTGAAGGATCTTGCCGAGACTGACGTGTCGCTGCAGCTTCTTGTTCACGTACAGCGGGATCTTGCCGTCGCTGCCTTGCTGATGTGGCTTCTTGTTCCCGTGCGGAATGATTGTGCCGACGCTGACGTGCCGCTGCAGCTTCTTGTTCGCGTACAGTAGGATCTTGCTGACGCTGCCTTGCTGATGCAGCTTCTTGTTCCCGTGCTGAAGGATCTTGCCGACGCTGACATGCCGCTGCAGCTTCTTGTTCACGTACAGCCGGACCTTGCCGAGGCTGCCTTGCTCATGCGGCTTCTTGTTCTCGTGCGGAAGGATCTTGCCGACGCTAACGTGCCGCTGCAACTTCTTGTTCACGTACAGCGGGAGTTGCCGACGCTGCCTTGTTGATGTGGCTTCTTGTTCCCGTGCTGAAGGATCTTGCCGAGACTGACGTGTCGCTGCAGCTTCTTGTTCACGTACAGCGGGATCTTGCCGTCGCTGCCTTGCTGATGCGGCTTCTTCCCGTGCGGAAGCATCTTGCCGACGCTGACGTGCCACTGCAGCTTCTTCTTCAGGTACGGCGGGATCTTGCTGACGCTGCCTTGCTGATGTGGCTTCTTGTTCTCGTGCGGAACGATCTTGCCGACGCTTACGTGCCACTGCAGCTTCTTCCTCAGGTACGGCGCGATCTTGCCGAGGCTGCCTTGCTGATGTGGCTTCTTGTTCCCGTGCGGAATGATTGTGCCGACGCTGACATGCCACTGCAGCTTCTTGTTCACGTACGGCGGGATTTTGCTGACACTGCCTTGCTGAAGTGGCTTCTTGTTTCTGTGCGGAAGGATTTTGCCGACGCTGACGTGCCGCTGCAGCTCCTTGTTCACGTACAGCGGGATCTTGCCGACGCTGCCTTCCTGATGTGGCTTCTTGTTCCCGTGCTGAAGGATCTTGCCGACGCTGACATGCCGCTGCAGCTTCTTATTCACGTACAGCGGGATCTTGCTGACGCTGCCTTGCTGAAGTGGATTCTTGTTTCTGTGCGGAAGGATTTTGCCGACGCTGACGTGCCGCTGCAGCTTCTTGTTCACGTACAGCGGGATCTTGCCGACGCTGCCTTCCTGATGTGGCTTCTTGTTCCCGTGCTGAAGGATCTTGCCGACGCTGACATGCCGCTGCAGCTTCTTATTCACGTACAGCGGGATCTTGCCGAGGCTGCCTTGCTGATGTTTCTTCTTGTTCCCGTGCGAAACGATCTTGCCGACGCTGACGTGCCACTGCAGCTTCTTGTTCACGTACAGCGGGATCTTGCTGACGCTCCCTTGCTGATGCAGCTTCTTGTTCCCGTGCAGAAGCATCTTGCCGACGCTGGCGTGCCACTGCAGCTTCTTGTTCACGTACGGCGATATCTTGCCGACGCTGCCTTGCTGATGTGGCTTCTTGTTCCCGTGCGGAAGGATTTTGCCGACGCTGACGTGCCGCTGCAGCTTCTTGTTCACGTAAAGCGGGATCTTGCCGATGCTGCCTTGCTGATGTGGCTTCTTGTTCCCGTGCTGAAGGATCTTGCCGACGCTCACATGCCGCTGCAGCTTCTTGTTCACGTACAGCGGGATCTTGCCAAGGCTGCCTTGCTGATGCGCCTTCTTGTTCCCGTGCGGAAGGATCTTGCCGACGCTGACGTGCCACTGCAGCTTCTCGTTCACGTACAGCGGGTTCTTGCCGACGCTACCTTGCTGATGTTGCTTCTTGTTCCCGTGCTGAAGGATCTTGCCGACGCTGACGTGCCGTTGCAGCTTCTTGTTCACGTACGGCGGGATCTTTCCGACGCTGCCTTGCTGATGCACCTTGTTCCCGTGCGGAAGGATCTTGCCGACGCTGCCTTGCTGATGTGGCTTCTTGTTCTCGTGCGGAACGATCTTGTCAACGCTGACGTGCCACTGCAGCTTCTTCTTCAGGTACGGCGGGTTCTTGCCGACGCTTCCTTGCTGATGTGGCTTCTCTTTCCTGTGCGGAGTGATTGTGCCGACGCTGACGTGCCGCTGCAGCTTCTTGTTCGCCTACAGCAGGATCTTGCGGACGCTGCCTTACTGATACAGCTTCTTGTTCCCATGCGGAAGGATCTTGCTGACGCCAACGTGCCACTGCAGCTTTTTGTTCACGTACGGCGGGATCTTGCCGACGCTGCCTTGATGATGTGGCTTCTTGTTCCCGTGCGGAAGGATTTTGCCGACGCTGACGTGCCGCTGCAGCTTCTTGTTCACGTAAAGCGGGATCTTGCCGACGCTGCCTTGTTTATGTGGCTTCTTGTTCCCGTGCTGAAGGATCTTGCCGAGACTGACGTGTCGCTGCAGCTTCTTGTTCACGTACAGCGGGATCTTGCCGTCGCTGCCTTGCTGATGTGGCTTCTTGTTCCCGTGCGGAATGATTGTGCCGACGCTGACGTGCCGCTGCAGCTTCTTGTTCGCGTACAGTAGGATCTTGCTGACGCTGCCTTGCTGATGCAGCTTCTTGTTCCCGTGCTGAAGGATCTTGCCGACGCTGACATGCCGCTGCAGCTTCTTGTTCACGTACAGCCGGACCTTGCCGAGGCTGCCTTGCTCATGCGGCTTCTTGTTCTCGTGCGGAAGGATCTTGCCGACGCTAACGTGCCGCTGCAACTTCTTGTTCACGTACAGCGGGAGTTGCCGACGCTGCCTTGTTGATGTGGCTTCTTGTTCCCGTGCTGAAGGATCTTGCCGAGACTGACGTGTCGCTGCAGCTTCTTGTTCACGTACAGCGGGATCTTGCCGTCGCTGCCTTGCTGATGCGGCTTCTTCCCGTGCGGAAGCATCTTGCCGACGCTGACGTGCCACTGCAGCTTCTTCTTCAGGTACGGCGGGATCTTGCTGACGCTGCCTTGCTGATGTGGCTTCTTGTTCTCGTGCGGAACGATCTTGCCGACGCTTACGTGCCACTGCAGCTTCTTCCTCAGGTACGGCGCGATCTTGCCGAGGCTGCCTTGCTGATGTGGCTTCTTGTTCCCGTGCGGAATGATTGTGCCGACGCTGACATGCCACTGCAGCTTCTTGTTCACGTACGGCGGGATTTTGCTGACACTGCCTTGCTGAAGTGGCTTCTTGTTTCTGTGCGGAAGGATTTTGCCGACGCTGACGTGCCGCTGCAGCTCCTTGTTCACGTACAGCGGGATCTTGCCGACGCTGCCTTCCTGATGTGGCTTCTTGTTCCCGTGCTGAAGGATCTTGCCGACGCTGACATGCCGCTGCAGCTTCTTATTCACGTACAGCGGGATCTTGCTGACGCTGCCTTGCTGAAGTGGCTTCTTGTTTCTGTGCGGAAGGATTTTGCCGACGCTGACGTGCCGCTGCAGCTTCTTGTTCACGTACAGCGGGATCTTGCCGACGCTGCCTTCCTGATGTGGCTTCTTGTTCCCGTGCTGAAGGATCTTGCCGACGCTGACATGCCGCTGCAGCTTCTTATTCACGTACAGCGGGATCTTGCCGAGGCTGCCTTGCTGATGTTTCTTCTTGTTCCCGTGCGAAACGATCTTGCCGACGCTGACGTGCCACTGCAGCTTCTTTTTCACGTACAGCGGGATCTTGCTGACGCTCCCTTGCTGATGCAGCTTCTTGTTCCCGTGCAGAAGCATCTTGCCGACGCTGGCGTGCCACTGCAGCTTCTTGTTCACGTACGGCGATATCTTGCCGACGCTGCCTTGCTGATGTGGCTTCTTGTTCCCGTGCGGAAGGATTTTGCCGACGCTGACGTGCCGCTGCAGCTTCTTGTTCACGTAAAGCGGGATCTTGCCGACGCTGCCTTGCTGATGTGGCTTCTTGTTCCCGTGCTGAAGGATCTTGCCGACGCTCACATGCCGCTTCAGCTTCATGTTCACGTACGGCGATATCTTGCCGACGCTGCCTTGCTGATGTGGCTTCTTGTTCCCGTGCGGAAGGATTTTGCCGACGCTGACGTGCCGCTGCAGCTTCTTGTTCACGTAAAGCGGGACCTTGCCGACGCTGCCTTGCTGATGTGGCTTCTTGTTCCCGTGCTGAAGGATCTTGCCGACGCTGATATGCCACTGCAGCTTCTTGTTCACGTACAGCGGGATCTTGCCGAGGCTGCCTTGCTGATGCGCCTTCTTGTTCCCGTGCAGAAGGATCTTGCCGACGCTGGCGTGCTGATGTGACTTCTTGTTCTCGTGCTGAAAGATCTTGCCGACGCTGACGTGCCGCTGCGGCATCTTGTTCACGTACAGCGGGATCTTTCCGACACTGCCTTGCTGATGTGCCTTCTTGTTCCCGTGCGGAAGGATCTTGCCGACCCCGACGTGCCGCTGCAGTTTCTTGTTCCCGCGCGGAACGATGTTGCCGACGCTGACGTGCCGCTGCAGCTTTTTGTTCACGTACGGCGGGATCTCGCCGACGCTGCCTTGCTGACGTGGCTTGTTGTTTCCGTGCTGAAGGATCTTGCCGACGCTGACGTGCCGCTGCAGCTTTTTGTTCACGTACGGCGGGATTTTGCCGGTGCTGCCTTGCTGATGTGGCTTCTTGTTCTCGTGCGAAACGATCTTGCCGACGCTGACCTGCCACTGCAGCTTCTTGTTCACGTACAGTGGGATCTTGCCGAGGCTGCCTTGCTGATGCGCCTTCTTGTTCCCGTGCAGAAGGATATTGCCGACGCTGGCGTGCCGCTGCAGCTTCTTGTTCACGTACAGCGGGTTCTTGCCAACGCTGCCGTGCTGATGTGGCTTCTTGTTCTCGTGCTGAAGGATCTTGCGGACGCTGACGTGCCACTGCAGCTTCTTGTTCACGTACAGCGGGATCTTGCCGAGGCTGCCTTGCTGATGCGCCTTCTTGTTCCCGTGCAGAAGGATCTTGCCGACGCTGGCGTGCCGCTGCAGCTTCTTGTTCACGTAAAGCGGGATCTTGCCGACGCTGCCTTGCTGATGTGGCTTCTTGTTCCCGTGCTGAAGGATCTTGCCGACGCTGACATGCCGCTGCAGCTTCTTGTTCACGTACAGCGGGATCTTGTCAAGGCTGCCTTGCTGATGCGCCTTCTTTTTCCCGTGCGGAAGAATCTTGCCGACGCTGACATGCCGCTGCAGCTTCTTGTTCACGTACAGCGGGATCTTGCCGACGCTACCTTGCTGATGTTGGTTCTTGTTCCCGTGCTGAAGGATCTTGCCGACGCTGACGTGCCGTTGCAGCTTCTTGTTCACGTACGGCGGGATCTTTCCGATGCTGCCTTGCTGATGCACCTTGTTCCCGTGCGGAAGGATCTTGCCGACGCTGCCTTGCTGATGTGGCTTCTTGTTCTCGTGCGGAACGATCTTGTCAACGCTGACGTGCCACTGCAGCTTCTTCTTCAGGTACGGCGGGTTCTTGCCGACGCTTCCTTGCTGATGTGGCTTCTTGTTCCCGTGCGGAATGATTGTGCCGACGCTGACGTGCCGCTGCAGCTTCTTGTTCGCGTACAGGAGGATCTTGCGGACGCTGCCTTTCTGATGCAGCTTCTTGTTCCCGTGCGGAAAGATCTTGCCGACGCCAACGTGCCACTGCAGCTTTTTGTTCACGTACAGCGGGATCTTGCCGACGCTGCCTTGCTGATGTGGCTTCTTGTTCCCGTGCGGAAGGATTTTGCCGACGCTGACGTGCCGCTGCAGCTTCTTGTTCACGTAAAGCGGGATCTTGCCGACGCTGCCTTGCTGATTTGGCTTCTTGTTTCCGTGCTGAAGGATCTTGCCGACGCTGACATGCCGCTGCAGCATCTTGTTCACGTACAGCGGGATCTTGCCGAGGCTGCCTTGCTGATGCGCCTTCCTGTTTCCGTGCGGAAGGATCTTGCCGATGCTGGCCTGCTGCTGCACCTTCTTGTTCACGTACAGCAGGTTCTTGCCGACGCTGCCTTGCTGATGTGGCTTCGCGTTCCCGTGCTGAAGGGGATCTTGCCGACACTGACGCGCCGCTGCAGCTTCTTGTTCACGTACAGCGGGATCTCTCCGACGGTGACTTGCTGATGCGCCTTCTTGTTCCCGTGCAGAAGGATCTTGCCGACCCTGACGTGCCGCTGCAGTTTCTTGTTCACGTACGGCGGGATCTTGCCGATGCTGACGTGCCACTGCAGCTTCTTCTTCAGGTACAGCGGGATCTTGCCGAGGCTGCCTTGCTGATGTGGCTTCTTGTTGCCGTGCGGAACGATTGTGCCGACGCTGACGTGCCGCTGCAGCTTCTTTTTCACGTACAGCGGGAGTTGCCGACGCTGCCTTGCTGATGTGGCTTCTCGTTCCCGTGCTGAAGGATCGTACCGAGACTGACGTGTCGTTGCAGCTTCTTGTTCACGTACAGCGGGATCTTGCCGACGCTGCCTTGCTGATGCGGCTTTTTGTTCTCGTGCGGAAGGATCTTGCCGACGCTGACGTGCCGCTGCAGCTTCTTGTTTACGTACAGCGGGAGTTGCCGACGCTGCCTTGCTGATGTGGCTTCTTGTTCCCGTGCTGATTGATCTTGTCGACGCTGACGTGCCACTGCAGCTTTTTCTTCAGGTACGGCGGGTTCTTGCCGAGGCTGCCTTGCTGATGTGGCTTCTTGTTCCCGTGCGGAATGATTGTGCCGACGCTGACGTGCCGCTGCAGCTTCTTGTTCGCGTACAGTAGGATCTTGCTGACGCTGCCTTGCTGATGTGGCTTTTTGTTCCCGTGCGGAATGATTGTGCCGACCCCGACGTGCCGCTGCAGTTTCTTGTTCCCGTGCGGAATGATGTTGCCGACGCTCACGTGCCGCTGCAGCTTTTTGTTCACGTACGGCGGGATCTCGCCGACGCTGCCTTGCTGATGTGGCTTCTTGTTCCCGTGCTGAAGGATCTTGCCGACGCTGACGTGCCGCTGCAGCTTCTTGTTCACGTACAGCGGGATCTTGCCGACGCTGCCTTGCTGATGTGGCGTCTTGTTCCCGTGCGGAATGATTGTGCCGACGCTGATATGCCACTGCAGCTTCTTGTTCACGTACAGCCGGATCTTGCCGAGGCTGCCTTGCTGATGCGGCTTCTTGTTCACGTACAGGGGGATCTTGCCGACGCTGCTTTGCTAATGTGGCTCCTTGTTCTCGTGCGGAACGATCTTGCCGACGCTGACGCGCCACTGCAGCTTCTTCTTCGGGTACGGCGGGATCTTGCCGAGGCTGCCTTGCTGATGTGGCTTCTTGTTTCCGTGCGGAATGATTGTGCCGACGCTGACGTGCCGCTTCAGCTTTTTGTTCACGTACAGCGAGATCTTGCCGACGCTGCCTTGCTGACGTGGCTTGTTGTTCCCGTGCTGAAGGATCTTGCCGACGCTGACGTGCCGCTGCAGCTTTTTGTTCACGTACAGCGGGATTTTGCCGGTGCTGCCTTGCTAATGTGGCTTCTTGTTCTCGTGCGAAACGATCTTGCCGACGCTGACCTGCCACTGCAGCTTCTTGTTTACGTACAGCGGGATCTTGCCGAGGCTGCCTTGCTGATGCGCCTTTTGTTCCCGTGCAGAAGGATCTTGCCGACGCTGGCGTGCCGCTGCAGCTTCTTGTTCACGTACAGCGGGTTCTTGCCGACGCTGCCGTGCTGATGTGGCTTCTTGTTCTCGTGCTGAAGGATCTTGCCGACGCTGACGTGCCACTGCAGCTTCTTGTTCACGTACAGCGGGATCTTGCCGAGGCTGCCTTGCTGATGTTTCTTCTTGTTCCCGTGCGAAACGATCTTGCCGACGCTGACGTGCCACTGCAGCTTCTTGTTCACGTACAGCGGGATCTTGCTGACGCTCCCTTGCTGATGCAGCTTCTTGTTCCCGTGCAGAAGCATCTTGCCGACGCTGGCGTGCCACTGCAGCTTCTTGTTCACGTACGGCGATATCTTGCCGACGCTGCCTTGCTGATGTGGCTTCTTGTTCCCGTGCGGAAGGATTTTGCCGACGCTGACGTGCCGCTGCAGCTTCTTGTTCACGTAAAGCGCGATCTTGCCGACGCTGCCTTGCTGATGTGGCTTCTTGTTCCCGTGCTGAAGGATCTTGCCGACGCTCACATGCCGCTTCAGCTTCATGTTCACGTACGGCGATATCTTGCCGACGCTGCCTTGCTGATGTGGCTTCTTGTTCCCGTGCGGAAGGATTTTGCCGACGCTGACGTGCCGCTGCAGCTTCTTGTTCACGTAAAGCGGGACCTTGCCGACGCTGCCTTGCTGATGTGGCTTCTTGTTCCCGTGCTGAAGGATCTTGCAGACGCTGATATGCCACTGCAGCTTCTTGTTCACGTACAGCGGGATCTTGCCGAGGCTGCCTTGCTGATGCACCTTCTTGTTCCCGTGCAGAAGGATCTTGCCGACGCTGGCGTGCTGATGTGACTTCTTGTTCTCGTGCTGAAAGATCTTGCCGACGCTGACGTGCCGCTGCGGCATCTTGTTCACGTACAGCGGGATCTTTCCGACACTGCCTTGCTGATGTGCCTTCTTGTTCCCGTGCGGAAGGATCTTGCCGACCCCGACGTGCCGCTGCAGTTTCTTGTTCCCACGCGGAACGATGTTGCCGACGCTGACGTGCCGCTGCAGCTTTTTGTTCACGTACGGCGGGATCTCGCCGACGCTGCCTTGCTGACGTGGCTTGTAGTTTCCGTGCTGAAGGATCTTGCCGACGCTGACGTGCCGCTGCAGCTTTTTGTTCACGTACAGCGGGATTTTGCCGGTGCTGCCTTGCTGATGTGGCTTCTTGTTCTCGTGCGAAACGATCTTGCCGACGCTGACCTGCCACTGCAGCTTCTTGTTCACGTACAGTGGGATCTTGCCGAGGCTGCCTTGCTGATGCGCCTTCTTGTTCCCGTGCAGAAGGATATTGCCGACGCTGGCGTGCCGCTGCAGCTTCTTGTTCACGTACAGCGGGTTCTTGCCGACGCTGCCGTGCTGATGTGGCTTCTTGTTCTCGTGCTGAAGGATCTTGCGGACGCTGACGTGCCACTGCAGCTTCTTGTTCACGTACAGCGGGATCTTGCCGAGGCTGCCTTGCTGATGCGCCTTCTTGTTCCCGTGCAGAAGGATCTTGCCGACGCTGGCGTGCCGCTGCAGCTTCTTGTTCACGTAAAGCGGGATCTTGCCGACGCTGCCTTGCTGATGTGGCTTCTTGTTCCCGTGCTGAAGGATCTTGCCGACGCTGACATGCCGCTGCAGCTTCTTGTTCACGTACAGCGGGATCTTGCCAAGGCTGCCTTGCTGATGCGCCTTCTTTTTCCCGTGCGGAAGAATCTTGCCGACGCTGACATGCCGCTGCAGCTTCTTGTTCACGTACAGCGGGATCTTGCCGACGCTACCTTGCTGATGTTGGTTCTTGTTCCCGTGCTGAAGGATCTTGCCGACGCTGACGTGCCGTTGCAGCTTCTTCTTCACGTACGGCGGGATCTTTCCGATGCTGCCTTGCTGATGCACCTTGTTCCCGTGCGGAAGGATCTTGCCGACGCTGCCTTGCTGATGTGGCTTCTTGTTCTCGTGCGGAACGATCTTGTCAACGCTGACGTGCCACTGCAGCTTCTTCTTCAGGTACGGCGGGTTCTTGCCGACGCTTTCTTGCTGATGTGGCTTCTTGTTCCCGTGCGGAATGATTGTGCCGACGCTGACGTGCCGCTGCAGCTTCTTGTTCGCGTACAGGAGGATCTTGCGGACGCTGCCTTTCTGATGCAGCTTCTTGTTCCCGTGCGGAAGGATCTTGCCGACGCCAACGTGCCACTGCAGCTTTTTGTTCACGTACGGCGGGATCTTGCCGACGCTGCCTTGCTGATGTGGCTTCTTGTTCCCGTGCGGAAGGATTTTGCCGACGCTGACGTGCCGCTGCAGCTTCTTGTTCACGTAAAGCGGGATCTTGCCGACGCTGCCTTGCTGATTTGGCTTCTTGTTTCCGTGCTGAAGGATCTTGCCGACGCTGACATGCCGCTGCAGCATCTTGTTCACGTACAGCGGGATCTTGCCGAGGCTGCCTTGCTGATGCGCCTTCCTGTTTCCGTGCGGAAGGATCTTGCCGATGCTGGCCTGCTGCTGCACCTTCTTGTTCACGTACAGCAGGTACTTGCCGACGCTGCCTTGCTGATGTGGCTTCGCGTTCCCGTGCTGAAGGGGATCTTGCCGACACTGACGCGCCGCTGCAGCTTCTTGTTCACGTACAGCGGGATCTTTCCGACGGTGACTTGCTGATGCGCCTTCTTGTTCCCGTGCAGAAGGATCTTGCCGACCCTGACGTGCCGCTGCAGTTTCTTGTTCACGTACGGCGGGATCTTGCCGATGCTGACGTGCCACTGCAGCTTCTTCTTCAGGTACAGCGGGATCTTGCCGAGGCTGCCTTGCTGATGTGGCTTCTTGTTGCCCTGCAGAACGATTGTTCCGACGCTGACGTGCCGCTGCAGCTTCTTTTTCACGTACAGCGGGAGTTGCCGACGCTGCCTTGCTGATGTGGCTTCTCGTTCCCGTGCTGAAGGATCTTACCGAGACTGACGTGTCGTTGCAGCTTCTTGTTCACGTACAGCGGGATCTTGCCGACGCTGCCTTGCTGATGCGGCTTTTTGTTCTCGTGCGGAAGGATCTTGCCGACGCTGACGTGCCGCTGCAGCTTCTTGTTTACGTACAGCGGGAGTTGCCGACGCTGCCTTGCTGATGTGGCTTCTTGTTCCCGTGCTGATTGATCTTGTCGACGCTGACGTGCCACTGCAGCTTTTTCTTCAGGTACGGCGGGTTCTTGCCGAGGCTGCCTTGCTGATGTGGCTTCTTGTTCCCGTGCGGAATGATTGTGCCGACGCTGACGTGCCGCTGCAGCTTCTTGTTCGCGTACAGTAGGATCTTGCTGACGCTGCCTTGCTGATGTGGCTTTTTGTTCCCGTGCGGAATGATTGTGCCGACCCCGACGTGCCGCTGCAGTTTCTTGTTCCCGTGCGGAATGATGTTGCCGACGCTCACGTGCCGCTGCAGCTTTTTGTTCACGTGCGGCGGGATCTCGCCGACGCTGCCTTGCTGATGTGGCTTCTTGTTCCCGTGCTGAAGGATCTTGCCGACGCTGACGTGCCGCTGCAGCTTCTTGTTCACGTACAGCGGGATCTTGCCGACGCTGCCTTGCTGATGTGGCGTCTTGTTCCCGTGCGGAATGATTGTGCCGACGCTGATATGCCACTGCAGCTTCTTGTTCACGTACAGCCGGATCTTGCCGAGGCTGCCTTGCTGATGCGGCTTCTTGTTCACGTACAGGGGGATCTTGCCGACGCTGCTTTGCTAATGTGGCTCCTTGTTCTCGTGCGGAACGATCTTGCCGACGCTGACGCGCCACTGCAGCTTCTTTTTCGGGTACGGCGGGATCTTGCCGAGGCTGCCTTGCTGATGTGGCTTCTTGTTTCCGTGCGGAATGATTGTGCCGACGCTGACGTGCCGCTTCAGCTTTTTGTTCACGTACAGCGAGATCTTGCCGACGCTGCCTTGCTGACGTGGCTTGTTGTTCCCGTGCTGAAGGATCTTGCCGACGCTGACGTGCCGCTGCAGCTTTTTGTTCACGTACAGCGGGATTTTGCCGGTGCTGCCTTGCTAATGTGGCTTCTTGTTCTCGTGCGAAACGATCTTGCCGACGCTGACCTGCCACTGCAGCTTCTTGTTTACGTACAGCGGGATCTTGCCGAGGCTGCCTTGCTGATGCGCCTTTTGTTCCCGTGCAGAAGGATCTTGCCGACGCTGGCGTGCCGCTGCAGCTTCTTGTTCACGTACAGCGGGTTCTTGCCGACGCTGCCATGCTGATGTGGCTTCTTGTTCTCGTGCTGAAGGATCTTGCCGACGCTGACGTGCCACTGCAGCTTCTTGTTCACGTACAGCGGGATCTTGCCGAGGCTGCCTTTCTGATGCGCCTTCTTGTTCCCGTGCAGAAGGATCTTGCCGACGCTGACGTGCCGCTGCAGCTTCTTGTTCACGTACAGCGGGAACTTGCCGACGCTGCCTTGCTGATGTGGCGTCTTGTTCCCGTGCGGAATGATTGTGCCGACGCTGATGTGCCGCTGCAGCTTCTTGTTCACGTACAGCCGGATCTTGCCGAGGCTGCCTTGCTGATGCGGCTTCTTGTTCCCGTGCGGACGGATCTTGCCGACGCTGACGTGCCGCTGCAGCTTCTTGTTCACGTACAGGGGGATCTTGCCGACGCTGCTTTGCTGATGTGGCTCCTTGTTCTCGTGCGGAACGAGCTTGCCGACGCTGACGCGCCACTGCAGCTTCTTCTTCGGGTACGGCGGGATCTTGCCGAGGCTGCCTTGCTGATGTGGCTTCTTGTTTCCGTGCGGAATGATTGTGCCGACGCTGACGTGCCGCTTCAGCTTTTTGTTCACGTACAGCGAGATCTTGCCGACGCTGCCTTGCTGACGTGGCTTGTTGTTCCCGTGCTGAAGGCTCTTGCCGACGCTGACGTGCCGCTGCAGCTTTTTGTTCACGTACAGCGGGATTTTGCCGGTGCTGCCTTGCTAATGTGGCTTCTTGTTCTCGTGCGAAACGATCTTGCCGACGCTGACCTGCCACTGCAGCTTCTTGTTCACGTACAGCGAGATCTTGCCGAGGCTGCCTTGCTGATGCGCCTTTTGTTCCCGTGCAGAAGGATCTTGCCGACGCTGGCGTGCCGCTGCAGCTTCTTGTTCACGTACAGCGGATTCTTGCCGACGCTGCCGTGCTGATGTGGCTTCTTGTTCTCGTGCTGAAGGATCTTGCCGACGCTGACGTGCCACTGCAGCTTCTTGTTCACGTACAGCGGGATCTTGCCGAGGCTGCCTTGCTGATGCGCCTTCTTGTTCCCGTGCAGAAGGATCTTGCCGACGCTGGCGTGCCGCTGTAGCTTCTTGTTCACGTAAAGCGGGATCTTGCTGACGCTACCTTGCTGATGTTGCTTCTTGTTCCCGTGCTGAAGGATCTTGCCGACGCTGACGTGCCGTTGCAGCTTCTTGTTCACGTACGGCGGTATCTTTCCGACGCTGCCTTGCTGATGCACCTTGTTCCCGTGCGGAAGGATCTTGCCGACGCTGCCTTGCTGATGTGGCTTCTTGTTCTCGTGCGGAACGATCTTGTCAACGCTGACGTGCCACTGCAGCTTCTTATTCAGGTACGGCGGGTTCTTGCCGACGCTTCCTTGCTGATGTGGCTTCTTGTTCCCGTGCGGAGTGATTGTGCCGACGCTGACGTGCCGCTGCAGCTTCTTGTTCGCGTACAGCAGGATCTTGCGGACGCTGCCTTACTGATACAGCTTCTTGTTCCCGTGCGGAAGGATCTTGCCGACGCCAACGTGCCACTGCAGCTTTTTGTTCACGTACGGCGGGATCTTGCCGACGCTGCCTTGCTGATGTGGCTTCTTGTTCCCGTGCGGAAGGATTTTGCCGACGCTGACGTGCCGCTGCAGCTTCTTGTTCACGTAAAGCGGGATCTTGCCGACGCTGCCTTGTTTATGTGGCTTCTTGTTCCCGTGCTGAAGGATCTTGCCGAGACTGACGTGTCGCTGCAGCTTCTTGTTCACGTACAGCGGGATCTTGCCGTCGCTGCCTTGCTGATGCGGCTTCTTGTTCCCGTGCGGAAGCATCTTGCCGACGCTGACGTGCTACTGCAGCTCCTTCTTCAGGTACGGTGGGATCTTGCTGACGCTGCTTGCTGATGTGGCTTCTTGTTCTCGTGCGGAACGATCTTGCCGACGCTTACGTGCCACTGCAGCTTCTTCCTCAGGTACGGCGCGATCTTGCCGAGGCTGCCTTGCTGATGTGGCTTCTTGTTCCCGTGCGGAATGATTGTGCCGAGACTGACGTGTCGCTGGAGCTTCTTGTTCACGTACAGTGGGATCTTGCCGACGCTGCCTTCCTGATGTGGCTTCTTGTTCCCGTGCTGAAGGATCTTGCCGACGCTGACATGCCGCTGCAGCTTCTTATTCACGTACAGCGGGATCTTGCCGAGGCTGCCTTGCTGATGTTGCTTCTTGTTCCCGTGCGAAACGATCTTGCCGACGCTGACGTGCCACTGCAGCTTCTTGTTCATGTACAGCGGGATCTTGCTGACGCTCCCTTGCTGATGCAGCTTCTTGTTCCCGTGCAGAAGCATCTTGCCGACGCTGGCGTGCCACTGCAGCTTCTTGTTCACGTACGGCGAAATCTTGCCGACGCTGCCTTGCTGATGTGGCTTCTTGTTCCCGTGCGGAAGGATTTTGCCGACGCTGACGTGCCGCTGCAGCATCTTGTTCACGTAAAGCGGGATCTTGCCGACGCTGCCTTGCTGATGTGGCTTCTTGTTCCCGTGCTGAAGGATCTTGCCGACGCTCACATGCCGCTTCAGCTTCATGTTCACGTACGGCGATATCTTGCCGACGCTGCCTTGCTGATGTGGCTTCTTGTTCCCGTGCGGAAGGATTTTGCCGACGCTGACGTGCCGCTGCAGCTTCTTGTTCACGTAAAGCGGGATCTTGCCGACGCTGCCTTGCTGATGTGGCTTCTTGTTCCCGTGCTGAAGGATCTTGCCGACGCTGATATGCCACTGCAGCTTCTTGTTCACGTACAGCGGGATCTTGCCGAGGCTGCCTTGCTGATGCGCCTTCTTGTTCCCGTGCAGAAGGATCTTGCCGACGCTGGCGTGCTGATGTGGCTTCTTGTTCTCGTGCTGAAGGATCTTGCCGACGCTGACGTGCCGCTGCGGCATCTTGTTCACGTACAGCGGGATCTTTCCGACACTGCCTTGCTGATGTGCCTTCTTGTTCCCGTGCGGAAGGATCTTGCCGACCCCGACGTGCCGCTGCAGTTTCTTGTTCCCGCGCAGAACGATGTTGCCGACGCTGACGTGCCGCTGCAGCTTTTTGTTCACGTACGGCGGGATCTCGCCGACGCTGCCTTGCTGACGTGGCTTGTTGTTTCCGTGCTGAAGGATCTTGCCGACGCTGACGTGCCGTTGCAGCTTCTTGTTCACGTACGGCGGGATCTTTCCGATGCTGCCTTGCTGATGCACCTTGTTCCCGTGCGGAAGGATCTTGCCGACGCTGCCTTGCTGATGTGGCTTCTTGTTCTCGTGCGGAACGATCTTGTCAACGCTGACGTGCCACTGCAGCTTCTTCTTTAGGTACGGCGGGTTCTTGCCGACGCTTCCTTGCTGATGTGGCTTCTTGTTCCCGTGCGGAATGATTGTGCCGACGCTGACGTGCCGCTGCAGCTTCTTGTTCGCGTACAGGAGGATCTTGCGGACGCTGCCTTTCTGATGCAGCTTCTTGTTCCCGTGCGGAAGGATCTTGCCGACGCCAACGTGCCACTGCAGCTTTTTGTTCACGTACGGCGGGATCTTGCCGACGCTGCCTTGCTGATGTGGCTTCTTGTTCCCGTGCGGAAGGATTTTGCCGACGCTGACGTGCCGCTGCAGCTTCTTGTTCACGTAAAGCGGGATCTTGCCGACGCTGCCTTGCTGATTTGGCTTCTTGTTCCCGTGCTGAAGGATTTTGCCGACGCTGACATGCCGCTGCGGCATCTTGTTCACGTACAGCGGGATCTTTCCGATGGTGACTTGCTGATGCGCCTTCTTGTTTCCGTGCAGAAGGATCTTGCCGACCCTGACGTGCCGCTGCAGTTTCTTGTTCACGTACGGCGGGATCTTGCCGATGCTGACGTGCCACTGCAGCTTCTTCTTCAGGTACAGCGGGATCTTGCCGAGGCTGCCTTGCTGATGTGGCTTCTTGTTGCCGTGCGGAACGATTGTGCCGACGCTGACGTGCCGCTGCAGCTTCTTTTTCACGTACAGCGGGAGTTGCCGACGCTGCCTTGCTGATGTGGCTTCTCGTTCCCGTGCTGAAGGATCTTACCGAGACTGACGTGTCGTTGCAGCTTCTTGTTCACGTACAGCGGGATCTTGCCGACGCTGCCTTGCTGATGCGGCTTTTTGTTCTCGTGCGGAAGGATCTTGCCGACGCTGACGTGCCGCTGCAGCTTCTTGTTTACGTACAGCGGGAGTTGCCGACGCTGCCTTGCTGATGTGGCTTCTTGTTCCCGTGCTGAACGATCTTGTCGACGCTGACGTGCCACTGCAGCTTTTTCTTCAGGTACGGCGGGTTCTTGCCGAGGCTGCCTTGCTGATGTGGCTTCTTGTTCCCGTGCGGAATGATTGTGCCGACGCTGACGTGCCGCTGCAGCTTCTTGTTCGCGTACAGTAGGATCTTGCTGACGCTGCCTTGCTGATGCAGCTTCTTGTTCCCGTGCTGAAGGATCTTGCCGAGGCTGCCTTGCTGATGCGGCTTCTTGTTCTCGTGCGGAAGGATCTTGCCGACGCTGAAGTGCCGCTGCAGCTTCTTGTTCACGTGCAGCGGGAGTTGCTGACGCTGCCTTGCTGATGTGGCTTCTTGTTCCCGTGCTGAAGGATCTTGCCGAGACTGACGTGTCGCTGCAGCTTCTTGTTCACGTACAGCGGGATCTTGCCGTCGCTGCCTTGCTGATGCGGCTTCTTGTTGCCGTGCGGAAGCATCTTGCCGACGCTGACGTGCCACTGCAGCTTCTTCTTCAGGTACGGCGGGATCTTGCTGACGCTGCCTTGCTGATGTGGCTTCTTGTTCTCGCGCGGAACGATCTTGCCGACGCTGACGTGCCACTGCAGCTTCTTCTTCAGGTACGGCGCGATCTTGCCGAGGCTGCCTTGCTGATGTGGCTTTTTGTTCCCGTGCGGAATGATTGTGCCGACGCTGACGTGCCACTGCAGCTTCTTGTTCACGTACGGCGGGATTTTGCTGACGCTGCCTTGCTGAAGTGGCTTCTTGTTTCTGTGCGGAAGGATTTTGCCGACGCTGACGTGCCGCTGCAGCTTCTTGTTCACGTAGAGCGGGATCTTGCCGACGCTGCCTTGCTGATGTGGCTTCTTGTTCCCGTGCTGAAGGATCTTGCCGACGCTGACATGCCGGTGCAGCTTTTGTTCACGTACAGCGGGATCTTGCCGAGGCTGCCTTGCTGATGCGCCTTCTTGTTCCCGTGCAGAAGGATCTTGCCGAAACTGACGTGTCGCTGCAGCTTCTTGTTCACGTACAGCGGGATCTTGCCGTCGCTGCCTTGCTGATGCGGCTTCTTGTTCCCGTGCGGAAGCATCTTGCCGACGCTGACATGCCGCTGCAGCTTCTTGTTCACGTACAGCCAGATCTTGCCGAGGCTGCCTTGCTGATGCGGCTTCTTGTTCCCGTGCGGAAGGATCTTGCCGACGCTGACGTGCCGCTGCAGCTTCTTGTTCACGTACAGGGGGATCTTGCCGACGCTGCCTTGCTGATGTGGCTCCTTGTTCTCGTGCGGAACGATCTTGCCGACGCTGACGCGCCACTGCAGCTTCTTCTTCGGGTACGGCGGGATCTTGCCGAGGCTGCCTTGCTGATGTGGCTTCTTGTTCCCGTGCGGAATGATTGTGCCGACGCTGACGCGCCGCTTCAGCTTTTTGTTCACGTACAGCGAGATCTTGCCGAAGCTGTCTTGCTGACGTGGCTTCTTGTTCCCGTGCTGAAGGATCTTGCCGATGCTGACGTGCCACTGCAGCTTCTTGTTCACGTACAGCGGGATTTTGCCGGTGCTGCCTTGCTGATGTGGCTTCTTGTTCTCGTGCGAAACGATCTTGCCGACGCTGACGTGCCGCTGCAGCTTCTTGTTCACGTACAGCGGGATCTTTCCGACGCTGACTTGCTGATTCGCCTTCTTGTTCCCGTGCGGAAGGATCTTGCCGACCCTGACGTGCCGCTGCAGTTTCTTGTTCACGTACGGCGGGATCTTGCCGATGCTGACGTGCCACTGCAGCTTCTTCGTCAGGTACAGCAGGGTTTTGCCGAGGCTGCCTTGCTGGTATGGCTTCTTGTTCCCGTGCGGAATGATTGTGCCGGCGCTGACGTGCCGCTGCAGCTTCTTGTTCACGTACAGCGGGAGTTGCCGACGCTGCCTTGCTGATGTGGCTTCTTGTTGCCGTGCGGAATGATTGTGCCGACGCTGACGTGCCGCTGCAGCTTCTTTTTCACGTACAGCGGGAGTTGCCGACGCTGCCTTGCTGATGTGGCTTCTCGTTCCCGTGCTTAAGGATCTTACCGAGACTGACGTGTCGTTGCAGCTTCTTGTTCACGTACAGCGGGATCTTGCCGACGCTGCCTTGCTGATGCGGCTTTTTGTTCTCGTGCGGAAGGATCTTGCCGACGCTGACGTGCCGCTGCTGCTTCTTGTTTACGTACAGCGGGAGTTGCCGACGCTGCCTTGCTGATGTGGCTTCTTGTTCCCGTGCTGAACGATCTTGTCGACGCTGACGTGCCACTGCAGCTTCTTCTTCAGGTACGGCGGGTTCTTGCCGAGGCTGCCTTGCTGATGTGGCTTCTTGTTCCCGTGCGGAATGATTGTGCCGACGCTGACGTGCTGCTGCAGCTTCTTGTTCGCGTACAGTAGGATCTTGCTGACGCTGCCTTGCTGATGCAGCTTCTTGTTCCCGTGCTGAAGGATCTTGCCGAGGCTGCCTTGCTGATGCGGCTTCTTGTTCTCGTGCGGAAGGATCTTGCCGACGCTGAAGTGCCGCTGCAGCTTCTTGTTCACGTACAGCGGGAGTTGCTGACGCTGCCTTGCTGATGTGCCTTCTTGTTCCCGTGCTGAAGGATCTTGTCGAGACTGACGTGTCGCTGCAGCTTCTTGTTCACGTACAGCGGGATCTTGCCGTCGCTGCCTTGCTGATGCGTCTTCTTGTTCCCGTGCGGAAGCATCTTGCCGACGCTGACGTGCCACTGCAGCTTCTTCTTCAGGTACGGCGGGATCTTGCTGACGCTGCCTTGCTGATGTGGCTTCTTGTTCTCGCGCGGAACGATCTTGCCGACGCTGACGTGCCACTGCAGCTTCTTCTTCAGGTACGGCGCGATCTTGCCGAGGCTGCCTTGCTGATGTGGCTTCTTGTTCCCGTGCGGAATGATTGTGCCGACGCTGACATGCCACTGCAGCTTCTTGTTCACGTACGGCGGGATTTTGCTGACGCTGCCTTGCTGAAGTGGCTTCTTGTTTCTGTGCGGAAGGATTCTGCCGACGCTGACGTGCCGCTGCAGCTTCTTGTTCACGTAGAGCGGGATCTTGCCGACGCTGCCTTGCTGATGTGGCTTCTTGTTCCCGTGCTGAAGGATCTTGCCGACGCTGACATGCCGCCGCAGCTTCTTATTCACGTACAGCGGGATCTTGCTGAGGCTGCCTTGCTGATGTGGCTTCTCGTTCCCGTGCGGAAGGATTTTGCCGACGCTGACGTGCCACTGCAGCTTCTTGTTCACGTAAAGCGTGATCTTGCCGACGCTGCCTTGCTGATGTGGCTCCTTGTTCCCGTGCTGAAGGATCTTGCCGACGCTGACATGCCGCTGCAGCTTTTGTTCACGTACAGCGGGATCTTGCCAAGGCTGCCTTGCTGATGCGCCCTCTTGTTCCTGTGCAGAAGGATCTTGCCGACGCTGGCGTGCCGCTGCAGCTTCTTGTTCACGTACAGCGGTTTCTTGCCGACGCTGCCTTGCTGATGTGGCTTCTTGTTCCCGTGCTGAAGGATCTTGCCGAAACTGACATTGCAGCAGCGACAGCGGGATGGCCACGTACTGAATTGAATTCTGTCTTTCGTGCAGATACCGTATCGTGCCCTTCCAGCGCGATTACCGGCACGTGTAGGGCATTCTGTCGCCGTGAGGAGGAGCTACCGTAGGCCTTGACTGATCAAATTCATCATTTGTGCCGATCTGTCAACCCGTTGAGGGCAGCCTGACGACACCGGAAGGAGCTTCCTGCGGCCCTACTGTGTGACGCTCCTGCTCTGAATTGCCACTTATAAAGCTACCGTCCCCACCAAGGCTCCATTGCAGCAGCGACAGCGGGATGGCCACGTACTGAATTGAATTCTGTCTTTCGTGCAGATACCGTATCGTGCCCTTCCAGCGCGATTACCGGCACGTGTAGGGCATTCTGTCGCCGTGAGGAGGAGCTACCGTAGGCCTTGACTGATCAAATTCATCATTTGTGCCGATCTGTCAACCCGTTGAGGGCAGCCTGACGACACCGGAAGGAGCTTCCTGCGGCCCTACTGTGTGACGCTCCTGCTCTGAATTGCCACTTATAAAGCTACCGTCCCCACCAAGGCTCCATTGCAGCAGCGACAGCGGGATGGCCACGTACTGAATTGAATTCTGTCTTTCGTGCAGGTTAGTAGTTATTAAGTATTCTAAGGTAACCCTTCTGTTCAAATCGCTGTTGCTGCTGCTACCGAAGTACTATAGTTTTTTTTTGGTTCTTTTGCAATTTATGGTGTGACTGAAACTTGTTAAGCGATGCCGACGTGTGCCGAACTTGCGAAGCGCATTGATGCAATTGAAGTGAACTTCAACAATGAGTCTGACCGTCTGGCTCATGATGTCTTCGGTAAAGTCTTGTTGAGAATGCAATCTTCAGGAATTGATGTTAAGGAGCTCAAAAGCGAAATTGCCGATTTAAAACAGAGCATGGAAATCCTGAATGGCATTGTTGAGACACTGCGCTCAGAAAAAGAGGTACTCGCTGCCGATAACAAAAGACTGTTGAACGAAAACAACTTGCTCTCAAAAAAGGTTCAAGAACTTGAACAGTACTCCAGAATCAACAATGTAGAAATCAAAGGCATTCCCTGCACGCAAGGGGAAGACTGTGTAGCGATTTTGCAAAAAGTTGGCGATACTGTAGGTTGCCCCCTTGTGCCCTCTGACCTTGACATTGTGCACCGTGTCCCGACGAAGGTCAAGGAAAAAAAGAATGTTGTTGCCAGGTTTTGCTCGCGTTCGAAGAAGAATGAATTCATTTCTAAGGCACGTAAAGCTAAGTTGTGTCTTGGGGATCTTGGTATCTCTTCTGCAATCAACAGCCCTGTGTACGTAAATGATCACCTAACGCCAACAAATAAGTCATTATTCACCAAGGCTTTAACTCTAAAGAAAGCCAATAACTGGAAATTCTTATGGACAGAGAATTGTGCAATTAAGGCAAGGAAAACTACCAACAGTCAGGTTTACCGCATTGCTAAGGAATCTGATCTCTCTTTTATAATCTAGATATCCCTGTTTTTTTTCACGCCTACGCTGTTGTTTTTTTCACCATCGCTGTATCTGATTCACCATGTCAGTTTACCTAAACACTTCAGAGTTGGATAATTTTCTTTTTAACAGCTCATGTTCGCTCATTCATTTCAATGCTCGTAGTATGCGGAAACATTACGACGACATTCAAAATCTTCTCTCTAGAATCACAAAGCCCTTTCCTATCATTTGTATCACCGAAACTTGGCTTTCAGACGCTGATAAAAATCTTTTCGGCTTCCCCAACTACTCATCTGAATACGCACACAGACCATCAAGCAATCATGGTGGAGCAGCCATCTATGTATTATCAAACCTGGCATTCAAACGACGGCATGACCTTGCAATAAATTTACCAAACTGTGAAGCTGTATGGGTAGAATTTGATCATTTGTTGCTTAACATCGATAACAAAAATTTTATTTTGGGTTGTATTTATCGTTCGCCCTCTACCTCCATTACCGATTTTTGCAACGCTTTAGACAATGTGCTTGAATCAATATCATCAGAAAATAAAAATGTAGTTATTGTTGGTGACATGAATATCAACCTGCTTGATACCGCGTCCGCTAACTTCACGACATATTCTAGCTGCTATCACAGTTATGGTTTTGAATGCCTAATTACTCAAGCTACACGTCTTTCTCGTGACGGCGGATGCTCACTGATTGATCATGCGCTATCAAACCTTCTGGTCGCTCCTGAAGCAGGCATTCTTACCAGTGATATCACCGACCATTATCCCATTATTCTTAAAACTATTTCAACTCTATTTGTCGTTCCGCATGCTTTCATAAACTTGTTTTGGATAAGGAAGCACTTATCGAGAACATTACGAAATCAGACTGGCTTGCTGTAAGGGAAACCAACGACCCTCAAGAAGCATTCTCGCGCTTTTTTTCTTTACTTTTACATTACTTCCATTCCCATTCGCATAGGAAAAAATGCAAGAAGATCATTGCGTCACCTCAAAACCCATGGCTAACTGATAAATTACTTAAAGCAATGCGCAGACGCGAGAATCTTTACAAAAAAACCAAGAAACAGCCTATCAATGTTAAGCTAAGAGCAAGGTACAAGAAATACTGTAATAATCTCTGTGCGCACTTAAAAAGAGCAAAAAGAAAATACCTCGAACAGAAAATATTAGAATGTGGAAGTAACTCCGATAAAAAATGGAAATTAGTAAATTACTTTCTAAATAGAATGGGCGACCGAGGAAGCATTACTTCAATAATTCATAACGGCATTGTGCACTCAAATCCACGTGACATTGCTGATACATTCAGTGACTTCTTTTTTTCGAACAATCTGCCATCGGACCAAGTTTTAGATTACGAAATCACTCGCTTACCCCAGTCCTTCTATTTGTTCCCCACTTCTGCCGATGAAGTAACCGCGGTAATTCGGAATCTAAAAACCACTAGCGCTGGTCTAGACGACATCAGTCCATCACACATAAAGCTGATTGCTCTATCTATATCTGACATTCTTGCAGATGTCATTAATCTAATATTTAAAAAGGGGACTTTTCCTCGTGAACTTAAGCGTGCTAGAGTTACCCCAGTATTTAAAAAAGGAGACCGATCATTGGTAACGAACTACCGGCCTATATGTGTGCTTCCGTTCCTCAGCAAAGTAATTGAGAAATTATTTGAAAAGCGCCTAACTAATTACCTTCGAAAGTTTAGCATTCTTACTGATTTTCAGTTTGGTTTTCGAACAGGATATTCTACTTATCTCGCTTTATTATATCTTACTGAATTTCTAAAGCAGGCGATTGACGATGGCAGTTTAGCTGGATCTGTTTTTGTTGACCTAACAAAAGCCTTTGATACTATTAACCATCAGATACTCATCATAAAACTGGAAGCAATGGGAATACGTGGTCCTGCTCTGTTATTTATTCGCAGTTATCTCCTTAATCGAAACCAAACGGTCAGTATTTCCGGTACCTACTCCAAACAAACAACAACGAACAGAGGAGTACCACAAGGGTCCATTCTGGGCCCACTTTTGTTTTTAATCTATATCAACGATCTACCTAATTTTATCATACACTGTAAATACTTGCTCTACGCTGATGATACGACGATTTTTAGTTCCGATAATAGCATAGACTGTTTAATAAATAAGCTGAGCACAGATCTTCGCAATATACTACACTGGTGTAAGCTAAACAAATTACAGTTCAATCCTCAAAAAACCCACATCATTCTCTTTTCATCACATCAGCAATCGCTAGTAATGGATCCCACAATTAGTATCCCAAATCATTCGATCCACGCTAGTAATGATTTTGTTTACTTGGGCGTCAAACTAGGTAGAAACTTAAAATTCCACTCTCATATTTTAGATGTCAAGAAAAAGCTGTCTTATGGTATACGCATCCTCATTCGGTCTCGCCCTTTTTTTCTCGTTCCATTCTCTTGTCACTATACTACGCATTTATTCATTCTCACATCAAATACTGTATAACTACCTGGGGCACTACCTACAACACTCACCTCGCACCATTACAGACTATTCAAAACAAAGCAATTAAAATAGTCACTTCTAGTTCACATTACACCAATTCAAAACAACTATTCTACAGCTACAACATCCTTACAGTGCGCGATATGGTTAAGTATAATCTAGTCATATGTTTATCCAAGCATATCAATGAGCTATTTCCCATTTCCATCATCCCGTCCTCCTCACTTCTCAATACCAACAACACTAGATTTGCTTGCCACAAAAACTTCATCTTACCGAAAGCCCGGACTAACTATGGCAAACAAACCGCTCATTTTAGCTCACTTTCCATATGGAATTCACTTCCATCCATCTTAAAAGTAATGAATCCACACTCGTTTTTAAAAGAATAAAAAAGCTCTTTGTCAACCAATACAACACATAGCACTTCATTCTCATAGCCCCTAAAGCATGCTCTCACACATGTATGTATGTGTGTATATATATATGTGTGTATATATGTGTGTGTATATATGTGTGTATATATTTATTATTTTTCTTTTTACATCTCGTGTTTACATGGTTTCTTTATATTATGAAATGTGCTTGATCACCCATATCATTATGATTATTGGAATTTTTCCATTCCTGTCGAAGCTATGTTTTATTTGTTTTTATGTTCATCATGCACAGGAGGTCCCAATTCAGTGTCCGACTACGGGACCTCCTTCTGTATACTGTCTGTAATGACTTTACTTCATTGTAACAATAAAATTTGATTCTGATTC